>CM046948.1:1207500-1807500 GCA_025698515.1 Gossypium sturtianum
GAAAAAAAATTCTTTAGTCCTTTTAAAATAACAAAATTTTAAGTTAATCCATTGATAAAATTATATTTTGGCTCCCATAAATATTTAAAATTTGATTCTAGCCCTTTGAAAATGAAAATCTTATAGATTAAACCCTAGAAAAATTGTAAAATTTACAATAATACAGCGATAAAATTGCATTAAACTTTCTCAAAATTGATTATACAAATTTGGCCCTCCAAAATTTTTTTTACAACTTCATCCCTATTTGGGTTACTTGTTTGATTCATTTTGATTACAAGTCATTCTAGATTCCGGTGATCCTGAATTCTAATCATTGCCCCCCAACATGGTAAATTTATCTTTTTAGTCCTTTTAAAATTCATGCAATTACAAATTAATATAATTGTAAATTTATAGTTTTCCCCCAATTTATTATTCATTCTTACATTTCTAAACAATATTTTAGCTTTGCCCCTGAATTTTTATGATCAAATCGAGTTAGCTTTCAAGTTCATATCAAAATCAACCATTCTAAATCATATGGCAATCTCAAATATATAATATTTTTAATTGTATCATTAAAAAAAAAACAGAAAAAAGAAGAAAAAGAACCTGAAGTTCCTTGTAATTGGGTTGTTGATTTTCAAGAAGAGTCTTTAGCTGTTCTACATCATCATCACTTTGTGTTGTTGGTTGCTGCTTGCCATAATTAACCAATCTGTCCAAAGCTAGCTTTCCGCCATGGATGGCCGCCATGGAAATGGATCTCGGTATCTTTTGCTGCCGCCGATGATCGGTTTTCTTATTGTTCCATGCACGGCTCACATATTTCCACCCAATGCAAATTCCTCCGATGACGATGAAAGGTGTCGTTGCTACAATAGCTATTGTTCTATAGTTGCTCTCTTCCATGTTCATCTTCTTAGCCGAGTTCGCCATACCAGACCTTAACTAGGGAAAATAATGGGTTTTTTTTTTTTTTTTTTTTTCTTTTCTTAGGTATAGATTAAAATCCCTCTAATGTCAAAGCTTAATGAAATGTTGAAGAGGATTATGAAAATGAAGTGGCCATATAAGGTGGTCAAATTATCTTGATTTCTAGCTTGCATGAAGGGGAAACACAATATGCATACATATGTGTAGAGAGATGTATTGTGTACTATGGTAAAATTTATGGTAAAAATATTACGGATGTTGTTGTAGTGAGTGTTAGATTGCATTTTACCTCCTCTACTTAAAATATGGGCAAATTAGTTTGCCATGGCTAATAGAATAACCAAACAGTGATATGTGGCGTGCCATGTGTACCTCATGCTGACATAAATAAACTAGTTTTTAATCGTAAAAATGGATGAAAGTTTTAATAGAATGATCACTTTACTGTCTGATCTAATATATAGGGACTAATTAGCTTATTTTTTAATAGACGAAGCAAAATGCAATTCGACTCCTGGTACAAAGGCCACTATAGTACTTTTACTTACAATATATGTCATTTTAAAAAATATTTTTTTTTGTATTATTTTACCGCACCAAAGTGGTAAGTGTCACCCATTTAACCTTGTTTGTGGTCTTTTTAAATTTCATTACTAGTGTTTGAAATAAATTTTTATTAATTTTTTTTTCACTAGTAGTGTATTGAATATCGGCTGTGTATACCAATAAATGGTTGGAGAAATGGCAGTGGACTTTTTTCCGAGGTATTTGGACTGAGTTCAAATCTTAAAGTCATTCTTGTTGGAGAGTTTTAATCGAATACCATCTTCAACTTGAACAAGATTAGACTCGGATGAAGACTTTATCATAAACATATATATATTTTTAAAATAAACAATTTATTGATTTAGAGAATCCCAAGCAATGAAAAACTAATATACACTCTTGGACAGGGGCAAAGCCAGAACAATTTTTTAGGGAGGGCCGGATGAAATTTTAATTTTTAATAGTTTATATCTTTATAATTTGTAAAGGATTAAATTAAATTTTTATAATTTTAGAGGGGCCAAAGTACAATTTTACTTTTATTAATTTAAAATTTAAAAAAAATTAAGGGCCTAAATAATAATTTTATATTTTAAGGGGGCCGGGGCCCATGCCAACCCCCCTGGCTTCGCCCCTGCTCTTGGAATCAACTTAAACTCGGGGGAAAACCTAAAATATTCCTTACCCTTCTCATGAGATTAGCCCTTTTTTGGAACTTTATGATACAATATTTCTTACCAAATAACTATATTTATAATTTATTTATTTATTTTTAATATTCTTGTAATTTCTAGCCAAATAACTATATTTATAATTTATTTATTTATTTTTAATATTCTTGTAATTTCTAGAACATGAAGAGGATTAAAAAGTTTAATGAGAATTTCTAAATTTTTAAATTTAATTAATTCAAAATTTTAAATACATTTAAAATAGTTAATATAAATAAAAATATTTTAATAATTTAACTTCAAGTGTGATTCCGCTATATTTTTGGTGTCTTATAGAATTTCTATGAAAATTCTCACTTTTGCGAGAGTTAGGCTAACTTAGGCAGATTCGGAGCAAAAAAATTGCCTAACGCCGTGCGGTTAGCGAGACGAAAGGTCTAGCTCCGTAACATTTGGATTAGCAATGTGTCATCATCACATTTGGATCGAGTAACATGTTCCATTCATGTCAAATTTAAATCATTTTTTTTAATTAAATAAACGAGTTTAATTCAACAAGCTCAATTAGTTCAATCTTTATATAAAGTGATCTCGTACTTTAAAAACGAAACTTAGATTAAGCTCGAACTAAGTTTTAAATTTTGAATTGAGCTCAAATTTCAACCTTTTAATCCTTTTTAATTTCTTTATTAAATAAAAAATTATATTTTTGACCCCTAGTAGAAGTTAAAAATACAAAAATATAGCCTTTTTTTTCGAGTTTATCAATTGCACCCCTAAGTTTATGGTTCTTGCATTTATGTCTTCTTTCCTTTTTTTTTATGACAAAAAGGAAAATTTATTATTAGTGCATCAAATTAATAGGGTTTATAACTTAGGATATGATATTATTAGGAGGAGTGACCACGAATCTCGAGTTTTCATGAATCGTAAAATAGATATAAATGATATTTTAATTATAAAAAGAAATTAAAAGGGTCATCTAGTACAAGGCTAAGAATAGTAATGGGATAATAATAATCAAAATAAAATGGATCATCATAGTCAATTTATCATTATACTTTTTATTTTTTGTTTAACTTTGAATTTCATCCTTCTAATATAAGAAAACTAAGAAGTTAGTCCACGTACTTTAACTTTTTATAATTTGATCCCCTTACTTTACAAAATAAGAATTTAATCCAATTGCTAATTCATTGCATTAAATTGTTGAGCTTAAATTATTGAACTATTGATTCCTATGTCATCAATTTAATGACAATGTTCAACTGTGTTACCTAATTGGACTACTTTTCCAGTTTTGTAAAGTATAAGGATCAAGTTCTAGCAGTTTAAAATAGATAAATGGGATGAAATTCAAAATTAGACTCAAAATGTTGTCCGTTGGGCAGTCGATTGATCCCTTAACAACCAATGGTATTATTCTCATGCCTGGTTCACATAGCCTGGCGTGCCTCGATTAGTAGTACCAGTAAGACACAAGAGATTTGTCAGTATATGAGTGTGAATAATAATGGAGCTACCAGAGTTAGGAGGGACTCAAACCACCAACCAGAACCTTATAAGGCCCTTACCTACAACCATGATACCACTTGGGCTACAAGAGACCAAACCCCGACATATGGACAATACCTTCAATTATTAATGGACCAATCATGTACCCGACGAACAACACTTCAAAAACTTTTCCGAAAAAGTGGACCCCTTCAACATTCCTCCATTTTCATACTTTTTAAAGCTTAAATCCTTTTTTTAATCCCCAATTCCACCACTTTGTCTTTATTAATGTGACAAATAATGAACCATATCTTTCAAAGTTTTAATTTCTTAGAAATGTCGGCCTTATTATTTCGTCGCTAATGATCATTAATCTCACCTCTTTCAATAATTAGTAACGATATTCCAAGAAATACCTGTCTTTACCTTTGTTTGACTACAAATATGTTCATGTCTAAGTTGTTTGGAATATGTCACTATGTCCCATATATAATTTTCCAAATAAAATACTCGAGGTGCTTTGAACATTTTTTAGAAATTTGGATGAAATTTTAATTTTTTATAGTTTATATCTTTATAATTTGTAAAGGATTAAATCAAATTTTTATAATTTTAGGGGCGGTCAAAGTGCAATTTCACCTTTACTAATTTAAAATTTTTAAAAATTTTAAGGGTCTAAATAGCAATTTTACATTTTGGGGGGGCCGGGGCCCATGCCAGCCCCCTGGCTTCGCCCTTGAAAATACTCAATAAAAAAATATCATTTTTAAATATTTAATTTCTATTTTTATTTTATTAGAAAAATAATTTTCACATTGTTTATGTAAATGATCGGTTTGACATAAAAATAAATTTAGCCCTTAATGTTTACATTTTTGTTAATCTGGCTTTTATTCTTTACTTGAGTTCAATTTGGCCCTCGATTTTTTAAAAAGAGTCAAATTTGATCATCAACTTTTAAAAAAGGTCGAATTGTTGTTTTTTAAATAGAAATAGTATCTAAAACGTTAAAATTTTTAAACATAGCAGTCCCCAAGGCAATCCGCATATACTTCATACTAATTTTTTGAATTTTTTTGAATATTATATATATTAATTTTTTTTCCGACGTGGCATATATGACAAATAATATCATGTTAACATAAAGTACATGTGGACCGTCACGCCAATATCATTAAAATAATTAATGTTTTAGTCATCATTTTCATAAAAAAAATTTATTTGACAGTTTCCGAAAGGTTAGTGGTCAAATTTAATAAAAAATAAGGGCCAAATTGACAAAAGATGCAAGCGTTGAGGGCTAAATATATCATTATACCTTTCTTTTAAGGTCAACAATGTATTAACAATGTTGACAATAGTTGAGGTGTTGAAATCTTAAGTGTTCATATTCGAGTCCCACCCCGTGGGAATTCCAAATCCAAATTTCATTCTAATTTAAATTTCGTAATGTGTGGGCCTAATTTAGATTTATTTTGATTTTGGTCCAAATATATTTCGATTATCAATTTGACACGTGCATATTGAATGATCTATCAAAATCATGTGATTATGAAATATGATACATCAATTAGTAAGTCATCCATCGTTATCCTTCAATAATTAAGTGAGAACTTTTTTAAAAAATATTATTGATTAAATTGTGATTCTTCATAATCAAGTGATTAAAACAAAAAATAAATAAAGTTGGATGACTAAATTAGTAATTTTAAAAATATTATTGATTTCATTTCATTTGCTAAATGCATGGAAAATATGGATTGAATAATAATGTTTAATTTTATTTTGTTTTGGATAATAATTAATAAATTCAGTTTGAATAATCAAAGGTTATATAATTTGGAATTAGGTTAAAATATTTCATCGCTTCATGTACTCTTCACAAATTTAGAATTTAGTCCCTATATTTTTATTTTCAGGAATTTTGTCCCTTTACTTTTCAAATTTCAAAGTTCAAGTCCAATTATTAACAATGTTACTTTTTTTTTTATTAAATTTGTTGGCGTAACATTTTGAAATAAAAAAAATTTCTCACTCAGTAATAATGTAACTAGAAAAATGAAAAGTAAAGAGACTAAATTTCCAGAAGTAAAAATATAAGGACTAAATTTTAAATTTATAAAGAAAACAGGGACTTATGACATATTTTAACCTTTGAATTATTATGGTTTTATTTCTTTATTGAACATATTAGGGTTTTATTTATTAGAACATTATGTTCTTTTTAAAATTAATTCTTAAAATAAGTGTGTTTTGAGATTATTTTTTAAAATAATTTGATCACTTTCAGTCCTTGTACTTTTTAAAATTTAAAATTACAGTTCTAACCAAATAGTAGCTATTAACTCATTAAGTTATGCTATTACCAAGATCTTATACAACAAACATATTATCACACTCGTAATGTCATGATAGTTTATTATTTCCACATATTACTTACAAAAAAGCCAGATAATAGAATAACGGTTGTCATTTGCATAAAAAAATGAAATTTGAAAAGCATAAAATATAAGAATATGATCAAATTAGAGAGCATAGGCTAAATCTACAACTTTACACATAGTACATGACCAATATTAGATTTTAATCAAACGGATTTAACAGCTACCATTTGGGTCATGATTGATATTTTAAAATTTAGACTTAAGTTGATCAATTTGAAATGTACAAAGATTAAATCTATAATTAATGCATAGTATAGGGACTAATAACAAAATTTAACTTTTTTATTTAATTTCAATAAAATATTCCAAATTCACAATTTCAATTCTCATAGTTACCAAAAATTTTCACAAAGAATCGCAGGAGTTAGGTGAGATAGAAATGTTCACTCTTACCTTAATCAGTGGTCGAATGTTTGATCTTCGCCCTGGGTATGGAGTAGCTTTAAAACTCGTGACCAATATCTACCCTTTTAATGGGTTTACAAAATACGAAAAATTAATTGTTGGACTCGTTCGATACATACATTGAAAAAAAAAAAAAACCACATAACGCCAAATGGCTACACACTATAGTTAGTAACGCCTTTAGCCCCCTCTTTTTCCCTCTTTGTGCATTTCCAAAACCGTCACCACCATCTCTTTTTCCCATTTTAAATACCCCTTCCAAATGCCCTCCCAAAACACACTCCATCCACAACTTTCTCTTGTGTTATTTCTTGTGCTCTCTTTTCAAACACCACCATGGTGGTTCAATCCAATCTTTCGACGTTGAACCATTGTTCATCGATCGAAACACGTAAACCCGCCACCGTTCTCGACTCCATACCGTCGATAAACTTGAAAGACCCCGAATCGAAAATTCACATAATGAAAGCTTGTGAAGAATATGGGTTCTTCAAGGTGGTGAATCACAGTGTTCCAATGGAGTTTATAGCTAAATTGGAAGCTCAAGCTTTGGAGTTTTTTAATCTTCCTCAATCCGAAAAAGATAAAGCTGGTCCACCAGATCCTTTTGGTTATGGCAGCAAAAGGATTGGAAGCAATGGTGATGTTGGTTGGATTGAATATCTTCTTCTCAATACCAATCCTCAAGTCACTTCTCTTAAAACCCTCACTGTTTTCCGGGAAAACCCAGAAATTTTCTGGTAAAATATTTTTTTATAGAAGCAAAAGTTTTCGGTCAAATTTTGATTCCGGTCCCTCTACTGTACTTAAATTTGAGTTTTTATCTTCATATTTGGTATAATTTAGCTTTTCTTATAATGTCATTAATTAGTTGAAATAGTCTACACATTTAACTATCTTTTTAGAATTTTCCCTTTATAAGCAAAAGTTTTAGTCAAATTTTAAATTTAGTCCCTTTATTATATTTAAATTTAATTTAATTTTTCTATTTTTATAATATCCATCGAAATAATTCATACGGTTAACTATTTCAATTTCAATTAAATTGCTAACATAGATTTTCCCCCTTTTAATATTATAAAATACTTCTACAAATGCAAATGTTTTGGTAAAATTTTGATTCTGGTCCCTCGACCATACTTAAATTTGAGTTTTATCTTTATACTTGGTATAACCTAGTCTTTCTATTTCTATAATACCATTATTTAGTCCAAATAATTACTGCTATTAAATTGCTAATGTAGATTTCTTTTCTCTTCTAATATTATAAAATAAATATAAAAAGCAAAATTTTTGGTCATATTTTGATTTTGGTCCCTCTACTATACTTAAGTTTGAGATTTATCTTTATACTTGATATAATTTAGCTTTTTTATTAGTCCAAAGAGTTGACACTGTCAATTATTCCGATGACCACTAATATCATAACAATAGGCTATTAAATTAAAAGACTAATTTTTTAATTTGAGCATAGTAGAGGGACCAAAACTGAAATTTTACCTTTTTAAAAAAATGACTAATTCTTTTTACTATTTTGATGGATGACACAGGTCAGCTGTAAAGGAGTATATTGAAGCAGTGAAGCTAATGGCATTTGAAGTATTGGAACTAATAGCAGATGGTCTGAAAATTGAACCAAGGGATACATTGAGCAAGCTGTTAAAGGATGAGAATAGTGATTCATGCTTTAGGCTAAACCATTATCCACCATGCCCTGAATTACAGGCATTGAGTGGCAGAGATTTGGTTGGGTTTGGGGAACACACTGACCCTCAAATAATCTCTGTCTTAAGATCCAACAGCACATCTGGTTTGCAAATTTGTCTGAAAGATGGGGTTTGGGTTTCTGTGCCACCTGATGAAACTTCCTTTTTCATCAACGTTGGTGATGCTTTGCAGGTACACATAATATTGATGATGTCATTCTTTTTGAAATTTCTTTTTTTTTTTATCGAAATCAGTGCGGTGTGAAACTCGGTACCTTTTAAATGAAGTGTTGGTTTTGAGTCATGCGAATGGAGAAAATAAGTGTCGAAAGAGATTTCATCCTATGACTTATTTTGGAATAGAACCAACGTTTGCCGTTTGAGTCTTATTGACACTGTTGGACCAAGTGGTGAAAATTTTGGTATCTTTTAGATAAAGTCTTATTTGTTTCGAGTTTTGTGAAAAAGAAAGAAATATTTAGGGAGCTTTCATCCTATTTAATATACGAAATAGAATCAGAGTTCGAGTCTTGCTGATAATCCATTTAGTAGGTGATGTTTAAGTACCATTGCCAATCTTTTTTTTTACTATACCAATACTTGGTACCTTTTAAGCTTTGTTTCATCTTGTTTAAAATATAATTGGACTCGACTTGGAATAGAATCAAGGTTCAAATCTTACTAATGATTAATCCCTTTTTAGATTTTTAAATAAATATAAATTTTGGGGTTTAAAATCTTATCAGATGTAATCTGCTCGATTAATAATTTATGGGTTTTTTTTTTCAGGTGATGACAAATGGGAGGTTCAAAAGTGTGAGGCATAGAGTATTGGCAAATTCACACAAATCAAGGGTTTCAATGATATATTTTGGAGGACCACCTTTAAGTGAAAAGATAGTGCCTTTAACTTCACTAATGGGAAAACAAGAAGAAAGCTTATACAAAGAGTTCACATGGTGGGAATACAAGACTTCAGCATATAAGTCAAGGTTGGCTGACTATAGGCTTGGGTTGTTTGAGAAAAAACACACCAAGTGCAAGCCATTGAATGAACCCCCTTCTTAGCTTAGGGTTTTTTAAAATTTTGTCAAAGTTTAAAAGAAAAAAAAAAGTAGTCAAAAGGTTGACTCTACTTGCCTTAGGTGATAAGCAAATAGGTCTTTTGGTTTTCTTTTTCTATATTAAATGTGACAAATATCTACCCTTCTCTACTATCAATGCAAACTTTATTAATTATATTTTGGTTCAAATGTGCTATAGGTCCTTGTACTCTTTATAAATTTAAAATTTAGTCCTTATACTTTTATTTTCAGGAATTCATTCTCTCCACTTTTCGGATCTCAAACTTCAAATCCAATTGCTAACATAATTAGTTTTTTTGTTGTTGAATTTATTGGTATGACATTTTGAAATAATAAAAAAAAGTACTCAATTGGTAGCAATGTAACTGACAGAATGACGTTGTAATAAACCCAAATTTAACAGAAATTTAGAATTTAGTCATTATACTTTTATTTTCAGGAATTTAATCTCTCTATTTTTCAGATTCAAACTTCAAATCCAATTGTTAACAATTTTTTTTTTTTGCTAAATTGGTTGGTGTGACATTTTAAAATTTTAAAAAAGAATCACTTGGTAGCAAGCAATGTAACTAAAAAACTGGCGTTGTATTGAACCTAAATTTAACAAAATAATTTTACAGTGTTAACAATTGGACCTGAATTTTTAAAATCTAAAAAGAAAAGAGACTAAATTCCAAATTTACAAAAAAATACAGAGACTTATCGCATATTTCAAGCTTATATTTTTAACATATGTTGAAATGCGAAATTTAGATTTATTTGTACTAATTTTTTTTAAAAAATTGAATGGTAGTCAACTGGCTACCACTGTAGTGACAAATGACTTGTGTTGTTTAAATATTTATTGATATAAAATCCCGAGTTCAAACCCTATGACAAAACATGCGATTAAGTTTTCGGAGGTCTAACTAAAATCTCAAAAAAAAAAAGAGAGCTTAACGAGAATTTCCAAAAAATTTAAAGGGTTTAATTAAATTCTCAAAACTTCCAAAGAGCTTAATTAGAATCTCTAAAAACTTCGAGGGACCTAATTAAAATTTTAAAATTTTTGACGAGCATAATGAAATTTTTTATGAGACCAAAACCTCCTCCGACTCTTATGACGTTCCACAACCTGAACAACTCCTTCTTTTATAAATTTCGATTAAAAAAATGATTGTCTAAATTAACATGGATAAATTTTGAGTTCATTAAAGGATCATATTAATGGTGTTAGGTAAAGTACTTGTAGTTTCAAACCTCTTTTATTACAAAGATTGTCCATAAACAAGGTTGAAACTAGTTGTTTCTTTTTGAAAAGTCATTCAACAATATATATATATATATATATATAACAAATTTCACAAATATGTGAGAGAGGATTCTGATAGCCAAAAAGATGAAGCAAAATCACTTTCATCAAGAGTTTGTTTTGACCATCTAAGCATGCTCTATTCAATTACAATCAAGTCCAATCAATTTTTATCTCGAATCGAGTTTAAAATCTTAAATTAAAATTTGAATTAAGCTACATCTAGGGTTATTAAATTATTAGTACGTTTATATTTTTGGTCACTTAACTTCAAAAAGTTACAAAATGATCGTTGAACTATTTGAAAGTTATTATTCAAGTCACCGGGTTATTAAAATGGATGTTGTATAGCCTTCTCTGTTCGCAACGCCTGCACCAATCGTCAGTTTTTCATGAAATAGCTTTGAACGTTGTGAATCTATGAACCAAAATCCAAACAACTTTCTTATCCGGTCTCTGACACTGACTGTCAGATCGACTTGAATCTAAAGCATGTTCTTTTACTCATCGATTGGTATTGATCCACCGTATCAATCGTCGCTTGGAGCTCGCTAACCGAACTCTTTTCTTAAAAAGAACTTAAGAGCCCAGTGGCTTAATTTTTTATTTTTTTTTTGAATAGTTCAGTGACCATTTTGTAACTTTTTGAAGTTGAGTAACCAAAACATAAACTTAAAAAAATTACCGGTGGTTTCAATGGGCATATTTAATGGAACAATCCCATTTTTATTAGATTCCAAGGAATATTAGTTTAATATCCTCACATTCTCAAGGTTTAGGTAAGAATATTGGTCCCAATTTACAATATTATTTTAGATAGAGACCCTTTTTATTAAATATTAATTTATTTTATCATTTTCTTTGGGACATTGTTCTTTTCAAACATTAGTTAAACAACTGCCATCCTTGTAAGTCTTTTTATTTGCTAAAAGACATTAATTAATCAATTAATTATGGCATAAAATAGTTAGGGCAAAATAAAATAGTTTAAGAATCGTAGATATTATAAATTAACCATTCTAGAAAATTAATTTTATAATATTTATTTTTAAATTAGAGAGCCCTTTGAATTTATGCTAAATCCACTTTTTTTTTTTTCTCTTTTATTAATCAATTTAATGAATATCGGTTTTAGTTGGTCAATTCCCTCTCTCTAGATTCTAGAGGAAAAAGGTTTTTTCGAAAGAGGAGATAGAAAGTACAGAGTTTTTTAAGAGAGCCTCCCTCCTTCGAGAGCTCAAAAAGCTCTGTACTTTTCATCTCCTTCTTTAAAAAAAAAAAAAGAAGACATTTTTCCTCTAGAATCTCTCTGATCAACTAAAAACAATATTCAAACTAACTCAAAATTCTAGTGTGAATGGAAAAAAAAAATTAAAAGGATTTTCTTGAAAGAGTCAAAAAGAAAAGTTAGATATGGATAGTTTTATAAAAATCTAGACCCAAATTTATTTTTTGAAATATAAAATATTTTAATAGGTTTTTTTTAAATAGAAAAAGGTGATATTTATTAGGGTTTGTATTTTATACACTGATAGGGTACTATAAAGTTTATATATTGTAGAAAATATGATATAAATAAATTAATTAATAATTTTAAAAATTATTAAAAATAAATATAATACTAATTATTTTTCAACATGTGTTGTTTTATGAGTTATTAATAATATATGCACTTATACACTATCAATGTATCAAATATAAATCTATTTTGTTATTTAATAAATAATAATAATAAACATATAAAATATTTTTTATTAATTATTTCATATAAATTTTAGAATGTATTTTTGGATTAATATTTTCTGAGACAATTACATTTATGTGTTAAATTATGAGAAATTTTTTAATACATAATCTTTTATTCCACTTATTGTTAGTAAATAGAATTAAGTGATATTAATTAATTAAGTCATAAATAAAAAATAATATAAGCAAAATTAAAGGTGAATATTTCATTTTCTAAAAATAATAATATCTGCCAACCTACTAAAGTAACTACTACAATTTTTAAGGATGAGTATTTGATACAGTGATAAAAAATTACCACGTGTCTCTTTTAAAAAAAAATTAAAAATATTTTATTATACCTCTATAGGACACTTGTCAACCCTCTAGCCCTACTTGTGGAGTTTAAAACTCCACTGGCAGTGTATCAAATATCATTTTAAAAAAAATAGGTGAGTATTTGATATATTGGCAGTGTACTTTTTTTATTCCACAAGCAACCTTAAAAAACTAACATGTGTTTTTTTAGTATTTACTATACCTCTATAAGACACTTTTCAATCATCTGTTCTTACTAGAGGTGATCATGGGTTGGGCTACCCAGCCCGGCCCGACGGCCCGCCCAAAAAATGGGAGGGTTTGGGTAAAAATATAGGCTCGGAATATGGGTTTGGGCAAAAAAACGAGGCCCGTTTAGAAAATGGGTCGGGCCTTGAGTAAAACTTTTTTAGTCCGAGCCCGGCCCAAATTATATATTAAATATATATTTTATTTTTAATCAAATATACTTTTTAAATTTACATATTTTTTATTTGTTTTTTTATTTTAATATTTGTTTTAAAAGTTTTTATTTAATGAAAAAAGCTAAAAAAAATTAATATGGGCCGGGCCGGGCTCGGGCCTAAAATTTTGTCTGGGCCCGGCCCGAACCCGGCCCATGATCACCTCTAGTTATTACTCATGGAGTCTAAAAACTTAATTGTTAGATTTAAATTTTTTATTTTCAACACACAACCCTAACATATTATTATTTTTTAATAATTAAGAATAAGAATTTACTATAAAAAATGAGTGCTTGACATTGTTTTTCCATCATGGTTGTATATATCATGGATCTTTTTTTCCTTGGACTTTTTGGAAACAAAAGGTATTCAATTTTCAACCCCATTCTTTAGTAACCTTTTTAGTGCCTTAATACATGTGATGCTTCTTTCTAGTGCTAAAGGTGACAATGCAAATCTAAATAAAATTTTTTTTTTTTCAATAAGTTCTTGTTTTAAAACTATTATGTGAGTTTAAATTCATTAAAATAGTCTTTTTAAAAAAGATTATTTTTAAGGAATTCATTTTTTAATCTATTTAATTTAGATTAGAATAAATTTAAAAAGTCATCTTTAGGCATATTATGCGTTTGAGTGTCATAAACAATATAAGGGGAGGAATCCACTTACACCAGTGTAAAATTAGAATAGTTTACACACTTTAATAATTCTTTGTTCGATTAATATTTTAACAATCTTCTTGAAGTAATTTTTGAGCATGTCTATTGGTGTCTGGCACTGCTCAGCTCAGAAACTTGCCATGTTTTTGTGTTGGCAAATTTTGGTAATAGAATCATTTGGCTTTGATCTTTGCTAATAATTTGGATGTGTGCAAGCCCATCTATGGTATCTAAATCGTTTATAGCAACATATCCTAAAGATTGGTTTGGATCGGATCAATGACATTGACTTCCCTGTTTTGAAGAGATTGGATCTGATCGGGTAAACTTGGAAGAATATCCTGAAGACTTGAAGACTTACCCTAGACTCATTGAAGATACTTTCTTTGCAGATTATCCTGTTGTTTATTTGGGAAGATTGATTGTCAATGATCTATTAAATTAGCAAGTCTTGATTCCTTATAAATTGAGGAGACTTGTATATGTGATGTACTAATTAGAGAGCACTTATTCTTGTTCATTGAGGAACGTCTCTTATGAGTTCATGGTGTGGGAAATCAAGTGTGTTACTTGATTTTTGTCCTAAGTTTTCTCCTAAAGGAGAGTGATTTAGCTCTTAGGTGCATAAGTGAGGTTTCTAATGTGGTGAGTGTTAAAGGTTGTAATTACTTGGTGTACGAGTTACTTAGATAAGAGATTATTTCTCTAAGTAAGGCCTCATAGACGTAGGGAAATCAAACTACGTAAACGTATTGTGTGCTCATTGTTTTTCTACCTTGTTCATCCCAAGTGACTAAAGCAGTTGACATTGCTTTTAGCACTGTTTTTGACATTGCTTGATTATGCTTGTAAATATTAATTTAGTTCTTTCAAATCCAACTATTGAATTTATTAAAATATTTATACTTATCATGCATGTAAATTTTTGAATCGATTCGATATCTCTATCATATCGATCTAAAATATTGTATATATTAATATATATTTAACAGTTGAAAGTTTTTATATATGACTGTGCCCAGACGTGCGTGCACCGGGTTGAGAATCAACATAATAACAATCAATAATAGAGCGGTATACTGCAAGTGTGACAGGTCGAGTTGTAATATTTTTAGTGTTACAATGGAACATTCGAGTATTTCTAAGATCAAACCCAATAGAGTTTGAGGACAAAGTGATTCTTAATTGAAAAGTATGCAACAAATAAGTCTATCTAACTACTTGTTAAGTTCTATATTACGGCAATCCATGATTCGGGTTAATTAAGCTAAGTAACTACTTAACACCAATGAGGACCAAATTGTAAAACAAGCAAAATTTCACAATTAACAATTCAAGAAACACAAGTGGTCGGTTGAATTCCATGTTGTTTATTAGTCTTTGGATTAGGGATCTAAAGGGTTTAAACTTCTAATTGGCTCAATTTCACCTCTCGGTCACCATTTTACCAAATTGGACGATTTAGCCCGATTTATCTCTCGACCTCACCAAACTAACTCAAGCTAAGTGAATTGATGCTCAATAGGATCTCCTCTCGTTCTCACCTATCTATATATTCCCTTAGAGGCGTCAATTCTAAATTTTGAAAGTTATTCAATTTAGTCTAGTTTTTACATTTTAGTCCCTATACAAAAAACTAACCAAACAACATTTCCATCAATCAATCACCATAAACTTAGTTACCTAACATCATTCCCATACAAACAACAATTGGATAAACAATCAAAGCAGACATTAGATTAAGCACAAAAGTAGGGTTTAAGAAAGCTTAATGATTTTTTTATGGCTGCTTGGAGGAGAGAATGTTGGAAACAATAGAGGTCACAAATACTATCAAAGATCAGATTTTTTAACTAAGAAAAAGAAATAGAGTTGAGCTATATTAAATGTTATGGATTAAAATGAAAATAAAAAGAAAGTTTGAGTGCTAAACAACAATTAAGACAAAGCTATAGTAAAAACTAACTACCAACTAACACAACTAAAAACCAGAAAAGTCTAAAACCAAATCCTAAAAATATGAAGAAGAAGACAACTAAAAAGCTAAAAAGATGAAAGAAAAGTAAAAGTGAACAGCCTCCTTAGTTCTCAGCCAAAAGTGGCTTTTAACATCTTATTACAACCCAAAATTTTGGACCAAAATGCCCATGTACGTTGTATTTTGATTGGTGTTGGACAAAAACTACCCCTATAGTCAATTTTCTCCTCGTCAGGTAGCAGTATCGCGATACTCAAGACAGTATTGAAATTGGGAGTCTTGGGGGTCTCAGTGTCGCGATACCCATTCTTGATATCATGATATCATTGGAGTTGGCTTCAATTTTCTTCACTTCAGCACTGTCAGGGGTATCACGACTTCCATGCTTCAGTGTCGTGATACCCCCTCTAAATGATGATTTCTTCAAGTTTGGGCCATTGTCAACTTCTTACACCAACTCAATCATATCGTTAGGTCCCCATGGTGCCATTTGGCCAATTTGGGTCTCAAAAGGGCATAAAACTAACAGAACCATTTATTAACAAAATAAAAAGTTAAAAATCAACAAAATTAAAGAAAATAAATTTAAATTACTTGAGAATAAGCTCCTCCAGTGTAACGGAGGGCCTATTTTGGCGTACCAAATTACGATAGATCAATATAAAACAAATAGTTAGAAAATTTTAATTTACTCCAAACTTGAATAAAATATAAAATATAACAGTTGAATTATTAAAATATTAACCGTACAAAAAATTATTAAATTGTGTAAAACTATAGTAGTTTTACACTAGTGTAAGTGGATCCCTCCCCATAATATAATATAGGATAATTATTCTATACACTGCTAGTGGAATAAAAAATTCCACAAGGGGGTGTAGGATGTTGCCATATGTCCTTGTAATATCGAAAATGAAAAACAAAAAAGGACACATGAAAACATCCTAAACCCGCTTGTAGAGTTTTTTTATTCCACTAATAATGTATGGAATAATTACCGTATAATGTATCTATGAACACCAAAGAACTCTCATTAGCTTTTTTAACTCTAATTAACAAGATCGAATATGCAAATGCTAAATCTTACCCATCCTTGAAATCCTAAATTATATTCTAACTTTGACCTCAATTATAACTCATAAACCTTGAAACTCTAAATTATAATATTAACCCTGAATACTAAATCTTAAACGGTAAATTTTGCTTTACCATATTACTAGTTCATTTTATTTAATAATTGACACAAAAATTAGGATAATTAAGTTAAAAAGAATTGATCTAGTGTTAGATAGTGCATGATATCAATTAAGAATTTTTCTAAAACATATGAAATGATATAGTTTTATTGGGTTACAAGAAAATTGATTTTTTAAAATCATCCTAATATAGTTTAATCACCAATGAAGCTTTGGGTCACCCCTAAGAAATGTTTAGCAGGTGCCCGTATGTTACTTTTAGTGGTTAAACTCCATAATTAAATAACAGTGACATTAATAGACAAAGAGTAGGAATTTGATTACATGTTATTTTAGCACATATTATATGGTCCAATCCGTCCTTTTGCTATCTCATTACAACTTTACTGTAACACCCCAAACCCGGCCCAAACGCTACAACCGGATCTGGTATGTCACTTAAGAGATTTTACATAACATGTCGCATTTTGGAAAACAATTACTAGGTTTACACCTTTATTTCGAAAGCTTAATAATTCATTAAAGTATAAAATATTAAGTAACCAATTATCTTGGTAGATTTTAAATAAAAACCGAAATTTCATGCAGGTCTTAACTTAATTGAAAACGTAAAACTTAAAACCCGTAATAAAAGCCCAACAAAATCCCAAGACATAAATGGTAGTCTAGTGGCCCATGGCCTTATTACAAGGAAATTTGAACCCATTAATTACATGAAAATAAAAAAAGTAGACTAAGTCTTTTTCTTTGAATTCTCAAAGCTCGTGCGCATGGCCACCTTGCTCTCCTCTCTCCCCTGGTCCGATGCCCTAAGTGTCACCCGAGATGGTTAAAACTAAAGGGTGAGTCGCGAGACTCAGTGTGCAACCTCATGCACCATTAGATTTGGGCTTTAGCCCCATAAAACAGAATAATCAAAATATAAGTAACAAAAATAATATGCAAAGCCCAACCCATATCCTAGGTGTCCATCCGCTACGCCCCGCACCCGCCTATTCACACCATTGGGGATTTCTACAATCAACCCACACCGCTACACGCCTTGGTGGCGATCGTCTTTGTTCATCATCGGATCATGGCCGTAGCTACTACAATGCATCACGGCAGGCCGCCACAACAGCATCACGGTAAGGAACCGCATACAACAGATCACGGTAAAAACCGCTACAATATATAACTTCCTCCTTTCATCAAACCCAACCCATGCAATCACATAAAATCAGTATACTTATAACATTTAATCAAATCATTTACTAACCTGGTGATTTGCTTTACCCTCTTTGGGTTCCCATTAATATGCCGGGGTTTCGGCATTTAACAAAACATGTAATACTTATTTTCATATATTAATCAAACAGATCTAGATCGTCCGAGAATTACACACCGGATATTGCAAAATCCAATATCTTAGTCGATGGCCTTGCTATCCGGATCTATTATCCTCAATCTATAGCCTTGCTTAAAAGCCGGAACAATTGCGAAAATAGGCCTCTCCTATATTCGGCCGTGGTTAGTATTCTACCCGATTTTATATATATAAATAAACAAATCCTCTTACCTTGAAATCCCAAAAGTAACACGATTCTATAACTTAGAGATATATGCGATTGGCCTCCTTCTTCAAATCCCGGAATGCCGAAAAGAAGAGTGAAATAAGAGATTAGTTTCTAATAGCTATTCGACTAAGGACTTTTGAAAAGCCGGAAGAACAGTGAAATCCCAAAATCAATACTTACCTATTGTTTCCTTCAAGATTCGGCACAAGCAAACTCCTTTGAAGAGAATTCGGTAACTTCAGGAAGTGAGATCTAAGAATTTCGGCTTTTAGAAGATGTACGAATTGAAGAGATGGCTAAGAGAGATTCGGCCAATGAATATTAAGGAGAAGAATAGAATAATAGAGATGTGATTTCGGCTTTTAGGGATTAAAAGAAGAATAACAATAGAGGTTAAAAGATTCGGCCAACCAGGAAATTTTAGAGAGGAAGAAAGGGTGAAGAAGATGGTGATTTTCGGCTTTTGAGAGGAAGAAGGTGAGAAAAGAAAATAAAAGAGAGGCTTCAAAATTTCGGCACACCCCCTCTTTATATAGAAAACCGATTCCTCCCTTTAGCAGAGATTGATTTTCGGCCAACATTGCCACACATGATAGCTCCTCTCCCTTTTCCCTTATCATAATCTGTTATCTCCTCAAAAATAGCCTTTATCTGCTTATTATCCACATGAAATAAATATAATAAGATTCCAAAAAAAAATAGCCTTGTGCCGTCCCCCCTTACTCAATTAAGTGCCGAAATCTATCCCTATAACTTGGGCTTCAAGCAACCAAAAATTTGGGCCTTCCTCATGCACTAGTGACGCCACTTATAGCTCACCTTCTGTGTGTCCTCTAGCTTCATCGGGCCACGAGCCCAATATGTCAATTAAACTACTACAACTTCAATTTAAGCCCTTAGAGTGTCTAAACAAAATATTTAAAACAAGGCCTCAGCCCAATTTGAGCCCTAATTGTACCTCAAATTCTCAAATTAATATTTTAAGCATCCAAACACATAAAATGCATGCACTCCAATTATTCGGGATGTTACAGCTTCTACCCCCTTAAAGAAATTTTGTCCTCGAAATTTCCAACTAACTAGTAATCGTACTACCTAAGTCGCACCACTATGCTTTCGCCGAGCACTCTAATTTCTAAAGCTAAAAAAAATAAAAATAAACACTTAGTATACTATGGTAGGGTACGTACCATTGTTCGCATCTGGGGCGTCTTCTTCCCCTTGGCGATGTGCTGCATAGACCAACGCTGGCTGCCTCTCCTCAGCATAACCTGAACCTCTACCTGGTGCTCCACGACCGCGTTCACTACCATTATCGCCCCTGGCTTGTTTGCGGCCTCTTGGTGGTTATTGATCACCTCTCCCACCTGATCGTAACCTCGCCCCGCTGGCCGCATCCGATCCATCCGAGGCGAGTCCTTAATCGGATGTCCCTGTGGATCCACACCTAAAGCATCCACTAGTTTTCATTCTCGCACTCCCATAACGCGCCCTCCCACATGTAAGACATGCTCGATTCGACCGTCGAGCACGAGCCGCCTATCACCCCAGGCATTTTCCGATAATTCCCGAGATGCTCCCGATCGTCAAACTTCTCTTACTCTTACTCCTATCCTTATCCCTTTCTTGTCTCTCGACCCGTTTCACTTCCTCACTATTTTAACCTTATCTACCAAAACAAAGAAACTCTCTCCCGTTGCGGTGCTATCGTAACCATTAACTCATTTCAGAGCCCATCCTCGAACCGTACACAATGTTCATACTCCGTTGCTACCATTCCCCGAGCGTAGCGGCTCAAGCGCAGAAACTTCTCGCCTCGTGACTCACCACAGACTTACTTCCCGCACTGCATTCGTGAATGCCTTCCTCTGTGCATCCACGTAGCCGGGCCCCAACATACTTCCTTTGAAATGATTCCTTAAAGAAATCCCAACCAATACGGTCACAAAAGCATTCTCTTTCACCGTGAGCCACCACCGATAGGCCTCATCTCGAAGAAGAGACACGACCCCTTTCAACTTTTCCTCTACCGTGAAGTCTAAGTCATCCATTATGCGCTCGATGCCGCTTCCATCCAATACTCGGTGTGTGTTAGGGGCTACACCGTAAACTCCCTAAACACTTCGCCCCATTGGCCTTAAGCCACTCCGTGCATGATTTGGGGCTCGTGCCCATGCCTACTCCAAAGAACCTCTCTAAAACCCTCAACATCGCTCGAGATACAAAGATCATCTCCGGCGCCTCATCCCGAAATTCTCCTTCTACAATGGCAGCCCAGATCTCGCTTCTCGACCGTGGCCGCACTCCATCGGCTCGACGCGGTCATTCTACTCCCTACTGGCCCACGCGCGCGGACGCCCTCGACCCCTTGAACTCATTCCTCCGATTGGCGTTTATCCGATTAAGAATTTTATGGATTATTAGTTTTCTTTCACTAGTTAACCACTAACAGTCTTATGAATAATAGTTTCAAGAGTGGTTCTTTCGAATTCGCATTCACAATACAGTCTCAAGTTTGTAACCTCTAACTAAAATAAAACACATACATCATACAAAAATCATCCAAGCACTTACATTCTTCACGTAAAGGTGTTTTCGTTGATTCACTACCTAGGGGTATTTTTGTAATTTTATCCTACAGGGGTATTTTCGTAATTTTTCATAATAAAGTTCCTTTTTGATTTCGTGAAGTGAGGGTATTCTGGTAATTTTACAATCCGGGGGTATTTTGGTAATTTTGAAATCCAGGGGTATTTTGGTTATTTGACAAAACGGGGGTAGGTTGGTAATTTTTTCTAACCAGGGATATTTCGATGTTGTTGTTGTTGTTTTTTCTTTTCAAACAGGTACTTTGGGGAAAAATCTAGTTTCATGGTCAGGGTTACTCTTATAAACATGAGATTTTCTGTAAATTTTCAAAACATAGGTATTTTACAAATTCATGGTTGGTTGGTAGTTTTCACAAATCAAACGTATTTTGAAAATTTTGCAAAACTTGAGAAATTTTCTTTCTTTTTTTCAAACTAGGTGGCTGGTCCCTTTCGGGTTTTAATTATAAGGTTTAGCCCATCAACAAGTCCTCGTAACTAGGGTGAATAGTCACCACGCACTGTAAGATTCTAGTGAAGAGGAGGTGAGTCGCTAGGGATCGCTTAAGTACCAAGCTCTCCCCGAATCCACTCCTAGACATGCGTATGCCCATTGCCACACCCTAACTTGGCTAAGGTGAACAGTCACTACGCACTGTAGGATTCCAGCGAAGATGAGGTGAGTCACTAGGATCGCTTAAATACTGTGCTCTTCCGGGATCCAATCCTAGACATGCGTATGCTGTTACCACACCCTAGTCTTCATGCTCGCTCACGGGTTTGTTTAGTGAAGTTAAGTCTTATGAGATTTTAAGAGTTGTTTCACCTAGGCCTAAAGTCCATCAAGTTCTAATCTAACTAATCTACGTCCCATAAAGCCCACATATATTATATCACACAATGGTTGAGAATACTTACAGCGGACTTGGGTAGGAGACGCAGTGCCAAGGCCGAGCTAACAGACTGTATAAATATGCATGTTTCAAAACCCAACTTTAGAAAACGTTTTGAGCCAAAAACCCTAGAGCCGAGTTTTGAACCGGCTCGATACCAATTTGTAACACCCTAAACCCCGCCCAAACGCTACAACCGGATCTCGTATGTCACTTAAGAGATTTTACATAACATGTCGCATTTTGGAAAACAATTACTAGGTTTACACCTTTATTTTGAAAGCTTAATAATTCATTAAAGTATAAAATATTAAGTAACTAATTATCTTGGTAGATTTTAAATAAAAACCGAAATTTCATGCAGTCTTAACTTAATTGAAAACGAAAAACTTAAAACCCAGTAATAAAAGCCCAACAAAATTCCAAGACATAAATGGTAGTCTAGTGGCCCATGGCCTTATTACAAGGAAATTTGAACCCATTAATTAAATGAAAATAAAAAAGTAGACTAAGTTTTTTTGCTTTGAATTCTCAAAGCTGTCGCATGGCCACCTTGCTCTCCTCTCCGGCCCGGTCCGATGCCCTAAGTGTCACCTTAGATGGTTAAAATTAAAGGGTGAGTCGCGAGACTCGGGCAGCAAACCTCATGCACCATTAGATTTGGGCTTTAGCCCCATAAAACAGAATAATCAAAATATAAGTAACAAAAATAATATGCAAAGCCCAACCCATATCCTAGGTGTCCATCCGTTACACGCCCCGCACTCACCATTCACACCATTGGGGATTTCTACAATCAACCCACACCGCTACACGCCTTGATGGCAATGTCGTGCTGCTCATCATCGATCACGCGGCAGGCCGCCACAACAGATCACGGTAAGGAACCGCTACAATGAGATCACGGTAAAAACCGCTACAACATATAACTTCCTCCTTTCATCAAACCCAACCCATCCAATCACATAAAATCAGTATACTTATAACATTTAATCGGATCATTTACTAACCTCGGTGATTTGCTTTACCCTCTTTGGGTTCCCATCAATATGCCAGGTTTGGCATTTAACAAAACATGTAATACTTATTTTCATATATTAATCAAAGCAGACCTAGATCGTGTGGAGAATTACACACCTGATATTTCAAAATCCAATATTCTTAGTCGATGTCCTTGCTATCTGGATCTATTATCCTCAATCTATAGCCTTGCTTAAAAGCCAGAACAATTGCGAAAATAGGCCTCTCCTATATTCGGCCATGGTTAGTATTCTACCCGATTTTATATATATAAATAAACAAATCCTCTTACCTTGAAATCCCGAAAGTAACACGATTCTATAACTTAGAGATCTATGCGATTGGCCTCCTTCTTCAAATCCCGGAATGTCAAAAAGAAGAGTGAAATAAGAGATTAGTTTCTAATAGCCATTCGACTAAGGACTTTTGAAAAGTCGGAAGAACATTGAAATCCCGAAATCAATACTTACCTATTGTTTCCTTCAAGATTCGGCACAAAGCGAACTCCTTTGAAGAGAATTCGGTAACTTCAGAAGTGAGATCTAAGAATTTCGGCTTTTTAGAAGATGTACGAATTGAAGAGATGGCTAAGAGAGATTCGGCCAATGAATATTAAGGAGAAGAATAGAATAATAGAGATGTGATTTCGGCTTTTAGGGATTAAAAGAAGAATAACAATAGAGGTTAAAATATTCGCCAACCAGAAATTTTAGAGAGGAAGAAAGGGTGAAGAAGATGGTGATTTTCGGCTTTTGAGAGGAAGAAGATGAGAAAAGAAAATAAAAGAGAGGCTTCAAAATTTTGCACACCCCTCTTTATATAGAAAACCGATTCCTCCCTTTAGCAGAGATTTATTTTCGCCAACACCGCCACACATGATAGCTCCTCTCCCTTTTCCCTTATCTTAATCATTATCTCCTCAAAATAGCCTTTATCCGCTTATTATCCTTAAAGACTAAATCCCTAAATAATAGCCTTTATCCGCTTATTATCCACATGAAATAAATATAATAAGATTCCCAAAAAATAGCCTTGTGCCGTCCCCCTTACTCAATTAAGTCAAATCTAGCCCTATAACTTGGGCTTCAAGCAACCAAAAATTTGGGCCTTCCTCATGCACTAGTGACGCCACTTATAGCTCACCTTCTGTGCTCCCTAGCTCTTTGGGCCACGAGCCCAATATGTCAATTAAACTACTACAACTTCAATTTAAGCCCTTAGAGTGTCTAAACAAAATATTTAAAACAAGGCCTCAGCCCAATTTGAGCCCCAATTGTACCTCAAATTCTCAAATTAATATTTTAAGCATCCAAACACATAAAATGCACAGACCCAATTATTCAGGATGTTACATTTACATACAATGCATGTTAAACTATGAACCAATGGATAAATAAATTGAAAAATAGATCGTATGAATTACTAATTGTACTAATTGTGTTTTCTTGAAAAAGCAACTCAAGCATTAGGTATGAATCAAGGGTAGCGCTAAGGGAGGGCTACCCCCCGCTCAAACCCAAAAAAAGGAAGAATAACACTTTTATCCCTTTAAATTTTACAAGATTATAAGTTAGTAAATGGTCAAATTGCACTCCTCCAAAATGAATGCATTGTATGAATGCATAGGTACAACTCTCATTCCATCTATCTACAATACTACACTCTCTATCTCTTTACCATCTCAAGTCATCTTGCTTTCCTATTCCAACTTTGCTCTTTGTTGACTTAAGGCCTCCTTTGGATAGGCAGTAGTTGTGGTGCGGTGGAATCTTTTATCTCACAGCTACAATAACTAATCTCACCGTCACGGTTGTTTTTAACCTTATAGGAAATAAACGCACCATCCATCCAAACAAAGCCTTAATGAACCCAAAGCATAAGCTCCAATGATGTCAAAGCTCGCGTTTATCATGTAGGAATGTCTAATCTCCAAGGTCAATCCATCTTATTTCAATTGTCATCTCCAAACAAATTCCACCGTCCAAAAAACATCAATAATCATCCTAATATAAATTAAACTCTTTTGAAATATCTGGGTTTCTGAAAATCCCCCCACCCCCACTTCCATCCTCCTTTTTAGTATCAATCATTTTGCTATTTGAAGCAAATTTTACTATTAAAAGATCACATCCAAAAGCAACATTGAAGAGCAAAAAAATATGCATCGTTAAAGGAGGGTATAGGCCATAATAATTTGTTGGAAATGAAAGAAGAACATAAAGCCCTTTTTTCTTCTTCTTTTTATTACTTTTAGCATGCCATTGATGTATCATTTTCACATATTGTCTAATTATTCTTTACTTAAAACGAATGTCAACAAATGTTTGAGTGTACATACATAATATATAGTATCAAAAATGCAATATTTATATAAAATAATTGATTTCAAGGTTTACGGAATAGAGTTTTTTTCAAATTTGATGTTTGATTCAATCGATTCGTACAATTACTCTTAAAAGATGGTATTTAGAGGCTCAAAACTTAGCATTTACAACCTCATATTCAAATAACGAGGCTTTTTTTTAATAAAAAAATAAATTAAAAAATGGGTTTTTTTTTTTCCGAAAAAGATAGAGTTTTCTTATCTTTCGGGGGTTAATATACCATTTGGTACCTAAGTTTTTTTTATTATCTCAATTTGACACTTGAGTTTGGCTTTATTGTTTAATTTTGTATCCATGTCCCAATGAATATTTGATACGTATACTCTAGTAAAAAAATTCTAGAGACTTAATTGGGACAAAAAAAAATATCAAGTACCAAATTAAACATTGAAGTCAAATTCAGGTGTTTAACTAAGACAAAAAAAAAACCTTAAGTGCCAAAATGCACATTAAAACTAAACTCAGGGACTAAATTGAGACATAAATTTTAAATACCAAGTTAAATATTAAAACTAAATTTAAATAACAAAATATATATATATATATATTTTTTTTTTTTCCTTTAACCATTGACTTCACAACTATAAAGCAAACTTCATTTATTGATATGACTTAATCATGAGTGCAGATTGATTCTCTTGTCTAAATTCAAAATCGTGTTACACATGTCAATTCTCTTCGATCAATTACTCCAACAACTTTAAGAACATTAAGAGTACCTATCTGTTTTATGGTCTAAAAATAACCATGTTCAGATTAAATCGATATTTAGGGCACTTTTGGATGGACGATGTGTTTACTTGTTGTTAGTGTAAAAATAACGATAGCGGTAAAATTAGATATTATAGCGATGTTGCTAAACGCACCGCACTAGAGGTAAACGCACTGCCCATCTAAAGAGACTCTTAGATAAAAAATTTCTAATAATATTGATTTTAAAATTTAAATTCAACTCAAATGTTCGAACGAAAAATTCGTTGTATTTTTTAATATATGTAATTAGTATTTTTAAAAATTGGAAAAAAAATGTTTATGATGCACATGCACGTGAATGATTTAAATCCAACCGTAGACTATGGTTTGTATAGTTTTTTCTTTCTTTTTGAACAGATAATTTCAGTTGTTTTCATTTGTGTGTAAATTTCTCATAAATCATTATGTTATTTTTCATCATAATTCTTGGGATGCATGTACCTTTCTTAATTTTACATACCCACATTTTGTTGGAGGTTGATTGATATTATTTTTTTAAAAAAATAATTTAATTTAGATTTTTTTATGCTTGTTGTGGTATATTTCTGTCTCTCGGCGTTTTTTTCCTTATTTATAAGACATGGTTCTGTTTAGAGGTGTTCATGGGCCGGGCGGCTCGGCCCGGCCCGAAGGTCCGACCGAAATTTGGGAGAGTTTGGGCAAAAATATAAGCTCGAAAAATGGGCTTGGACAAAAAATAAGGCCCGTTTAAAAAATGGGCCGGGCCTCGGGTAAGATATTTTTAGCCCGGGCCCGACCCGAATTCACTAAATGACAAAAAAAATCTGCTTTTTTATTTTTATTTTTGAATGTTATTTTCTTGTTGTTTTCTCCCTATTTTGTTACCATATTACTATTATGTTGCTACTATTTTGTTGTTATTGATTGAATATTGTATAAAACTTATTTTATTGTTAATTTTGTTATTATTTTAAAGGCATTTGTTAATTTTATTATTATTTTAGAGATATTTGCTTGTTAAGTTACATCTATCTTAGTGTTATTTAAGTCTACATATTTTTTTAAAATTTATTTTCAATTTGTTGGGAAATATTTATTTTGATTTTTTTAGTATTTTTGATGTATTATATATATTTAAAAATTATATAAAAATTTAATACGGGTGGGCCGGGCCGGGCTCGGGTTTTAGCATTTTTATATGGGCCGAGCTTGGGAAAAAATGTAGGCCCATTTTTTGGGCCCAGCCCGACCCGATCCCGATGAATGGGCCTAAATTTTTAGTTGAACCCGGCCCGATCCGGCCCATGAACACCTCTAGTTCTGTTGATGTGACATGTTAGGGAGGTAGCTAGGTGCATTCATATAATTCAGGACGACATATATCTCCCTTAGGTTTGACGCGTGTCATAGATGTGTCTTTCTAATAGGATTTGCACCCAGGTATCATCATATGTGCTTGTGTGTCTCACCTCGTAGGGTGGCGAGGTGTGTTCGCATGTCTTGCTCGTGAGGGACTGATATTTCACCTCGCGATACACATTAAATGTCCATCTCGCGGATCGCGAGGGTGTAAGTTAGGGGTATGATTTCGAGTCACGAGGTGTGCAGAGGCGAAGATAGAAAAAAAATTTAGGGGGGCAAAATTAAATTGTAATTTTTAGGATAGTAAAAATGCAATTTCAACATTTGAATAGCTTATGTTTTTATAATTTTTAAAGGAATAAATCAAAATTTTATCATTTTTAGGGGGTCAAAGTGCAATTTTACCTTTACTAATTTAAATTTTTAAAAATTTTAAAGGGCCTAAATAGAAAATTTTCTATTTTAGGGGGCCCGGGGCCCCTGCCAGCCCCCTGGATTCTCCCCTGGAGGTGTGTTTGCGTGTCTTCCTCGCGAGGGGATGATATTTCACCTCATGATACACATTGATGTCCTCCTCGCGAGATTCCGATGGTGCCAATTAGGGGTTGAATTACGGGTCACAAGGTCGGGTCGGATTTCGAGTTGTGAGGTATTCTATAACAATGATTAATTCAAAATTTTGTTCTGTGGATTTTAATTAAAATTTTAAATGTTAACAAATTATAATCTAATTAAAAATAATTAAAACGGTATGGAATTATTTAATATTACAAAAGAAAAACATCATATTTTCTTACATTAAAAAAAGTAAATTGCAAAGTTTGTATTAAATATTAGGTATAATGACAAATTTAGTCTTTAATATTTACATCTTTTGTCAACTTGGTCCTTGTTATTATTTTTAACTAAATTTGGCACTCAACCTTTTTAAAAAGAGTCAAATTTGACCATCAACCTTTCAAAAAATACTACTAAAATGTTAAATTTTTAATCATGATAATCGACATGTATCTCATGCCAACTTTTTTAAAATTTTTAATTTTTTGAATATTTTTATAAACTTTGAATTATTTGTTAACGTTACATATAAGATAAATAGTGTTATGCCAACATGAAGTACATACGGACTACCAAATAGGTTGTCATGCCAATATCGTTAAAAATTTAATGCTTTAGTCAGCAGTTCCGTTAAAAAAAATCAGTTTGACTCTTTTTAAAAGTTAATGGTCAAATTTATAAAAATATAAATATTGAGGGCTAAATTTATCATTATACCTAAATATTATAATGGTTTACCTTTTTTTATTTGTTCAATTTTATTTTTCTTCTATGAATAATTAATACGATGGTGATGGAGATAATTAGGCTATAAAATTAATGAGGGGGCAAAGAGAATTTTACCAATGTTTATTTAAATTCATTTATTTCATATGTTGACAGCTCATTAAAATTTATTTAAAACAAAATATAGAAAATTAAAATTTTTAATGGGTAGCATCATATAATTTCTTACCAATATATAAATTTATATACTGATAATATATTAAATATAAATATAAATATACTAATTTTATATTTTGTAAACTAATATTTTATAAAACCCATTATGGAGAATGAATTTTTTTTTAATTGCAAAATAGATTTTGTTTGAAGAGCCGGAATTTTTTTGATACACTGCCTATTTTTACTCATAATCTCTCAAATCCTTAAATCGACGGAGAAATACATCAAAGCGCGCTTGAACTTGAACCCATGTTAAATAGTTTGTATCTAAACTTTCTTTGGCCTAATTTGGTGCCTTAACTTGACGCTTTTTCATAATTCGGTACATAAACTTGACATTTTTTCTTAATTTAGTACTTAATCTTTTTTGAGGTCTAATTTGGTACTCGAACTTAACTCTTTTTTTTTTGTCTGATTTGATACTTGAACTTGTCAAACGTTTTACAAATTTATCCAATACACTAACAATATTATATTTTTACGGTGTAGTAAAAATCATCAATGTATGACCGGCATGTGGCAGATGACATGATATTTCACTTTTGTGTTTTAAATTTCCAATCACTTTTCATTTTTATTTATTTTACTAATTTTAAAAAAAAATAAATTTTTTTTGGGGGTTTTTAAAACTCTTGTTTTCTTATTCAATATTAATTCGTTAAGCATAGCTCAATGCCTAATTTTTTTAACACGAATTTCCACTAATACTGACAATATTTTATAGCACAACACAAAAGTTTGTAACATCGTTAATGTTTTGGGTATTTTGTATAATATTTAATAAGTTTAAGTACCAAATTAAAAAAAAAGTGTGAAATTCAGATACTAAATATTATATTAAGTCTTAAATAAAATATGATTATATATATATATATATATTAGATAACATAAATGCTTACCTTTCCCATATCCCTAGTAGGATGCCCACAACCCTAGTTTTGTTAAAGCAAAGGTTTGGACATATTATTATTGGTTGAAAGGTACCTTTTAATTGATACCCTTTTTTAGCCAAACCCAACATTCAACGAATTATATTAATTCATTTATAAATTATTTTTACATTTACCACGTGGGTGAAATATTTTATATAAAAAATAAATACAACTTTGGTTGGAAATTAGAGTGGTAAGCAGGGGCGAAGCCAGGACAATTTTTTAGGGGGGCCGGATGAAATTTTAATTTTTTATAGTTTATATCTTTCTAATTTGTAAAGGATTAAATCGAATTTTTATAATTTTAGGGGGGGTCAAAGTGCAATTTTACCTTTACTAATTTAAAATTTTAAAAAAATCAAGGGCCTAAATAGCAATTTCACCTTTTAGGGGGGCCGGGGCCCATGCCAGCCCCCCTGGCTTCGCCCCTGGTGGTAAAGTTGAGATATTGATACAGGGGTGAAATTAGAAAAAAAAATTGGGGCCAAAATTAAATTTTAATTTTTACGATAGAAAAAATATAATTTCACCATTTTAATAGACTGTATCTTTAAAATTTTTAAAAGATTAAATCAATTTTTTATATGAAAAAAAATTATTTTAGGGGGCCAGAACCCTTGCCAACCCCTCTAGTTTTGCCACTGATCATATATATACATTTTTCTAAATTTTATATAAAATAAAACAACAAAATACCCTCTTCCTATCAAATGCGTGTTTTTTTTTAAAAAAAATTTATACAAAATATAAAAAATAAAATGCTCTCTTAGTAATATTTTACTTTGTAAAATGAATAAATATTATTTTTTAAGTGCATGACTAAGTTGGTGTCACCCATTAACCGAGTCCCAACTCGGTTGTAAAATTATCAAAAGCCCATTCATTTTACAAAGCAACAAATATTATTTTGAGGGCATTTATGTCTTTTATATTTTGATAAATCTAAAATATATATATACATATGTAGGGGCGAAACCAAATTTTTTTTTTTAAGGGGCCGAAATTAAATTGTAAATTTTACGATAGCTTTTTAAAGGATTAAATCAAATTTTTATATTTTTAGGGGGCCAAAGTGTAATTTTACCTTTATTAATTTAAAATTTTAAAAATTTTAAAGAGTTTAAATAGAAAATTTTCTATTTTAAGGTAGTCGGGCCCTGCCAGCCCCTCTTAATTTCGCCCCTGCCTCTACATACGATGTGAATTATGAGATTTAAACCCAAAACAAAAAAAAAAAATCATAATCCTCGCCGTCTCAATTTTACCGTTCCAATCGAAGACAAATTTGATTATAGATCGTGATACCACAAATTAATCGAACACCGATGAAATTAAAAAAAAAACTAAAAATTTAATTTATTTAAAAAGCAACAAATATTATATAAAAAGACTGCTTCAAAGTCAAAAGAATATAATTATTTTCCATACTTTTTGTTTTTTTTGGGATTTTATTTTAGATTTTGTCCCAAAATATAATATGATATAAAATATAAAAAAAGTGAATAAATTATGGGTATATAGAGTATAGTTAGTGGTTTTGGATATGAAAAGTAGTATTGCTTGTCATTCTCATCCAAATTTTATTAGTATTTTTATTTTTCTTTCGGCTGTTAGGTTCATTGAACTTTATTTTGCGTATAAACTTTCTATGGTATCCCTCTTTTTATTATTATCTGTTATGATTCTCTCGTTTTCGCGTTGAGTTGATTATTTGTTCGTATTAAATTGGAGAATATAAATTTGAAGGTATGAACTTTTTGGATTTGAAATTTTAGATTCAATTGTTACCACGGTTAAAATTCTTCTATTAAATTTATTGATGTGATATTTTAAAATTTAAAAAAAAAATCACTTTGTAACACTCCCGACTCGGCCTAAGAGTTTCGGCTAAGTCTAAGGTGTTATATTCGATGACCGAAGTGATACTGTAAAGCCACTTTTTTACTTGTGTTGATATGTAAGGGAAACGCTCTTTTCTTTTTAGTAAAAAATCCATTCATTAAGTCGGGTTTTCTTAGAAATTTAATTATGATATTATTATTGTGGCGTTTTGAGAATGGTTAAGGTTTTCAGAAAAAAGGTTTATCGAAACTTTAAGTGTTTTGTAAAGCAGCGGAAAACATTTAAAATAATAGTTTTCTAAATCGAATAGCATGCAAATATTAGAGTAATAATTAAGTAACATGCTTAATATAAATAAGATGAACAATCCAAAATCTAATATATAAAAGCAAGAATAATTAATAATTATAACTCAAAAACAAAACAATTACGGAAAAGTTTTAATGAAAACTTTTAAATATGAAGAAAAACAAGCTGCTAATCCGAGGTTCCTCCGATGCCATTCTGAGACCTAGTTCTTTGCGCTACCTGAGAGGTAAAGAAAGGGGAAGTGAGCTTATGACAACTCAGTGTGAGTCTAATTTTAAACCATTATATATAATCATTCGAACAATATAACATTTAATTTACAACATAATAAAAAATTAAACATAATATAAGGAACATATAGTAAATCAATGCATGTAAAGGTTATGCTCATGATGCAATGCAATTTTAATTTTAAGCTCCCACCCATCCACTCTATCCGCCCTCGAGTATCACTCGACACACCAAAACACATATCAATAACTAACGATCCCGGATTTCCCGGTGATTAGCATATTATGCTATTTATCATCAGTCGATCCTACATTCAATATTTCATACTAACATTTAATGGCATGTATTCATGCATTCATTCTCATCAATTTCACATATACAATTAATTTATGCAAATTAAAAACAGTTTCACATATACAATATCTTTATGCGAATTAACATGCCTAGTTCGGCTAACACATACAAAACAAGTTCACACGAAGGGTTTGCACTTATAGGGTTCCCACATACAGGGTTCACACCTATAGGGTTCACACATATGGGTTCGCACCTACAAGGTTCCCACATATGGGTTTGCACCTACAAGGTTCGTACATATAGGTTCGCACCTACAGGATTCGCGCATATGGGTTCGCACCTACAGGGTTCGTACATATGGATTCGCACCTACAAGATTCGCGCATATGGGTTCACACATGTAGGTTTCACACCTATAGGGTTCGCACCTATAAGGTTCGCACATGTAGGGTTCGCATATACATGGTTCGTACATATAGGGTTTGCATATTAAAAATATGGGGTTTGCATACTAAATCCATAAGGGTTTGCATGTAGGCTCGCATTCATAGGTTCGCATGCAGGGGGTTCGCACACAGGTGTTCGCATGCAAGGAGGGTCGCATATAGGGGTTCACCTACATGGGTTCACATGGGGGTTCTCATACATGGGGGTGTTCATTACACACTACTTTCTTCTTAATACTTCAATGAGTCAAACATAATGATTTAAGTTTAGATCCCACACCTGATTTTGAAAACACAAAAAACCTTAATCGGCTGAAGAGTTTGAGGATCTACTCGGGAGGAGAGGAACGATTTTGGAAACTTTGAATTCTTTTGTTTGAAGATTGATTTGGTAATGGTGGAGAAAAAGAAGAAGTTGAGAGTTTTTTTTTTTTTTTTTTTGAAAATTTTGCTAGATAAAAAATTTAGAGTTTGAAAAGGGTTCCTATTTATAAGACTATTTTTTCCTAATTGAAATAAGTTTTAAAATTTTATGTAGAATTAGGACTATTTTAAAATAAAGACTAAATTAAAAAAACAGTTTTGACTGGGCTATTTTGAAATTTTGGCACTTTCATGGGGTAAAAATAGGAAAATAAAATATTTTATTTGAATGCACAAAAAGAAAATTGACGCCAACAATTTTATTAAAATAGTTAACAACATTAAATATTTAGACTAACTAATGACATTATAAACGTAGAAAGATCAAATTATGTCGATAAATAAAGTATATAGATTAAATCCCAAGTTTCAGCATAATATAAGGCTAAAACTGAAGTTTGATCATTATCTTATAATTCAAATAAAATGCAGCAAGGCAAACCTAAAAGAAATAGAAAGCTACTTATTCGTCCCTAAGACCCTTAGGGCATCCATATTATATATAAACACGTAATATTTTGATCGGAAATTTAATGATATTAACTATTTGGACTAATTAATAATAGTATAAAAATATAGGGATTGAATTACATTAGAAATTAAAATGTGGCAATTAAAATTTAAATTTAGGCATAACAGAGGGACCAAAATCAAAATTTAATTGTTTTTCTAAATCTGCAAAAAAAAAAGGGAGGTAAGACGTACGTAAACCTAAAAGAAATAAGAAACCATGTGTCAGTTTCTATGACTCTTAAGGTATTCAAATTTATATATAGCCCTCGATCCCTCGCCCCCACAGATCTCCTATTTTGCCTTTCTATTTTATTTCTTTAATTAGTGAGTTGCACCTCAAACTTTTCAAGCCGGATCGAACGAGTTTTGGGTTACACAACTCTGACACATTGATTCTAACATCAAATTTTAATTACATACATGTTATGGAGAGTAGTTGAGGCGTTAATGATATTAAGTAAAAATAATAATTACATTTTATTTAGTGATTTAATATTAATTTAAAATAAAAATAAAAATAATATTGATTTAATACAGGCGGACCGAGCCCGTGCCTATCAAACAAGTCTAAAATTTTGTTAGAGCTCGACCTGACCCAAAGGCATCTCTAATTCAAACCTAATATAAAATTAATATTGTAATCACTTAAATATTTAATTGAATATATTGAATGAAAAATAACAAAGTAAAAAGACAACTTTGACCCTATTTACTATATTCAGTAAAAACAATAAAACAAAAAATAAACTTTATCCCTATTTACTTCAGTCATAGTCAATTTTGCCCTATTTAACAAAAATAATTTGTTAAAAAATAAAATAGAAAAGCTAATAAAAATAATTTAATAATAAATATGATATTTAAAATACAATTAATTTAAATAAATACTACAAAAGTAACTTTCAACAAATTAAAAAAAAAATCAAAAGCACAAATAATTAAAATATAATAATAATTAAAATAACTAATTAGTTTTTATCAAAATATCTAAATTGCCCTTAACTTTTAATACCAAAATTACCCCTACTCCTAACTTCTAATACCTAAATTACCCCTATTTATTCCTAAGGACTCCAATGCTTAGTACCTGTTATTTGATTCGATTCTGAATAATTGTAAATCCTATCTTATTCTTTTCTGGTAAAAAGATAATGAATGTTTATTTGATCTTGATCCTTATCGAGCAAAAAAAGGAACTACACTGCATTTGTACGAACCCCCTGATAATATGCACAAATAGCTTGTTTTTTGTAAGAGACGGACATTACTATATGTAAATTCGGGCGAATGGTACACATTGGTACTCCAGTGCATTTCCCCCTCAGAGTCAGAATAAATATGTTTTCGAACCCCCTCCCTTTCAAATTTTAAAGTGTATGCTCCTGCACGAATCTCAATAATCACTTGTTCTAATTATACATATTGACTCCCAAATGAGTTTATTTTATATTATATATAGATCACACATAACTTTTAATACCCGAATTACCCTTACTCCTAACTTCTAATACCTAAATTACCCCTACTCCTAACTTATATTTATTCCAAGTGATTCCTAAAAGAGTTGGTTTTATATTATATATAGATTACACTCCGTCGATCCTTAACACAAATTTAATGTCATAGCTCATTTGACCAAGTTAGGGTAACTTTTTCTATTGTTATAAATTATCAATTTTTACGATAAAAGTATTATGGAGGTCATTGTACTAGAAATTGGATTGCATTTTGCCCCGTCTACTCGTAAAAGAGCAAATTAGCCCTTGATTATATCAAAGAACAAATTGGTCCTATTAAAAAATTCATCCATTTCTATTGTTAAAAACTAGTCCTTATACGTTAGAATGAGATACACATGGCATGTTATGCGTGACTATCTGATTATTCTATTAGTCACATCAGTTTTTACCAATAAAAATGGATGAAATTTTTAACAAAAAAAGACCGATTTGCTCTTTGACCTAACATACCAGAACTAATTTACCCATTTTCTGGAAAAAAAAATGAGGCAAAATACAATTTAATTTTTAGTAAGAGGCTTTCATGATACATTTACCCAATTTTTACCTATTTAAACTAACATAAAATGTGAAGAATTAAATTGCACTTTAGAATTTAACCCAAAATCTATAAGCCCAATGACAAATCTCCTTTGTTTAGGTTTTTTAAACCATTAAGCGAAAATTGTTTGTAAAAATTGGGTCGCCATTGCCATGGGTCTGGCCCGGATAGAAGAGTTGAATGCCTAGCCCGATCCATAGGATTAAAATGTAAAAACTAAAAATAAAATTTGGCATCCCCAAATTTGTTCAATAAAAAAAGATGATTTTTTAAAAAAAAAATCTTATCCTTTAAGTTTAACGTTTTTTTAATAATGAAAAAAAATTGGAGATTGGATCAAGTCGGACTTAATATATTATAGGTTAAATTTGGTGACTTTTAGTCAAGGGCGAAATTAGAAAATTTTTTAAGAGGGCTGAAATTAAATTGTAATTTTTACGATATAAAAAATAAAATTTTATCATTTTAATAGACTATATATCTTTATAATTTTAAATGATTAAATCAAATTTTTATATTTTTAAGGGGGCCAAAGTACAATTTTACCTTTATTATTTTAAAGTTTTAGAAATTTTAAAGGGGCCATATGAAAAAAAATTCATTTTAGTGGGGTCGGGGCCCCTGCCAGCCCCCTAGTTTCGCCACTGCTTTTAGTCTTGGTGCTTTTCGAATTTTAAAAATTTGGTCCTAACTTGAACGATAAAAATTAAATTTGCTTGGTTAAATTATGGTATTAATACTATATTATGTATAAGTTTTGGATTTAGTAAATGTTCTCTAAATTAATCATTCTTAGCCCAATATTTTCCGAAATTTCAATTTTGACACAAATAATAACTATTAATTCCATTAATTGGCTTTTCCGTGGCTAGATGTGAAAATAGCTAATTGATATGACATTACATATGTGATGATATACTTTTTGCATAAAATTTTAAAAATAATGAAATTTGTTGAATGTTTCTGTATGTGTCCTCATGGAAGCTAATTTCTTATTTATATGGCATGGTTCCATGATTTGATGTACTAGAATTAGATAGGCTCCTATGCAGGTCAACACATGTTTCCTAAGTAGGGGTTCACTGCATGGTGGCAAACTATATATTAGTGAGCTAGACATGCTGTTCAGGTTGTGGGTTGGTATGGGAACCGAGTCGACCTAAGAATCGGGTAGAGGTGAATACTATAACCATTTCTCCCCCATCTGGTTGAAGAAGAGTTACAAAGTGACTCTGTAGTAGTATACACGTATTGACCCTATATTAGGATACATATTAACCTACATAGGGTCTATCTAATCCTAGTATATCAAATCATGGAACCATGCCATATAAATAGGAAATTGGCTTCCGTAAAGAGGACATACATAAAAACACTCAACAAAATTTAATGAATATAACAAGTATTATTTGGTAAAAACTAATATTTTAAAATTCAAAAAAAAAAGAATTAAAAATGACCAAATTAAAATATAAGGACTAAATACATAACTTAGACATATTAAATGGACTAATAGTAAAAACTAACCACATATCATACTCATACACTTATACATCAATCACTAAGGGTCCTTTTGGATGGGCGTTTACTTTCAGTGTGATGCGTTTAGCTTTCTTTTTGTCTCACACTACAGTATCGCTACAGTACCTAATCTCACCGCCACCGTTATTTTTAAGTTGTATTCATATTATTTATTTAGAATATAATTTTATATAAATTCCAATACAATAAAAAAAAATTTTGGGTGCGATATTTTTTTGTATTTGTATTGTTTCGAGCTCTCGTCATTTGAGTTTATGTTGTTTTAGTTCTGATATTTTCAGGTTTAATTCAATTCGAGTTTAAATTTTTATTTTTATATAATAAAATAAAATTAGATAAAGTTTGAATCTAAATTAATAAGTCGAAACTTAGATTAGGATCAAAATTTACATATTTAACACTTTTCGAAAAAAAATACTTTTTTTTTTTCAATGTTGTTGGAGTTGAATCGAAATGTCCAATTAAACGGGAAATCAACCTATATATTAATTTGAGTAAAGGGATTGAATTAACACTTGAGCAATTTGCTTGGGATTGATAAAAAAAATCAGAAACCAATAAAAAAAAGCGATGGTTGAACCATTTTATAAATTTTAAAAAACATTTTTATGTATTTCTAGTTTTTATTTAATTATTGTTGAATTGATGGTCGAACGGATTAAATCGAGAACCAATAGTTTGGCCAGTTTAGTTTTTAAAATAATTTTTTTGTTAAATTATGCTATTAACCCCTATACTTTGCGAAAGTTGTGAATTTAGTTCTTATATTTTAATCTGATCAATTTCAGTCCCTATACTTTTCAAATTTTGAAACATTAGTCCTAACCCAAATAGTAGTAATTGAATTTGTTTGGTTAAATTCAATACGAGTCTTATACTATGTGTAAAATTGTAGATTTAGTCCAGGATTATTCTAAATACAATTTTTGTAAATTACAAGGATTAATAGCATAATTAAAATTATTTTTTCCTAAATGGCAGCGTAAGAGAAATCAAGGTAAAGGAAAATAAATAAATAAGTAAAAGAAGCTGAAAATATTCTTACGACGATCTCTTTGATCATCACATTCATGTCTTTCAATCTCCTTTCACAAAACGCTCTCTTAAGCAACGCTAATCGCTAATCCCCAAAACGCCATTGCTTCTTCTTCTTCTTCTTCTTCATCTGCAAATCATCAATGACGAAAGCGAAGTCCCAAGCGGTGGCTGGTTCTATAGACCCAAACAAAAACGGCCTTCATCACCACCATCAAGACGGTAACGACGTCGTTTTCGACCCTTCATCTATGTCCCTCGGCGATGATTCTAAGTCCGGTGTTCCTCGTTCTCCCGCCACCGCTAATCTCTCTCGTAAAAAAGCAACCCCGCCTCAACCCGCTAAAAAGCTCGTCATCAAATTCGTTAAAGGTTTTTTTTCTTTATATAATTTTTATTGGTCTCGATCTCATTATTTTTTTTTGTCTTCGTGAAATTTATTTTCCGGGCATTTATTAAATTGCTTGTTCTAGTTCATTTGAGTGTTTGATCTTAGAAACTGAGTGGTTTTGGTTGTTAGGTCGTTTTTGGAATGACAAATTAGGGATTAAAGGTGATGAAATTCAGAAACTTGGAGTTTTGATTGATTATAGGATCTTTTCACTGGTTAATTTATTTGTATAGTTCGTTTTTCACTGTCTTACTGGGCTAACACTAATTAATACTTAATAGGCATTGAATTATTTAATATTTTTTTATGGATTGTTCTATTTAAACCGTGTAAATGAAACCAAGTACTTTCCATGACTTCCTATATAGTTTTAAATAAAAGTTTCTATAGAGAACTGTTAGCTCATCCTAAGAAGTGTTACCTTTTTCAGTGTAATCTGGGCATTACTTACAATCATTTTATGATAATTCGAAATTGATATCGGTTTTTAAGAGGAACACTATTTATACTAAACAAATTGAGGGTCCTAAGTTTCTCGTTTGTTTACATGGCTTCGGTACATTCTTTGTTTTCTTGCCTTTGTGATGTACGTCTGCTAATGCAACTTTACATTAAAAGCTCTCAACCTACACTCTTTTGCTTTTTTTTTATTGACATTTTCTGTTAATTTATCAAAGAAAATGTAATTCAAATACTAAAAAATTTTGGGGGGGGGGGGGTGGCAAGGCCACTGCCTGCCCTTGGATTCTCCTCTGCATCTATGATGTGTGCTTGCATAAGTACAAGCGGCTACTTAATCTTTCTAAACAGCTATAGTGTTAGTTAGCAGGTGATTCAACCTGTTATCAGTAAGGTTATTCGCTTGTGTTGAACTAAGTTTTTTTGGTTTCTTTTTTGTATTTGTGAATCATATTATATCTCTAAAACTATGTTGTTTGCATGAACTAATGGTAGAAAGCTAGAAGAGCATTATTAAAATGCAAAATGTGTAGAACATGTATTCAGAAAGTTTTCTGACTTTTGTTGTTTCTGTGTAGCAAAACCGACAATGCCTACAAATTTTGAGGAGGAGACGTGGGCAAAGCTGAAGTCAGCCATTAATGCTATCTTTTTGAAGCAACCAGATTCTTGTGACTTGGAGAAGCTTTATCAGGTAAACCTCTCTTATTTCTTGATTCTCTCTATTTTGATTATGAAAGCCATTTGTAATTTGATCGATATTATGTCTTGGTAATCGATCATGCTTCCTTTAGGATGTCAATAATCTTTGCCTGCACAAGTTGGGAGGAAGCCTTTATCAGCGAATTGAAAAAGAGTGTGAAGAACATATATCTGCTGCACTAAGATCTTTGGTAGGGCAAAGCCCAGATCTGGTTGTTTTCTTATCACTCGTTGAGAAATGTTGGCAAGATCTTTGTGATCAAATGTTGATGATTCGTAGTATAGCCTTGTATCTTGACAGAACATATGTTAAGCAAACCCCAAATGTACGTTCATTATGGGACATGGGCTTGCAACTCTTCCGAAAACATCTTTCTCTAGCTCCTGAAGTTGAACACAAAACTGTTACTGGCCTTTTAAGAATGATTGAGAGTGAGAGGTAATTCTTATGAATTTTAAGTTGAAATACACAAAATCTTTTTATTCTAGGTTTTTTGGTTCCGAAATATAACCTATGCAAAATATGCATAATAGTTTTAGATGAATGCTGTAATGGATTGTGTATCATTGATTATTGCGATCGTTATGGATGAAACTATGCTTCTCTTCATGTAATTGATGAATAGGTATAATAAATTGGAAAAAAGCTATACTGTTAGTTGCTATCGTGTTGGCTTTGGTGATAGTACATAACTAACAATACTACTGGATGAAAGTATACATAAATATATACTATGGTTAACATATTTTCGATGCCTTCAGACCAACCAACTTGATGCCGTGTTGAATTTCCTGTGCACAAGTACAAGTGGAGAGGTAAAAGTTAAAAAAGGCAAACTGCAACATGATGAGTATTGGTCAACTTGAATTGACTTATACATTCTTGTTCTAATGTCATTGTGGTAGCATGGTTTCTGTTGAAGAAAAAAGTTTATTTAAGGGATAATTAAGATCAATTTAATTCTAGCCTACTTGTCTATTATTTTTTTTGTTCTTTCTGACTCATTTTAATCATCTATACCCCAAGAGTTTCCATCCACATATTCACCGTCTAGGTTCAAGAATGATGTGCGATGATAAATTCTTATCTTAGTGTTTATAGTTAGCATCCTGGAATCCACCGTATCTGTTTTTGATTATGCAGGTTAGGAGAAGCTGTCGACAGAACACTCATTAACCATCTTTTGCAGATGTTCACTGCCTTAGGCATTTACTCAGGAAGCTTTGAGAAGCCATTCCTAGAGTGCACGTCTGAGTTTTATGCGGCTGAAGGAACAAAATACATGCAACAATATGATGTTCCAGATTACCTGAAGCATGTTGAGGTGCTTTTAATATTTTATGTTCTCAATTAGTAGTGACTAGTGCTTGTATTTTGAAGCATACATGTTCATCCTTCTTATAAGAATGTTGATCTACCATATTATTCCATTTTTATTTGGAATATATGTGTTTATCCCACTTAAGATTTTGTGTAAATTATCTTTGTTAAGATTTTGGTTATATTCTTGCAGACTAGGTTACATGAAGAACATGAAAGATGCTTACTCTACCTGGGTGATCTTACAAGAAAGCCACTAATAGCAACAGTGGAAAGGCAACTCCTTGAACGTCATATACATGCCATTCTTGATAAGGTATGAATATGAATCGTCAGTTGTTTGTGCACTTTGTATGCCAGCTTGGATATGTATCTTTTAATAGTTATAATTTCTCTGATTTATATAGGGATTTATGATGCTTATGGATGGACACCGTATTGAGGACCTTCAGAGGATGTACTCACTGTTTTCAAGGGTCAATTTTCTTGAAGCACTCAGGCAGGCCGTGAGTTCATATATTCGGAGAACTGGGCAGGGCATTGTCATGGATGAAGAGAAAGACAAGGACATGGTGCCTTCATTGTTAGAATTTAAGGCTTCACTTGACTCAATATGGGAAGAAAGCTTTTCGAAGAATGAGGGATTCTGCAACCACATTAGGGATGCATTTGAGCATCTAATTAACATTCGTCAGGTTAGCACTTGGAGATTATTTTACTTTTGAACTGCTGTCTTCTTATTAAGTTTTAATCAGTTCAGCAATATTCCTAATTTAGATTACCATATTTTTCACACTTGACTCAACTGGTGGTTTAATTCTGCATTATGTTTAATAGAACCGATCCGCAGAACTGATCGCCAAGTTTCTGGATGAAAAGCTTCGTGCTGGTAATAAGGGTACTTCTGAAGAGGAATTAGAGGGTACACTTGATAAAGTTTTGGTTTTATTCAGGTTCATCCAGGTAGGGTCCATGTTTTCACTATAAAAATCATTAAATATACCTTTGCCCTCAGATAACAGTCCTCTTTGTGTGTATTTCTTACTTTTCTTGTCGTACAAGTTAATGCTAGAGATGTGAACAATGTTTTTGTTGGTAACTAAGGGCAAGGACGTATTCGAAGCATTCTATAAGAAGGATCTTGCAAAAAGGCTGCTTCTAGGAAAGAGTGCTTCTATTGATGCAGAGAAATCCATGATTTCTAAGGTCATTATCTTCTTCTTTTTGCATTAAATGACACGTTTTAAAGATTGTATTAAATTGTTATGTTATTATGATGCTGCAGCTGAAGACCGAGTGTGGCAGCCAGTTTACGAACAAACTTGAAGGAATGTTCAAGGTCTGCCTCTATATCTTTTATAAGTTTTGTCAAAGAAATGTATCCAATAAATATTGCCACTGGAATTTCTAATAAAATGTCTCGTGAACTTGAGCAATTGACCATTGCAAACATGGCGATCCAATTATAACCATTAAGAAAATGTTAGCCATTGGTGGTATTGGCCCCAGGAGTGTTATAACTCATAAAGGAGTCGGATCGATTTTGATTAATCCTTGCAAAGAGTATGCAATGAACTAATCATTATGTAAAAAATTTATTGTGCCATGAGGTTCACTGTTTTCAGAACCGGCCAGTCCAACCACTGGAACCGGTTGAACTGGTTTTCTCTATTTTTAATATTTTTTGATAACTTATTCAATTGAATTGGTCGAACTGGGAACCGGTGGTCTGACTGGTTCGACCACCAGTTTGGTTTTGAAAACCTTGGTGAGGATGATTATGCAGGTAAATATATTAATGTAATAAAATCACGGGGGAAGAGAAGAGAAAAGGATTCTCGAAGTTAAATTTATCTTTCATTTCTTGGATTACCTTCTCTTGTATTGGTCAACGTAGGATCTGACTAACGACTATGTGACTGGATTCTTATGACCAGAATGTGTATACAGTCAAATCATTTTACTTATACTTTTGGTTTGAGGAAATTTAGTAATATGAGATTAATACGAATGCAACTTTAATGCTTGACCTTGCCTTGTGATTTTTATGCAGGATATTGAACTATCAAAGGAGATAAATGAATCATTCAAGCAATCATCACAGGCCAGGACGAAACTTCCATCTGGAATCGAGATGAGTGTCCACGTCTTAACAACCGGGTAAATCTTATTTCACCGTTATTTCTATTAAGTCATAGTGGCATAATCAATTAGTTTATTGTTGAGATATTTAATTCTACTCTGGCTGTTGAGTTGCACAGGTACTGGCCAACATATCCACCTATGGTTGTTCGGCTTCCTCACGAGTTGAACGTCTATCAGGTTTGCTGCAGGTTTTAGGATGAAATGTTCACTGTTATAAACACTGGTAAGTTCTTCTATCGAGAAGTTATCTAACACCATATTCTAGTTGGTGTAACAGGACATCTTTAAGGAGTTCTACTTAAGCAAGTACAGTGGGAGGCGGTTAATGTGGCAAAACTCATTAGGTCATTGTGTGTTGAAAACCGATTTTACCAAAGGTAAAAAGGAGCTCGCAGTTTCCTTATTTCAGGTCAGCACCTTGGTTCTCATTGACTTTTGTTTCCCTGTTCTAATGTTCTGTACAAGCAGACATATTCTAACAGTTTTCTCAATTTATTGTTGTTGTTTACTCTCTAGACTGTAGTTCTGATGTTGTTCAACGATGCCGAGAAGCTTAGCTTTCAAGACATTAAGGACTCTACTGCCATAGAGGATAAGGAATTGAGAAGGACCTTGCAGTCCCTTGCATGCGGTAAAGTACGAGTCCTGCAAAAGGTATGCCAATTTAATTATTGCACTTACCATTTTAACTTGGTGTTTGGGCTGGTGTAGTTGGTGACATTATCTTGGTTTGCTTTCGTGTGCTGCAGTTGCCGAAAGGGAGGGAGGTGGAAGATGATGATTCTTTCATTTTCAATGAAGGATTTTCTGCTCCTCTCTATCGTATAAAGGTACATACGTTTGTGTAACGTTTTTTTTGACAAATCAAACCCCGGTAAGTGAATACTTTTTTAGATCAACTAAATTCTTGTCAAGCTTATTCTTTGCTATTTAATTGAACTGACTCCCAAGTAGACCTCTCAATTGGTGGGTCGGGTTGACTCGTGTTTAAAAATTTTGGGTCATTTCAGGTTCAGGTTAGTTTCAGATTTAGGTCATTTCAAGTTTAGGTTATTAACTTTTTATGGTCAAATGAGGTTGTATCAGGTTGAATTAATCGAATTGGGTTTTCATGTTCGAATCAGAAACGATAGGTCTAAGGGACCAAACTAACTTTTCCTTTCGGAACACAGGTAAATGCAATCCAGATGAAAGAGACAGTGGAGGAAAACACGAGCACTACCGAAAGAGTTTTTCAAGACCGTCAATATCAGGTTTGGATTTGCTTTACACTTGCATTGTCTCGCATTCTATCTATCCACTAATACAAATAAAACGAACGGAAAGATACCTCACATGAACAAGCTTGATAAAAAATATGTTTTACTGCTCAATTTTATCACAGGTCGATGCTGCTATTGTTCGGATAATGAAGACAAGGAAAGTGTTGAGCCACACCCTTTTGATAACCGAACTCTTCCAACAGGTAAGTGTATTCTTATTGTTTGCATTGGGTTAAAGTACCTCCTATATTATAGGGACTGGATCAAATTAGTGTCTTTATTATTAAATAGATCAATTTAATCCCCAATACTATTAAGAAGAATCAAATAAGTTCAAATTGCAATGGAGCTAACATTTACTATATAAAAGATGTCTTGAAAATTATTTTTTCAAATGTAGTTCAATTCCAAAGGAAAGATTTCATTTACGGAAACCATGAAAACTATGACAATATTAACTCTATTTCAATTTGGTCTTATTTGATTCTTTTTAATAGTAAAAGGATTAAATTGATCCATTTAATAGTAGAGGGACTAATTTGGTCAAGTCCCTATAATAGAGGGCCCTCTCAGGTACATTCACTGTTTGCATTGTGTATAAACCTGTCAATTTTTGACCCGAACTGATTGAGAATGATACTAGTCTTGTACGATAATTAGATCATTGCAATTGATGATCAAATGGGTAATACGTTTTCCTTTTCCTCTCTAAGTTGCATTTTGACGTATATTGAGAATAAGTTTTCGGGTCGTTGAACAGCTTAAGTTTCCGATAAAACCGGCCGATTTGAAGAAAAGAATCGAGTCTCTCATCGACAGGGAGTACCTGGAACGAGACAAGAACAATCCACAAATATACAATTACTTGGCATAAACTTTGATTTTCTTTCAAAATCCCATTGTTAGATCCATGTACGGTAATTTGTAGTAATTGAGATTGTAATTGTAAAGAAGATTTCTAGACTCTTTTATGCTTATTTATTGCATATATATATATATATATATATAAACAAATAATTGAATTTATTTCTTAAACGCATATAAAAAATCACTCATAAAAAAATAGATAATTAAAACATAAGATCATGTAACTTTTTTTAAAATTTGAAGATCTACTCTTAACCAAAATAGTAACAGCCGAGTCTGGTTGGTTAAATTTTATTAATAGTTATGTATTATGTGTAAAGTTAAATGTTTCCCGATTAGAGCATTTATAGGCGTCATATTTTGTGGATTTTGAAATTTTAATTTTAATGTAAACATTAATCGTTAAATCTATTAACTAAATTTTTTATAAGTAATATATGGATATGATAAGTTGACTTAGAATTACACATACAATAATATGTTGGACGACGTTCAAAATTGAAAATAGAATGTAGGTGTTCGCATAATTTGACCTATGTTTTAAATGTAGGATATTGCGTCAATTCAGTGAATAGCATATTCAAATATAAAAAATGGTTTGATCATTGTAGACAAATTTGAATATCAGACAAAATAATATTTCAACCCAAATACTAACATCCACAATTTTCCAATATTCATACCAAAAGGTAAAAAAATAGACGAAATGGAATATACATTTTATCCCGTGAGTCAATTTTTTTTCAATATTCTACCCGTAAACTATTGCTTAAACAGGATCTTATTTTGCCTTTCTCAGTCAAGGAAGAACCAGATCAAACAAATAACAGGCCTTGACTCGATAAATATTTATCGAGTTTTAACGGACACAAAGTTGGTAATGAACCGGAAAGTATATATCGGAAACAGAGTTTGCATGAGAACTAGTCTAAGGGTAACAGAAACTTCACCTGTGCAATCACTGTTTCAGCTACTACTGACAGAGTTGCTCAACAGCCGTCACAATCTGGGCCGGCTGAACAATGGTACATTCCTCCAATGTTCCGGCATAGGGTGTAGGCACGTCCTGTGAAGATAGGCACATAATAGGAGCATCCAAATAATCGTTGAAATTCTCAGTGATGGCAGCGGTCAAGCTAGCACCAATACCACCGGTCTTCATGCATTCCTCGACGATAAGAACACGGTGTGTTTTCTTCACCGAGTTCCCGATGGTGTAAAGATCGAATGGTTTCAAAGACCTAATGTCGATTACTTCAGGATCATAACCCTTGTTCACCAAAGTTTTCGCTGCCTGCATCACGTGATATCTCATCCTTGAATAGGTTAGAATAGTAACATGTTCTCCGGGTCTTACCATCTCGGCTTCTTCGAGATTGCAGATGTAATCCTCATTGGGAATTCTCTCCTTGAGGTTGTACAACAAAACGTGCTCCAAAAATATAACGGGGTTCTCGCTTCTGATTGCAGCCTTCATTAAGCCCTTGGCATTGTAAGGGGTTGAACATGCAACCATTTGGATTCCAGGGATCGACTGTAAATACGACTCAAGACGTTGAGAGTGCTCGGCTCCTAGTTGACGTCCAACACCACCAGGACCACGAATGACTATCGGTATGGTGAACTGGCCACCGGATGTATAATGAAGCATACCACAGTTGTTGGAGATTTGATTAAAAGCAAGGAGGAGAAAACCCATGTTCATGCCCTCAACAACCGGTCTTAGACCAGTCATAGCAGCTCCGATCCCCATGCCAGTGAATGAGTTCTCTGCAATAGGGGTGTCGAGAACCCTGAGGTCCCCAAACTTGGTAGCCAATCCTTTGGTCACTTTGTATGAGCCTCCATAGTGACCGATATCTTCACCCATGACGCATACACAGGGATCCCTTTCCATTTCTTCTTCCAAACCCTCTCGTAGAGCTTCGAAAAGTAAAAGCTCATGCCTGGTGATACAACATGGATCTAGGTAAATATGTTACTGATAAGTGATGCTGACATGATATAGAGACTTGATGATGATAACAAGTACGAATACCAAATTTTGACTATGCAACATCAGTCCATTTCATCGTGCAAAAACATAGACATATATATATACATGCATGCATGCATACACCTGACATTCAAATGACGCCTTTTCTATTCGACATTTGACACACAGGTCCATGGCATCTGGTCGATGACAATATAAGGACTGAGACGACTCATCCCACTAGAATTTTCAGGATTGCAACAGAAAAGAACAATGCTTGTTGAAACAAAGGCATTTTAGAAGTCTAGAGCTTCCTTTAGAGGTGCAATGGGAGGGTATTGCAACCTATGTTGCTCGGACTCTTCATTTTCCTTGAGGCATCTGTGTCCGACACTTGGTTATGTGGATATGATCTCCAAAGATCCTCTAAATACATGGAAAACCTTAAGAAAGACTAACCATACCCATGTCAGATATATACTTAGACCTAACACTTATACCAAAGTCCAAGTAACATAGATTGCAACCATGCTGGAGTGCCTAAATGGCATTGTACCCTTAGGCACTCCAGTATCGTGTGAACTGCCTTCCACAACACATCCAAATGGAAACTAAGCTGGCTATAACAGAACAAGATCAACAATAAATTTATTTGCAAAAAAAAAGACCGCATTTTATATTACAAAGAGATGAATGGTATCAAAATATCAAATGCATGAACCTTACACAACAATGAGGATGAAAACCTTTGTTAAGCATGCAAGCAGGACTATGAGATTAAACAAAAGAAGAAAAAAAAAAAAGCAATATTCAAATAGAAGAAACCAATGGATAAATCCTATCAGAAAGGGTTAATATAACTTTTAGCCCCTAAACTTGGCAATCAGGTCCACCGTGGTACCTGTATTCTTTTGGGTCCACTTTAGTACCTAAACTTGGCAACTAAGTCTATTTTGATCCTTAAACTTGGATTCGATCAAAATTTGATAACATGACACTCTGAGATTATGTTACATCATCAAGTTTTTACATTTGTTTAAGTTCAGAGACTAAAATGGACTTAATTGCCAGGTTCAAGGACCAAAACGGACAAAAAAGAATTGCCAAGTTCAGACTAAAGGTTATATTAACCCTCATAGAAAGCCTAAATACATTAAATTCCAAATAAGAAAAAAGATTAACAAAATTTGACAATCAATGCTAATAATATAGTACTACGATTTACATCTTTCAAATTTACATGAGATATTAGAATACTTAATCACTAGCTTTTAACTTTCTTAAAAGGCGTAATGTAAACTACGAAAGTTAAATTAAAAAACAAAATCATACCCTGGTTTCGAAGATGACGAAGCAGGAGAGCTATCAGCTTTAGTCTAAAAGAAATAAACAAAAATACAATCAAATTTAGCATAAAAAAAACTAATTAAAATTCAAAACGTAAATTTAAAAAAGAAAAAGAAAAAGAAAAAGAAAATCATTACAGCAACTGCATTAGCAATCAATTGTTGAGCTCTTCGACCTTTGGAATTAAGATCGAAGTTCACACTTCCATCAGATCTGACCACTGTGAAGCTCGCTCGTTTCCGCACTGCATCAAATCAAATTTCCATTAAAAAAAATGAAATGAATTGAGAAAAAAGAAAAATTGGAGAAAAATTTCAAGTGAATCGAACCGGAGAAGGATCTAGAAGGAGAAGAAAGGAGTTTCTTGGAACCGAAAGAATTCGATGGTGATGATGATGATGATAAAGCTGCAACAGTAGCTCTAACTCCATGGAAAGTAGCAGCCATTTGGGATTTCGATTTGCACCCGCGAAAAAAATTTTTGGAAAAAATAAATAAATAAAAATGAGTTAGTAGATTTATAGGAGTTATAAAGAAAATGAAAATGGGCGATTGAGGGTGGGTTTGGATGGGTGATTGAGTGCGGTGCGGTGTGTTTAGCTTACTTTTTGTCTCACGCTATAGTATCTAATTTCACCGCCACCGCTGTTTTTACACTAACCGCAAGTAAACGCACCGCCCATTCAAACTCACCCTGAGTGCGGTGCGGTACGTTTAGCTTATTTTTTGTCTCACGCTACAGTATCTAATCTCACCGCCACCGCTATTTTTACACTAACCGCAAGTAAACGCACTGCCTATTCAAACCCACCCTTAGAAGGATTCGTGAACTTTGGGTGGAACTCGAATTTAGGATCTCAAAGTTCCAAAGCCTTATTAGTTATTTTTATAGAATTATCAACTGATGTATATATAGTTGTTGGAAATTAATTGGACCGACTGATTTAATGAGTTAAATCATAATTACGAGGTTAGTCCCTTAAATTATGTTGAAACTAGAGACTAACCTCTCTACATTAATTTGCACAATTAGAAGGATTTAGGAATTTTGGGTGGAACTCGAATTTAGGATCTCAAAGCTCCAAAGCATTGTTACTTATTTTTATAGAATTATCAACATATGTATATATAGTTGTTGAAAATCAATCGGACCAACTAATTGAACTAGTTAAACCAAGAATTGGTGGTCCAGTTAGTATCAATAAACTAGAGTTAGATTGAATCGGTACAAAACTGGTTGAATTATATTTAAATTAGATTTAATATTTAATTTAATTTTTATAATTTATAAAATGAATGTTGGTATGAACAAATACAATTGAAATCAATCATTACAAGTCTTATTGGCAATATATAAATTTATTATTGATTGATTATGATTGTTGGTATGAACAAATATCAATTCACCTAATCTATTTAATGATAGCAATTAACACTGCTATCAATCTGATCATGTTGAGAATATTATAAAAGTAATGACTAATCTCAAATTTTCAGCATGATAGAGGGACTAGAATCAGAATTAGACATTTTATTTGGCGATTTATCGAAGGCTATTTTGCTTTGGTTTTTAGGCTTTTAGTGCTAAAAAATGGGATGCGCTCACTTGCGTAGGTGGCGAGGTTTGATTGGATGACAAAGTGAGGGCGTACGATAAAAGAAAAAGTGGTTGTTCTAGGGTAACCCACGCACCAAGACCAACTAAGAACAACTCCAACTAGCAGCTCGTTAACGTGGTTGAAATTGGATTCTTGTTCCAGAGGGGGCAGTTATCCAGTGCTGCCAAGCTTACACAAGTCAACGATTACGTTTGAGTTGAAGATTTGATAACAACGCAAGTCCTTTTAAATAAAATATTTTTGTAACAAAAGCATTTTATAAAATTGAATTTGGAATTGGATTAATTTGCAATTTTAAATTCGTCCCTAGTGATTCGGAAATTGCAATTTTCGTACTTATTAGATTTGATTGTAGATTAAAATAGATTTGTTTATGGATTGAGTTATTCGTTTAAGCCCAAAAGTTTGTTTAAATTTTGAAAGGGTTTGAACAACAATATTATACCCAGAAAATGGGTTTGAAAAAAAAAAAAGATCTGTTTAAGATATAAATTTAGCTCGAACTTAAGTATTCAAAGCCCAAGCTCGACCTAATCTGTTTCCTAAATTTATAATATATTATATTGTTTTATTTTTAAATATTATGTCAACTATAACACAAAAAATAAATCTAAATATATATAACAAAAAATATATGTATAGTAATATTTAATGTTGTAATGTAGACATATTTAAGTTGTTTATATATATAATTTTAATAAGTAGAAAAATAAAATTATTAGATATTAAAAATAATTTTTTTTATTTAAAAAATAATATGAGTGGGTTTAAAATGAGTTTGAGTTATTCATTTATAAATACGAATAGTTTTGAGTAAAATTTTAAGCACATATTTCGGATTAAGCTGAGCTGATACAATAATAAAATCATTCTCAAACCTGAATCTAATCTGACCCATAAACACCTTTACTGTTTTTAAACTTTATCAATGGAAAATTAATTTGATTTTTTTTATAGCAAAGTTTGTTGTTGTTGACTTGATTTTTGATTTGATTATTACTTTTAATGCTAAACTGTTTTCTTTTTCCTCGTGAATTAATTCCATAACTTCAACCTCTTTTTTTTTCAATAAATGCTATAAAATACTCTAAATAGAATTGTTTATAGATCAGGTTGGGTTCAGGCTAAGTCAAATAAAAAATTTAGGCTCGAGCTCAGCCTAAAAATAAGCTTAAAATTTTACCCAAACTTAATCCGAATAAAAATACCAAAATTTGACCCAACCTGCTCGTATTAAAAATTTTTATAATAAAATTAAAATGTCTTAATTTCCTCGAGTGAGATGGTTTTGTGGAGGGTTTTAAAGGGTGTGTGTGTTTTTTTTTGAACAATCTCATTATAGGTTCTGATAATATCTGCTCTTTTTAACACAATGCCTATAATTACCTATAACCTCTCCCCAACTCATAAATAGGAGGATAATGCACTTCAGAGCACTCGAACCCATGTCCTCCTGCATTGGCAACAATGCTCATACTAATCGAGCTAAGACTCAATTGACTCAAAGGGTTATTTTGCCTTTCATTGTTACTTGTTTTGGTTTAATATATAATTCGATATCCAAATTTAACACTTTTTTCAATATAATACTTATATTATTTTTCAATTCAATCTGTTATCTGATACTTGTATCTGATAAAAATTATATATTTTAATACTCAATTATAACTATATTAACTTTTTCTTTATATACACAAATAAATAAAAAAGATATGATATGTTGCCAAACCCTATATCACATCAAAATATTGGGGTTTCACTCTAAAAAGGCAATGATCTTATCAACAAATATGATCCCAATCACTTTTGTGTAAGGTTTTATGGATAGAATTTATCAAAAAAAAGAAAAAGTTTTATGGATAGAAATGTTTAAAATATGGGTCGGATTTAAGTTTTATCATTTAAGGTATAAATTCGGCTCAACCTATTTTTATAGTTTTTGTAATATATATTTTTTTATTTTTAATATATAATGTGTTTTATAAAATTAAATATGTAATATTGTAATAACATGAAAACAATAAACAATATATATGTTAATTTTCTATATTAAAAATTTAATAAAGCTCACGCAATATAGATTCGGATTAGTCATTTGCAAATATGAGTAAGTTCAGGTAAAAATTTAAATCCATATTTCAGGCAGAATTATATTTTAACAAACATAAAATGCACTAATATCATACATAAATCTGACTCGAATCCGAACTCAATCCGAGGCCACCGGCTTTCGATATACAAATGAGTAATCCTTTATCATGTTGATAATGATCTATTTTTTCCTATTCACACATTTTCGTTTAGTTTGGTCTAATTCTAAATGCATCCTTCCATTGTATTGAAACTGTTAAATTAGTTCTTTTACTTTAATTTGATAAAATTTGATCATTATGATTTACGAAAATAAAAAAGTTAATACAATTACGTAACGTTATTAAATATCGTCATTATATCGTTGGTTTGAAAATCAATAGTTTCGTAATTTATATTCGAGGAATTAACATAAATCAACAGTTTAATAATTTATTTGCAACAAATAAGTAAAAAAAAATAAGTAGTTTAAGTTGATTATTAACTTGTAAATTTTGATAGAGGGATGAAAATCATACTGTGTAAAGATAAGAAAAAAAGGCTAAATTTTTCTATTAGTCCCCATACTATGAGTAAGATATGGACTTAGTCCTTATGCTATAGCTTGACTAATTTTAGTCCATGTACATTTCAAAATTGAAATTGAAATCCTAATCCAAATGATAAGAGTTAAATCCATTAAATCAATTTCTGCTATTACTCTTATACTATGTGTAAGTTGTGAATTTAGTCAATATTATCCAAATTGATCACTTTTTAGCCCCTATCATTTTCAAATTCTGAAATTTCAGTCCCGACTCAAATAATAATTGACTGGTTGTTAAATCAATTAACTAAAACGACTTGGTTTTGTTTTTTTACAAGTATTATGTATTAATATCAAGCTGACATAGCATTAAACATGCGATAACATGTCTACTACGCAAGATTTTAGAAAAAAAACCAAAATTAGAGGCAAAGCCAAAAATATTTTTAGAAGAATCGAGATTAAGTTACATATTTTTATGAGAGCTGAAATACAATTTTACCATTATATTGGCTCATATCTTTATGGTTTTCAAAAGAACTAAATCGAAATTATCATTTTAGCTGCTCCCCCCCGGGTGTTCAAGCGTTTGATCAGGATTGAAATTTTAAAAATAAAAAAAATACAAGATTAAAAACGATTAAATTAGAACACAAGGACTAAATATGAAATTAATGTATATTATAGGGACTAATAACATAATTTAGAAAAAAATACGTGGATCTATCTCATCCCACCATTTATATCCTTTTCCCTCTCCCCTTTTTCTTTCTTTTTCCTTCCATTTTCCTGTATTCTAAAGCTTTGTTTTCTCCTTAGGCACAGAATTCAACCCTTTTCCCCTTTCTATCCCTTTAAACAAGGGGAAAAGAACAATGACTTCGGTTTATCCAGATCCGGATCAACCCGAACCGGTCGATCACTTCGACCGTCTTCCTGACTCGGTTCTTCTTTTAGTCTTCAACAAGATCGGTGACGTTAAAGCTCTCGGCCGGTGCTGTGTTGTTTCCCGTCGTTTCCATTCCGTTGTTCCTCAAGTCGAAAACGTCGTCGTTCGAGTCGATTGTGTTATCTCCGACGACGATTGTTCATCTTCTTCGTCTTCATCGGATAAATCGCGTGCTCTCGTCGGTCCTTTTTCGAATCTCTTTCGTCTTGTTTTCGGAGGCATTGTTAAACCGCTTCAAGCTTTGGGTCAATTCCTTGGTCCTAAACGGTCGGTTTTGAATGAAACCCTAAATTCCCTTTCGTCGTCTTCGTTGTTCGTTGCTCCTGGTGTTGGTGATGATGGGGAAATGGATCATGGTGGGGTTTCCCATCATTCTCCGACGCAGGTTCTTAGGAATTTTAACGAGATTCGGTTCCTACAAATCGAATTGCCCAGTGGTGAGTTAGGGGTTGATGATGGTGTTCTTTTGAAGTGGAGAGCTGATTTTGGGTCAACACTTGATAATTGCGTCATCCTTGGAGCTGCTTCCGTTATTAACAATGGAATTTCGCCGGAATTTGGTGTCGGCAACGGTGACGATAACGGTAGTATCCCAGAAACGTTTTATACTAACGGTGGCTTGAAATTAAGGGTTGTTTGGACGATTAGTTCGTTAATCGCAGCATCAGCGAGGCATTATTTGGTTCAACCGATAATTGCTGATCATAAAACGCTGGATAGCTTGGTCTTAACCGATGCAGATGGACAAGGGGTGCTTTGTATGAACAGGGATCAGCTCGAGGAATTGCGAGTGAAGCCATTATCGGCTTCTTCTGCTTCGAAAAGGACATTGGTGCCTGCTTTGAATATGAGGCTTTGGTATGCTCCTTACTTGGAATTGCCTGATGGGGTTGTTTTAAAAGGTGCTACTTTGGTTGCTATTAGGCCTAGTGAACAATCTGCTTCAAAAAATGAGGTTTCGGATGCTTCTTGGTTATCGAATGCTTTTGAAGAGCCTTATGGGACTGCGGCTAAGATGCTGGTTAAGAGAAGGACTTACTGCTTGGAGATGAACTCGTTTTGATACTCACCTTCGGATCTGCTAAGGTAAAAAGTCTCAATTGCTGTATGGAGGAGCAAATGATTTGATTCTATGTTATTGTTTAGTTAATAAGTTTAAGTTATTGGCACATATAATGCTATGAGTTGCATTCATTTACGTAAGACCATCTTTAATAACATAGTTTTATGCTATTGATTTCTTTTGGTGATGCATATGTATTGAGGGGGAAGCATGCATATTGAATTGGTGGTTGTGTATGGTGGGGTTTGGATTTCAATTTTCATTTGAGTTGTGAGAAACCTTTTCTTGAAATTGCTTGTCCTGGTAAACATCATGGAATGCATCCAAAACTCGTATCTGGATTCTTGAAAACAAATGAACATATCCGTGCTGGAGTTTTAGTAACTTTGATAGCATGCCTTCCCATCTTTGTTCTGCTTGCATTTCCTTTTTATTTATGCACATTTTCTGTATTTAAAGTTCATTTTGCTGTTTCCAGGGAAACGGGTTGTGCACAATGGTCAAGGGGGAGGATGGATAGCATGCTTTGGAAAGCCAATGCTCATACAAAAAATTGTTACATATCGTAGCGTAGTCTCAGGGCAGTTTCCTATGGATGCTGAACATTGCTTTAGACTGCCAATGAAACTGATCCATGCTTGTTGATAATGCGGCGCAAGCATTTGAACAGATTGCCAAAATGCATCTGCTGGTTGTTTTACTAATCTCAGGCATATGCTTGTCACAATGGACACCTACAACTAATCTGATGATGTAAGAGCTTTGAGTTTGTAGTCCCTTTTTTTCTAATCTATAATCCTTTTATATGTGAATATTGTAGGTATATGATCATGCCATGCTTTATGTTATATACTTATGAAGTTCATTAAGAATTGTAATTTACACTTAGCTTTTTAATGTTTATTTGATAAAGTTCCATGGATTCTTTGAACCATTCTATGGATGCACGATAGAGGTCAGAACTAGATCTTAGTTTGATCGTATTAGTTCTATCCTGAATACTATGATATGATTTGGTGATAAAACAATGGTTGCCACTTCGAAACAGCCGTGTTAGGTGATGAAAGGGTTTCGGTCTGAACTTAGGTGAAGATTTGGGTGAATGAAGACATCAACTATGAAAAATCAGTGTACAAGACTAAAATGTGCTCACTCTGCTTTGTTTCAACCAAGGTTACTATCAATAGTTATTTTGCAAATTTAACTTTTATTGTGTGGTCTATGTACTGAATGTACTTTGCTTGTTTCATCCCAAGGGAGATTCGGGTTAATATAACTTTTAGTCTCCAAACTTGTCAATTAGATTCACTTTAGTATTTTTACACTTTTTTTTATTGTCATTTTGGTTCTTGGACTTAGATATCATCGAGATTTGTCAAATAACAATGATGTCACAATGTTATAGTGTTATGCCATTATTACATTTGCCAAGTTCAATGACCAACGTAGACATAGTTGTCTAGTTACAGTATCAAAGTAGAAAAAAAAGTACTAAATACTAAAGTGGATCGAATAATCAAGTTCTTATTTTGGGATGGACATATGTGTCAATATAGGATTGGGGAAAGGGTTGTAGATAATTAGATTCGAGTTTCTAACGTATTAGATATAAGTGTGATTGCATGAAACAACTAGAATATCTATCAAGCACAAATTTTTAAAGAAAAGTATGGTTACCAAAATCAAAACCACCTTACATGAAAATGAGTAGAAACAAATGTAGATCAATAACCTTGGAACTTGCAGCCACTATAGGATGCTCAATCAAGCACAATGATAGTTACTAACCCTAATTAGATTGACTACGATACAAAGTGCTAACATCATAAATGTGATTGTGTTTTAGACAATAAAGTTAAAATGCCCTTATGTTGTTACATATAATACAGTAAATTTGATGGAAACAGGAAATCCTGATCGATTCCTTTTCTGGCCTCCGCTTGCTTGTTTCGAGAGATGTTTCGTCTGTGGATGCAGGAAAGTAAAAAAAATCCCGGATTCATCAGATCATCTCCAAATAGGTATATATGGATATGAATGCTTGTAATTCTATTTGACCACTTAAATGATGGATGGGTACTGAGACCATTCAACACATCATGATTTTGCATTTATAAATTCAGCTTAGCTTAAAGTAACAACAATGTTAATAGATATGCAACAAAGATTATGATCAAATCTTACCATATGCTTAGCGAGACTTCTTTACTCGTTTTGAGGGCCTTATTTTCTCTTTCCTCAAATCGTCGGGGATTTTGAGATCGATAAACGGCTGCAAATGGTGAGAAAATGATTACTATAGTGGAATGCTACTATTCCCGTAAACATAAAGCCATGAAAGTCCTTGAATTGATAAGGTAGGGATTGGACTATCCATGTATCCCTATGAATTATGATAACAGCATTATAAATTCGGAAGGAATATTTGCTTTTCCTTTTCTTAATTAGCTGCTAAACAAACACGACTGAGATATAACTTTTTCTCCCAGTTCTAAAGGGGCAGTGACGATTAGCAGTAATCCGGAATGGTTGAAATATGTTCAATTATGTACAAAAACATTTGCATATCATGCAGACTAGATATTGGAAACAACCACGAACTAAGGTTTCGTATGACAGATTAATCATAGTTATACATTAATAAGTTCAAGTCTTGCTCTATATTTATGAGACCAATGTGAAGAAAGTGTTGAAATCAAAAGGTGCATAAATGAAATACCTCATCCCACTTTTTCTGAAGCTCCAGAAGTTCTTGACATTTTGCTAGGCATTCAGCATGGTATACGGCAGCTAACTCTTTAATTAAGGCCTTCCTCTTAATGATGCCGATCACTGCACAAACATATATATATATTGAGAGATAATGCGAAACAGAGCATGAGGTTCATAAATTGGAAAATCCGGACATCCTCCCTAGCAGAATAACTTTAAACCTGTTAACAAAGCTACCGCCCTGATTTGATTAAAGGCATCCTATAACCAAAAAACCCTTGCTGTCATCAACCACATAATAGCTATAGTTCTGACAAATGCATCTAATTAATTGACCACAGAGAGTGCGAGGTTCATAAAAGCATTCTGAGGATAATAACTAAACACTAAATCTTTCCCAGCCAAATAACACTAAAACCAATTGGCTCGAGTGAAGGTCTCCTTAAACCACAACCCTAGCTCTCATTAACACCATAGATAGCTATAGTTCTGATAAGTACTTCGAATTAATCGAACACAGGGAGTGCAGGGTTCATAGAAGCGTTCCAATGATAATCACAAAACTTTAAGTCCTCCCTAGCCAAATAATTCTAAACCCATTAGTAAAGCTTTTGGTTCAAGTAAAGGCATCCTTAAACCGTACTAGCTGTAGTTCTAACAAATGCTTTGAATTAATCAAACGCAAAGGGTGTGAGATTTCATAAAAGTGTTTGATGATAATCACAAAACCCTAAATCCTCCCTAGCTAAATAACTCTAAACCCATTAGCAAAGCTTTTGGTTCAAGTAAAGGCGGCATTACACCGCAAACCCAGCTCTCATCAACACCACAATAACTATAGATCTGACGAAGCCTTCGAATGAATCAAACACAGAGAATGCGAGGTTCATGAAAGCTATAGATTATAATCACAAAACCCTAAATCCTCCCTAGCCAAATAACTCTAAACCCATTAGCAATAACTATAGATCTGACAAAGCCTTCGAATGAATCAAACACAGAGAATGCGAGGTTCATGAAAGTGTTAGATTATAATCACAAAACCCTAAATCCTCCCTAGCCAAATAACTCTAAACCCATTAGCAAAGCTTTTGGTTTGAGTAAAGGGGTCCTTCAACTACAAACCTAGCTCTCATGAACACCATAATAGCTATAGTTCCGATGAAGGCTTAGAATGAATCAAACACAGAAATGCGAGGTTCATAAAAGCGATGGATGATAATCACAAAACCCTAAATCCTCCCTAGCCAAATAACTCTAAACCCATTCAAATAACTCTAAACCCATTAGCAAAGCTCTTGGTTCAAGTAAAGGGGTCCTTCAACCACAACCCTAGCTCTCCTCAACGCCATAATAGCTATAGTTCCAATGAAGGCTTCGAACTAATCAAACACAGAGAATGCGAGGTTTCATAAAAGTGTTTGATGATAACCACAAAACCCTAAATCCACCCTAGCTAAATAACTCTAAACCCATTGGCAAAGCATTCTGTTCGAGCAAAGGCATCCTTTAAACCACAAACCCAAGCTCAACACCATAAATAGCTGTAATTCCAAAGTCCAAACCAATCAAAGAAGTAATTAAAAAGCTTCTAATTTTACATGTATGCATATGAATTCAAAACAAATGTTAGACAGTTTTTTCTTAAGCAAAACAGATGATTTTTCAACAAATAATCAAACTTAATTAACTACAAACACCCTTCAATTTTCTCAAAATTAAAAACCCAAATTCATAATAAAGAGAGAGAGAGAGAGAGAATAAAACATGAAAGCACAATAATCAAAATTCCTTAAATGGAAAAAGAAAAAAAGAAAACCCAGAAATTTTTTAAAAAAAAAGGAGAAAAAGAGCTACTTCGACTGGGATCGAATGGAGGCGGCGGAACAGGAGGAGGATCTGGCTGAGAAGCCGACGGAGGTGACGGCGGAGTTTGTTGCTGTTCTTGGCTCATTGGTTCGATTTTGAAGAATGTTTTGGCTTTGTGGCCTCTTTTGTTTATCGAAGTCCATATTTTTGTACTTTGCAAGCAACTCTAATACCTGTTTATGACGGTGTCTAAAAGTGTTTTTAGTAAAAAAAGAATGGGTAAAGGTTAAATTCGTGGGAGGTCCTTGTATTATAGATACTGTATCAAATTAATCCCTATATTATTAAATAGATCAATTTAGTCCTTATACTATTAAAAAGAATCAAATAAGTCCAAATTGTAACAAAAATAATATTTACCATAAAAAAAATGTCTTGAAAATTATTTTTTTCAATTGTAGTTAGATTTCAAACAAAATATTTCATTTACAAAACCATAAAATCTTAAAAAATATTAACTTTATTAAACAATAAATGATATTTTTTAAATAGTAAATGATAATTTTATTCTAATATAGTTCTACTTGAATCTTTTTAATAGTACAATGACTAAATTAATCTATTTAATAGTAGATGGGCTAGTTTGATCAGGTTTTTATAATACAGGGACCTCTCAAGTACATTTATTAATGGTAAACTACAGTAGAGGCCACCCAACTACAAAAATTTACAACATGATCATCCAACTATTCAACGTAAAAAATGAAAACATCCAAAAAAAATAAGATAGTTGGGTGACCAGGAAAGACAAAAAATTGAATAGTTGAATAACCATTTTGTAACTTTTCATACTTGAGAAACCAAAATAAATAAATTCACTAATAGTTGGGTGACATTTTGTAACGTTTCATAGTTTGGTGACCAAAAAAGAAAAACCCTTAATTGGATGACTACTAATGTGGTTTACCCAAAAAAAAACTAATAATGAAAGGGATAAAAGCAACCTTTAGTCCCTAAAATTGGTAATTTGTTTCATCTTGGTCTTTAAATTTTTTATCTATATTAGTCCTGAAACTTGGTAGTTTTTTTCAATTTGATCCTTAAACTTGGAATCTATTAAAGTGTGATGGCATGACCAAGGTAATCAGTAGCATATCGTATTTGTTTTGATAGTGGTACATATCAATCCCGATGTGTTTCGCTATACCATTTCAAAAGTCGGTATTAATTAAAACACACTGGAACGATTGGTACACATCGAAATCTTGATTAGAACGAAACCCATATTACTTAGTATCGTTGAGGATCAGAACAGTATGGTCGGTACCAGTACAATACCAACTACAACAGGTGTGACACAATCTCAAATATAGAAAATTTTTCAAGTTTAGAGATCAAAATGAAAAGAATTATCAAGTTTAGGGACTAAAGGTTAATTTATCCCAAATAAAAAAAATATTATCATTTTATTTTATTTTGCTTGACTTTGGCATTTTCCTTTTTCCCTTTCCCTTTTTTCCCTCTTAGAAAATTGAAAATTCAGATTTAAAAGATTCTAATTTCTTGAACCAAAGCAATCTTTTTCACTTTTTGATTCAATTAACGAATAAAAGAAAACCCTAACGGACCTTCCATTTTCAAAGCTCTCACCAAATCAGGTAAATCTCTATGTATTTTTTGCTTTACTTTTGGTTTTAATTCGATCTTCTTTTCTCGTTATTGAATTCTTTGTTTTTAGCTGATCGGAGCTATGTACAGGTTGCCGTGGATGTGAGAGAAAAGAAAAGTGAAAGCCTAGTTAATGTTTTGGAATATTTATTACTTAGGATAGACGAGTTTTCTAGATTCAGGATTAATGAAATTATTGCAGATTTGAAATTTGTAACTCTATGCTCTGTCTGTTTGGTTGGAAATTGTAGGATTAGGTATTTTAAATTCGAAGCTATGATGAGATTGATCTCTGCTTTGAGTTTAATTGGAGCTATACTTATGAGTTTGTAACCTAGGAATGGAACCAAACACTGTAAAATGCATGTGCTCAGAGAAATGTTGGATGTGGATTGAATGATGAGGATGATTAAATGTAGAATGTAGTTGAACTATCTTTTAGTAGAGGTTTAATACTGAATTTTAAGTAAAAGTGCATGTGTAGAAATTATGTTTTGGATCGTTTATTACTTAGCTTCAGGATGGAGAAGTTTTCTAGATTCAGGATTAATGAAATTATTGTAGATTTGGAATTTGTAACTTTATGCTACGTTTGTTTGGTTGGAAATTGTAGAATTAGGTATTTTGAATTTGAAGCTATGATGAGATTGATCTCTGTTTTGAGTTTAAGTTATACTTATGTAACCTAGGAATGAAATCAACATTGTAAAATGCATGTGCTTAGAGAAATGTTGCATGTGGAATGAATGATGAAGATGATGAAATGAAGAATGTAGTTGAATTATCTTCTAGTAAGGTTTAATACTGAATTTTAAGTAAAAGTGCATGCATAGAGATAATGTTTTGGATTGTTTATTACTTAGCTTCAGGATGGAGAAGTTTCAGATTCAGGATTAATGAAATTGTTGTAGATTGCAATTTGTAACTTTATGCTCCGTTTGTTTGCTTGGAAATCGCAGAATAAGATAATTTAAATTCATAGCTATGATGAGATTGATCTCTGATTTGAGTTTAATTGGAGCTATACTTATGAATTTGTAACCTAGGGGGAAGGAAACTGAGGAATGAAAGGGAATGGAATGGAATCAACATTGTGAAATGCATGTTCTTAGAGAATTGTTGGATGTGGATCGAATGATGAGGATGATGAAATGTAGAGTTTAGTTGAATTATCTTCTAGTAGAGGTTTAATACTGAGTTTTAAGTAAAAGTGCATGCGTAGAAATAATGTTTTGTATCATTTACTTAGCTTCCGGATTAATGAAATTATTGTAGATTTGCAATTCGTAACTTTATGATCCGTTTTTTTTCTTGCAAATCGTATAATAAGGTATTTTAAATTCGAAGCCATGATGAAATTGATTTGACTTTAATTGGAGATATACTTAATGAATTTGTAACCTAGAGGGAAGGGAACTAAGGAAATGGAATGGAATCAACATTGTAAAATGCATCTTCCTGAGAAATGTTGCATGTGGATTGAATAGTGAAGATGATGAAATGTAGAATGTAGTTGAATTGTGTTTTATTAAAACAGAGGTTTAATACTGAATTTTAAGTAAAAGTGCACGCATAGAGATGAGGTTTTGTTTCCTTTGTGAAGGTTTGTGCTTTACCACCTTGATTGGTCTGTTATTATACAGGAACTCAAAGATTGCATTAAGGGATTGCTGTATTTGGCGGAAGTGGTAGAACATCGAATCCGGATTTTCAGAACTGATGGATACGGATAGAGAGAGACACAGAGCCAGAGAAACAGGTTTTCTATTTTAACTCAATGTTTTTAGTTTTTGGACTTAGAGGCTTTTTTACTTAATATATTCGTTGGTTTGGTTTTATTTAGATTCACACACACACACTCTCTCTCTGTCTCTCTCTCTCTTTCTCTGAAATAGACACCCTAAGAGATCCTCATGCACTACCCATCTAGGACGGCTGCAGAGGCATGAATATACATGCTTCCCTATCTTTCGTGCATGTGCTCAAGCTCCATCTACAAGTGAAGATGTACAAACAAACATAATTGCTTCAAAATACAAGTTCTTTTGTTCTTTTTATGTATCCATTACCTGCATTGTTTGCATTTTTCTATGATTGTGTGCTAGAAAAGTGTAAGCAAATTTGTTCGTCCATGTCACTGTGTCCTCACATGCAACAGAGGCTGTTCTCGCATTAGTGTGTGCAAACATGTGTCGTCGAATCTTTTCTACTTGTGGAGTTGCAGCAGTGAGAATAGTCAGTGGAAAGATGGTGCTTTGTTTAAATCTTCTCTCCATAATGACCATCAAGTAAAAATGATCTGTTATATACTGGACTATTTTTGGTTAGAACACGTTAAAATTTGAAATATATGGATAGTTATGCTAACTGCTAACAAAAGAAGGTTGGATGATATCTAGACATGCATAAATGCATATGCATTGATACTCAACTGTGAGCCTGGGCCTGCATTTCATTGCAACTTTGGCTTTCATATCAGAATTACTATATTATATGAAGTGGTGGCAAAGCTGTCTGCAATTGTCTCCAATTTTGTTTTTCAGTCTGGCAAGCAATCGAATATTGCCTCATAAAATTTTGCTTGCTATGGTTGTTTTGCAGCTTTTTATCTGTTTACTCAGCAAAGTCTTCCGGCTTGCAAACCTGTCTTAACACCAGGATGGGTGAGAGCATGACAACTCTCTTTAATCCTCAATTTTTAATTTATCTCTGGTTAATATTTAACTTGCACTTTGTAATGTTGGCTGTCTTTAATGCTGGTTCTTATCTAATTTTATATGTCATTTTCACTTCTGCAGGTTATAGCAATATTTTTGTTTATGGGTGTCATTTTCATTCCTGTTGGCCTGGTCACCCTGCGTGCTTCTAATTGTGTAATTATCCATTCTATGGTTCTTGTTATCTCATGTGTCAAGTTATTATTGTACTTCTTTTCCTAGCATCTGTTGTTCTATCGAGAACATACATGTGGATAACCTTTTCTATTTGATTGGTAGGTTGTTGAAATTGTGGACCGATATGATATTGATTGTGTACCTGAGTCATCTAGAATGGATAAAGTTTCATATATCCAAGATGACTCAATTCCCAAGAATTGTTCTCGTTTCATGAAGGTGAGACTTCCCTTTCTTTATTGATATATCTTCAGTGTGACAATCTTTACTTCCTATATAAGTAACCTTTAAGTTAGCATAGCCAGTTCTGCCTATTACATGGAAGGTGTCTTGCATTTCACTATATACCGGGCTATATACCTTTTCTTCGGCAGTCATTACAAGGCGTTACACTGCAGTTAAGACTGCAACTGAGTTCCTGTCTTTCTGGATTATTACTTAGGCTTTGAAATTTACTGAGTTAAAACCTCTGGTTATCTGTGAGTTTATTTGAATTGGAAGGAAGGCTAACTGAACTAATGCACGGTAAATTTGCCTTACTGTGTCTATCAAACTCGAACTAGTTGGTAAAATCAAATTAACTCGAACTAGTTGGTGAAATCAAATTAACTTCTTTTTTCACTATGTTTGAGAACGTTTAAAATGCTGGATCTATTTTTTTCCACCAAATGTTCTTCTAAAGTTTCCAATGCTTTGACTCATGATCATTTCTGCCTCTTTTTGTGGATAGTATCTCTTCCTATCCTTTTACCATAACCTTAGCATGTCATTCTTATTTTAGGGTTAATATACCATTAGTACCTGTGTTTGGCTTCAATATTCAATTTGGTATCTAAGTTTTTTTTTGTTCCAATTTGGCACCTGAGTTTGGATTCAATGTTCAATTTGGTATCTAGACCAAACTGCATCATGTGGCCCAATGAATATTTGGCATGTGTGCTTTTGTAAAAAACCGTAGGTACTTAATTGGGACAAAAAAACCCTCAAGTATCAAATGGAAAAAACAAAGGTACCAAATTGAACATTAAAGCTAAACTCAAGTACCAAATAGTATATTAACCCCTCATGAATAGATGCTGAAATAAACAGCTACTCGCTTCAAATGTAGGTGCATTTTTCTTAGTAGAATACCTTTATTCTGGTCTTGAAAATGCTGCTTGTTATCGTTTTTTGGTAACACATCTTTGTTTTTCTTCTTCACGGAATGCGTTTAAAACGTTGGTTCACCGTGGATTTTTTTTTAATGTTTGTTTATTTTGCATCTATAACTTGTTTTGTAGGTGCACAAGTACATGAAAGCTCCAATTTACATTTACTATCAACTCGATAATTATTATCAGAACCATCGAAGGTGCAGGCTCTTTCACCTAATCATTTAATGCTTTAACTCGATCAACACTGATGATAAATTGATTCAGAGCTATATTACATTTTTCTTTAATCTCCATTGTTTCTTCAATTTGCACTTTGTTTGTTTTAAATGTTTTCCAGGTACGTCAAAAGCAGAAGTGATAAGCAACTCTTGGATGGCCAGAATTATCATGACACAAGTTCTTGTCAACCTGTGGAGTCGAATAACAATAGGCCTATTGTTCCTTGCGGATTGATAGCATGGAGTTTATTTAATGATACATTTGAATTTATTCGTGAGGGAGCAGAACTCAAAGTGAACAGGAAAAACATTGCGTGGAAGAGTGATCGGGGCCACAAATTCGGAAAGAACGTATATCCTTTCAATTTCCAAAATGGAACCTTGATTGGTGGTGGAAAACTGAATCCGGAAATTCCTGTAAGTATTAGCTTGGTATCGAGATTTTCTACTATGGTCCTTCCGAGTCTTTTCTGGTCACCCAACTATCTTATATTTTTGGATGTTTCCATTTTTGCGTTAGGTAAAATTGAATAGTTGGGTGACCATTTTGTAACTTTTCATAGTTAGGTGACAAAAAAAGAAAAAAACTATAGTTGGGTGATCTCTATTGTAGTTTACCCAATTACTTATCAACTACCAAAAACACCTGTTTCCGAACTCCAATAACCACTTTTCTTTGCTCTTTTTGTGGCCCGGCTGAATGGATGCATTTAATTAGCTAAGCGACCAGGAAGATCTTATTGTATGGATGCGTACATCTGCTCTCCCTAGCTTCCGGAAATTGTACGGGAGAATCGAAGAAGATTTGGATGTTGATGATGTCGTAGTAGTCAATCTTATGAACAACTACAACACTTATAGTTTCGGTGGTAAAAAGAAGCTTGTCCTTTCAACATCAAGCTGGTTAGGAGGAAAGAACGACTTTCTCGGCCATGCTTGTGTCTTTGTCGGATGTTCTTCTCTCACGCTTGCTATCATCTTCATGTTGCTACATGTAAAATATCGAAGGTAAAAATTTCAAGAGGTAATACAACATAATTTTATCTCTTAAGAACGGATATCATCTCTTCATATGTTATAGAAGGCGTTAACCGAGTCATAATCGTACCGTTTGCAGGCCTTATGGAGACACGAGTTATTTACCTTGGAACAGGAAAAGCTTTTCAGGGTGATTCGGACAAGATCGACATACATTCGAGCTTTCTCATCGGTGAGTGATTTTATATCATAATCCAGAAAAAAACACATTTAGCTATTCCGTTTCGGAATTAGGAAAAAACGAGAAGAGAAAAATCGAGTGGCATCACTAGCTGGGTTATATATACATTGTTTATAGTTGAACCAGAGAAAATATCATCAGGCAATCCCTTTGTAGGTAATATAAAATCAATGTAAAAATTATAGATTAAATAGCATTTGAATTTTTCATTATGTTTGAAAAATATAATATATGGAGATTCCTGTTTTTCTTTTTTCTTTTTTGTCTCAGTTGTGTAAATATTAATATAATACATGTTTTAAACTTATTATATTAATATATCGTGTCGTATTTATTACATTATTTTCATTTTTTTGTGATATTTGTATCATATCGTATTCAAAACTTTTGTTCGAACCGGATTAGACCGGTCAGTTGAACTAGTTGGATTGAGAATTAGTTGGGGAGCTAGTCTAGAGAGGTTTTGAATCGTTTGATTCGGGAATCGGTATGGACCGGTTGAACTGAATAATAAACCAGTTGAACCGGATTTTTAATATATCTTTTTATTTTTATGAATTTTTAATTATTTGTTTAATCGAATTGGACGGACTGATTCGAATCAGTTGAACCAATAAACCAGTGACTTGACTAGTTGGTCAGGTTCTGAATTGATTGCTCTTTCAGATGTTGTATTGGTAAAAGATCCAAACAAACAAAGAATCTCAATCTTCATGGATCAAAGTAATGCTCCTTAAATGATCCATCACTTCGTTGATTTCAATTGAATCGACGGTCGAATTAATCGAAAATCGATTGGATTAAAATAATTAAATTGAGAACTAAGATTAGATTGAAATTAGATCGATAATTAAATTGATGGTTGTTTAATTTGAACTGTTTAAAGTAAGTAAATTATTTTAAAAAAAATTATAAAAATCAATTTAACTAATATTTTAATTTAATTTAATCGGTTCGTATTGATTCGTAAATCAATTGATTTTATACTTCTAATCAGATTGTTCTCTTATTGTTCGCTCCAATCGATTAACATCTAATTAAACTAGACACCATCTAGAGGCTGGTGAAATGTTCAAATTGATCAAATTTCTAGTTAGTAAACAATATTTAAAAATCAAAAATTATTTGAATAGGTCAAATTTTGATTAATCTAATAGAAGACTTGTGACATATTATTAAATTTTTTATTTAAATCTTTGAACCTTTTAACCCATTAGTTTATATCAGAGGTGTACATGGGCTGGGCCGGGCTCAGGCCGGGCCCAACTAAAAATTTAGGCCCGTTTTGTAGGCCCGGGCTCGGCCTGGCCTAAAATATGGGCCTAAAAAATTACCCAAGTCCGGCCCGACATGGAATTGATAAGCCCAAGCCCTGCCCGACACGACCCGTATTATCTTTTTATTTTATTAAATAAAAAATAAAAAACAATGAATCAAATACATTTAAAGAAAATAGATGCTTATTTTCTACTTTGAATCTCATAATGATACTATTCTACCATTTAATTTTCTACTTTACGAAAATAGATGCTTAATTTGTTTAGCTTAATTTATTAATAATTTTTTCATATTCTCAAAAATTCAATTTTAAAGAAATTAAATATGGAATAAAATAAACACATGTTCTAAAGTTAAAATTTTATTAATAAAAAAATAAAAAATAATACTAAAATATTTTCGGCCGGGCTCGGGCAAAAAAATCATACCCGAGGCCCGGCCCATTTTTTAAATGGGCCTCATTTTTTGCCCAAGCCCATTTTTCGGGCCTATATTTTTACCCGAACCCTCCCATTTTTCGGGCCGAGCCGGGTAGCCCGGCCCATGTACAGCTCTAGTTTATATCATTATTTAAAGTCAATGATTTACAATTCGGATTGTAGATTCGAATATTTACAGATATTCAATTTGTGTTTTTGCACATTTGATTATTGCGGATTTAGATAATATTTAGGTTTGTATTATAAAATTATTATTCGTCGTGAATTTAAAGCGGATACGAATAGATATATTAGATATCCATTACCTGAATTCGTAGATCTTATTAAGATAACATATGTGGATTTAGATTTTGATAATATGAATTCACCCGTTAGAATGATTATAAATTTGATTTTTGTATTAAAAAATGATTGGCATAATGATAAATTTAGTTCTCAACGTTTACATTTCGTCAATTTGGCCTTTATTATTATTTTGAACCATCAAAAAGTGTCAATTTTCTTTTCTTTAATGAAAATACTAACTAAAATATTAAATTTTTAACGAAATTGGCGTGACAACCTACGTAACAGTCTACATGACATTATTTATCTTATATGACACATCAAGAAATAATTTAAAAATTATAAAAAAAAATCAAAAGTCAAAAAGGATTATAAAAAAGTTAATAAAATTTTTAAAAAAATTAGCATGAAATATATGTGGATTACTCATACGGGCTGCTATTTTTAAAAATTTAATATTTAAGTCAATATTTCCTTTAAAAAAACTCAATTCGACTCTTTTTCAAAAGTTTGATGGTTAAAATTTGACTCTTTCCAAAATGTTAAGGGCCAAAATTAGCTAAAAAAATAATAAGAACCAAATTGACAAAATTTGACATTATGTCAAACTAAATTTATCGGATTTAAATTTAGATCTGGATATCTAAAAATGATTAGAAACTTTGAAATATTTTTTTTTTTTGAGAATTCAGATATATGGCGAATAATATATTTAATTCGAAATTGAATAATAATACTTGAATAATTTACAGATAATAAACTGATTCAAAATTTTAAGCAAATTTACAATTTCATATTATAATAATTCAACAAAAACACAGATATCTGATCTATTGTCATTCCTAAAAACTTAAAAGGGGTAAATTTCAAAACTACACATAAATTTTGATTTAATCCAATTCTCGCAAACTATTAACACAATTGTTAATATAGCATAATTTTATGTTTATATATTACATGATCAAATAATTATATTTATCCAATATAAAAATAAATTGATGTATTTATTTATTTAAATGTGTATAATTGAGGGAGAGAAATGGGATTACTTGGACTGAACTCAAGCTTTCACGCCTACAACATAATGCTCTTGCCATTAAGCGAAAAAGTTGTTGGCACAAACAAATTACATCAGATCAAAGTTCATGTATCAAATTACACATTAAATTTACATTCATGTATAAATACACACTTTATTTTTATTTTATTCTTATATTAGTAGAAACAAAATATTCTAAATTCTTTTAAAATCCCAAAAAATACATAAAATCCTATTATTATCCCATAAAAATATGCTTTGATATAAAAAAATAGAAAAAAAAAACTCACATGCCTCTATCTTTAAACATTCTTTGTTTTCTATTGTATGTAAATTAACAACCAAATATATATATATATATATATTTAGTATTTTTCCTTACAATCCTTTCCTATATAAACTCTAAATCAATCTTCAATTACTCCCCAAAAAAATTCCCAAAAAATATTTTCTTATTTTCAATTTTTTATTTTTTAATATGATGAAAAGAGTGAGAATAAAGAAACAGATGAATTGGGTGGAAATAGCACACGCGCGTCTCATATCTCCAAAAAGATCCCCAAGTTGTTCAAAGCTAGAGACAATTTTAGAAGAAGGGTGCTATGAAAAAAGCCATGAAATTTGGATCTCAAACAAGATTTTCCTTGTTCTTCCTTTGCTCATTTCCATGGTGTTTTTGTTTCTTGCAATGCAAGGAACTCTCAATTTTTAGTATCATTGAAGAAAAAAAAAATTGAAATTTTAATGGGAAATTTTTCAATTTTTTTGGGGAAAGATTTTAAAGGGTTTTTTCTTCTTCTTGTTTTGAGCTAAGCATGGAAATTGAATACAATTTTATATAACATTTGTAATTGTGAGAAATTTGTGTGAGATTTTGGTCCCTAATTCTTTTGGAATATTGTTTCAATTTTCTTTTATCATGGTTTATTATATCAATACAAATTCTATACCTCTCTTAATCTAATGCTTATGAGTACTCTATGTTTTAAAGGGTATTTACTTGACAAAAATGGTTAATATTTGTTAGTCCTTGTGTTTCCATTTAATTTGAGATTTAGTCCCTGCGCTTAAAAATTAAAAAAATATCTTTTTTTTTTATTTTTTCAATTTAAAACCTTATTTTAATTATTATCATCGTTGGTAATTTCCGTTAAAATTTGTCAACTTAATATGTTAATTTTTCATCAATCATATGAAATGTTATGTGAGGAATCCTAATTAACAGATTTTGATGAAAAAAACTTGCAATTTTTTGGATTAAGATTTTTTAAATAAAAATCCGACGGTGCCGAGTGGAAGGGCCGTCGCTCAACGGATAAAAGTTACTCTAGGGATAACAGGCTGATCTTCCCCAAGAGCTCACATCGACGGGAAGGTTTGGCACCTCGATGTCGGCTCATCGCAAGGGTTGGGCTGTTCGCCCATTAAAGCGGTACGTGAGCTGGGTTCAGAACGTCGTGAGACAGTTCAGTCCATATAATTTTTAGCTTTTTCTTAAAATATATTTTAACCAGAAAATATAATAATTTCTCCAACAGTTGCAAAGCAATGGCCCTTCTATCCGATCATACACCCGAAGTTGCAATGTCGGCTTTCGAATACGGCAAGAATTTGGTTTGTAAATTTCGTAAAATGCCATCTCGAGTTTTTTGGCATGTCCAACACGTATTTGGATATGGTCTCTAAATACTCACCTAAGTTCAAGGAACATAGTTCGTGTTTTACCGTGTATTGGCATATCAATTCGTAGACGATGTTCTCGATTTCACAGGCACATCAGCTTCCCTGGGAAAGGGTTCTTTATCTGATATACGGCAGGTAATTCATCGTGTCCTGCATCTACATCTGTATCCGACATATATTAGGACATACTCCTCGTTTTCTTGTAAGTATCCGGGTCCTCCAGCATAATGTTTTTTGCAGGGAATTGTAACTGCTCCAATATTATTTGCTATGGAAGAGTTTCCTCGGTTAAAATCGGTGATTCAGCAGGGTTTTGACAACCCTGCTAATGTTGATACCGTAAGTTTGAATTTGCAACCCCGATGCTACTTAAATCGAACCGGTAAATATGCATTTCAATTCACCAAATTTTACGGTTGCAGGCTCTCGAGTACCTATGGAAGAGTCGTGGAATACAGAGGACGAAAGAGCTAGTAATAAAGCATGCTAATCTTGTTGCTGGAGCCATTGATTCTTTGCCCGAAAGTAGCAACATCGACGTAACAAAGTCGAGACAAGCATTTATTAATCTCACTCGAATACTCGTCACTAGGAACAAATGAGAGAAAAACTGATTCCCAGGTTTCAATCGGTAAAGTGTTCTTATCCCACATCAGTTTACATTCTGTATATTACTTGTGTTCTAAGTTAGATGCTTAAGACGGTATCAAAAACCTGATTTTGTCACTTTGAAAAACATTAAACAAGCATACAACATTCTTTATATATATACATAAGATATATACAACATTCTAACTGCAATTTTTCTTACAATATACATAAGATTTGTCTGCAAATCGCCATGTTTTTTTTTTTTTTTGTCTTTTAAGCTTTTAACACGGCCCTTATTCCTTCGACTCCGTGGACTCCTTGTTTGTTCCAAGCTTCCCGAAAAGATTCCAAAATTCCTTGCATTTTTGTTGACTTGTTGAAGAGGACATCTTGGGAGATGAATGCACTCCATGCATCCTATTCATATATATACACCGTCTTTTATTAAACCTTTTGATTTAGAGTATAAAGTTTCAAAATGAAACTCCAACTTTAAACCTCAAGAACATTAGTTTATAAGACCGAAGAGCTTTAATCGAATATCTAACGGAGCTGGTAAGCAACCTAGCTCAAATCCCGGCCTCAAAGCTAGTTCATAAGATGTGAACTAATTTGTAGCTTAAACATCCCAAGATGGAAAGTATAGGGTCTAGAGTTTAGGAACTTATCTCTAATATCAAGTCAAACTCTAACCTGACCTTAAAGACAACCCGAAGACGAGAGAATTTAGGGTTTATAGTTTAAGGAACTTAGCTTATATAAGATGGAGAATTTAATAGGGTGTATAAGTTATACTCGGTGCGAATCTTGCCCTATTTGTATCTCTGCAAACTTTTTTCTTGTTGCAAAAGAAACTAAAGTAGTTCAGTATCGTGCTAGCGGGCATATAACATGATGGTTCCTGTATTGTTTTTACTTTAAAACTGATACGGTACCAACCATTATAGAAGATAAGGATGTTCGATAAGAGTTTACTTGGAGGATGGAAAAGGCCTTCTCTGCTACATATTGGTGCAAACTCTAACCCGACCTTAAAGACAACTTGAAGACGAGAGAATCTAGGGTTTATGGTTTACAGAAACTAGTTTAATATCGAGTTAAAAAGAAATTAAAACCGTAAAACCTCAAAACTTAATTATAAGACGGAGAATTTATTAGGGTACGTAGTGTATAAGTTATACTCGGTGTTAACCTTGCCCTATTTGTATTACTGCAAACCTTTTACTTGTTGCAGAAGAAACTAAAGTAGTTTGGTGTCATGCTAGTGGGCGTATAACATGATGGTGCTCGTTTCGTTTTTACTTTAAAACCAATACGGTACCAACGATTACGAAAGATAAAGATCTTCGATAGAAGTTTACTTGGTGGATGGATAAGGCCTTGGGTTTAAGGTAGAACATAGTTTAAATTCTAACCCAACCTTTAAGAGAACCCGAAGATGAGAGAATTTAGGGTTTACGGTTTAAGGAACCTAGCTTTAATATCGAGTTAAAATGAAATTTAAAACCCTAAAACCTCAAAAGTTAACTTATAAGACAGCGAATTTGATAGGGTGTATCAGCTAGCTTTTTACTTAAGTTGCAGAAGAAACTAAAGTAGACAGTATAGTGCTAGTGGGTGTATAACATAATGGTGCCGGTTTCGTTTTTTATACTTTAAAACCGATGCATTACCAAACCATTATGGAAAGATAAGGATGTTTCTTACCTGGAGGATGGAAAAGGCCTTCTCTGCTACATATTTTTGTGATAATGTTGCACCTCTTTGTTGCAGTTTGTCTGGGTGAAGACATAGCCTTGCTTTTTGATAAGCTTTTTTCACTTGTGAGCTTTCTGCAAGGCTTGTGAGATCTATCATGTGCCAACCACTGTTTGCCCATAGAATCTGTAATTCATATACATACACATATGTAGATAGATAAAAATGAATTAATAATCCATTCTATATCAGCCTGCAAATCAATGAAATCCTTAAAAATATGGGAAACTGTCGAGGGATTTTGACCTCTCGGGGAGAAGTCTTTGATCTGTCATCTGTCGAGATTGGCTGATGAACCTCTTAACAAGCCTGGTATTTGGTTTTATCCCCGAGTTTTGTCTTCCGTGTCTGCCGAGAACCTCGTTGGGTTCACAGAGGGCGGGGAAGTGTTTTTACCCACCATACTAAGGACATGGTTCAAATCCCACCAAATACAAATCCACCAAATACAAATTGTGAATTTGCATGGTGGGTGAAGCCACTCCCCCTCTTTAAACCCGGCGAGGTTAGACACTTCGAGCCCAATACTGGATTGGTTGAGGTCAAAATCCCCTCAACAGAAACCAAAAAATGGGTTAATAATGATAATATCTTACATTATGAAGTGTTGAAAGGAGCATTCGGATGTTATTTTCATTGCCAGATGACCAATGCTTCACATCTTGGTCTTTTTCTTCTTCGGCCTTCGGTTTTCTCGGTTTTTCTTCCTGCAGAGATTAAGAACTAGAATTTACTTGTTCGTGTCTTAGAGAGTTCGTAGATGATCATAACCCGGAAAAATCACAATAAATTTAAAAAAAAAAATGAAAGAAAAGCAAAAGATTTGTTTACCAATGGAGATTGCATTGTTTGATCATTTTCATGTTCTCTTTGGGTATTATTGTATCTCTCTTTTGCCCAAGCAATGGCTTCATCAATTGAAACTGCTTCTTCACTGCTACTTTGTCTAAAATCAGAATTTATCTCAATAACATAAGAACTCATTCCGTCTTCGTCATCCTCGTCATCATCGTATTCATCTTCTGAGAACGGATTAGTCTGGACTCTGGCTATGGTCTCAGGTTCTTGACTAAAACATGAAGACAGGGACGAAGGGGAGTTGAACTCCGAATCATCGGCCAATGATATTTTGATGCTTGAAAAAGAATGGGGTTCCAAGCTAATGGTTTCCGTGGAAGAAGTACGTTTGTTGAAACGATAAAGCGATGAGCTTTTCATCGGATTATCTATACGGTTTTCGTTTTCCATGTGAAGATTTCCATCATAAAACGAAGCAGTGCTTGGAAATGGAGGCATCTGTTGTTGTTGTTGTTGTTTTGATGGTTCTTGATTTGTCACCATTGTTGTTGAGTTCCATCTGCGTGGAATTATATCACGTAAGATTACAGCATTCAACAAATTCAAAACGGCAGCGTTTTAAAGATTTTTATTGTGGTTAAAATATGTCATAGGTCCCGTACTCTTCAGAAATTTAAAATTTAGTCCCTATACTTTTATTTTAACCTCCCCTACCTTTAAAACCCAATAAAAATGGGGGGATCTAGCTCATGTAACTACGGGTTTTAGCCTCATTAAACGGAGCAATTACATATTTAGTTCTTACCCAAAAAATAAAGAATTCAATTTGATCCCTTTTAATATAAAATATTGAACTTTGACCACAAAATTCCTAAAAATAAATCCGAGTTTAACAACATAATTTTAACATGTTAGTAATTGGACTTAAATTATGAAATTTGAAAAATAGAGGGATTAACTTTCAAAAAATAAAAATATAGACTAAATTTCAAATTTATGAAAAAAGTATAAGAATTTATGACATATTTTAACTTTTTTATTTTCTACCCCCGGTGAAGAAGACTTAAAGAATTTGAGATTTAATCCGATTATTTCATGGGACTACGGCTTCCAACTATATATATATATATATATATTAACTGTATTTGATAATCATTTTAATTTTTTACTTAATGTATATAGAAAATATTAAATTAATTTTATTTTATTAAAAATTAAAATGAATTACTATTTTAAAAAAAATAAATGCGATATTTAAATTACTACAATTATCTTTCATCCAAAACTAGCCAAAATAATATAAAATATTATTTTAATATTAAAAAACCAATAATCTTTTAAAAACCAATATTTTCTTTTATAAAATAATATAATTATATTTTGTACTTATGTTTATTATTTATCAAATATTTTTTAATATAAATTCAATACTTATAAAATTTAGCAATAAAAAATCAATATTTAATTTTTTAGCATTTAAATTTTTAGTTTATATAACACACCATTAGTTCATGTAACTACGGGTCTTGACCTCGTTAAAATTTAAATTATCTTGAATTTTAACCTTAAAATTTTATAATTTTATCTCAACTTATAATAGAAAATTCCGGAATTTATTCTTTTCCATGTGGGGCGACACTAGAAGGGAACAGGTAATGGTCTTGGCCTCCTCAAAATAGAAAAAGGCCCTTTAAAAATAATAAAGTGTTAAGGTAATTTAATGGTAAAAAAACTATTTTGTCCTTCTTTAGATTTAAAATTAAATTTTGACCCCTCTAAAATGAAGCGTTTAATCCCTCAAGAAATTGTAAAATTTTATGTTTATATAATGATACAATCGTATTTTAACTATTTTAGCAATCTATAATCCAAATTCACCTCTATAAGGAAGTCTAAAATTTTTTTAGAGGGTTTGAAATTAAATTATAATTTTTTAAGAGAGTCAAAATGCAATTTTTTCATTATAACCTTATAACTTTATAATTTTTAAAAGGACCGAATCACAACTCTATATCATTTTAGGGGAGGCAAAATATAATTTTACCATGTATTAACAAGAAAGCATGTAACATATTCAAAACGACAGTGTTTTGGTGTTTTATGATTTTTCGCTTTCCTACCCCTAATTGCATCTTAAAATAAGACTCGAGTCAGGGTTATAAACGTCAAATCAACAAGACAGTAAAAAAACAGTTAAAACTTTAAAAAACGGTTAACAAAAGACGTTTATGTTTAAAAGCTAAAAGCCGACTGATTTACCTGAGTTTTGGCGCAAAATACGACGACAGTCCGATATCATCACCGTCCGGCCGCCGGAGACAGCTCATTTCCTCCCAACTCATCACCGAAGATGAATCCGACTCGGTTCGTTCCCAGCTAGATCGCCGGAGATCATCATCTGACCCGAAAATGTCAGAGGAGAGCAACCCTTCCACTTTGGCCGGAATCCTAAACGCCGGCAGACTCCTCCCACCCTTAATCGAATAACACGAACTGAAATCCAATGGCCCGAAAGCCTCATCGTAAAACGACGCCGGTTGGGTTAAATCATCAGTGAACTTCCTGCAAAGCACACTCCGCGGTGGACCACCGAAGACGTCGGAGAAATCATGATCATCAGCCATGAAAACGGCGGCGTTTTTTTGAAAAAAACCAGTGTTTTCCATGGATTTTCGATGTGGGAAATTTTGGGTTATTGAGACTCCAACGCACATTCGCCAATACTCTTCCATTTAACTCGTAAAATTAATCAAATTCTATGGCTTCAGTTCTGGGTTTTTTGCGAAGAGGAAAGATTTACTTAGAGATTTTTGGGGAAAAAAAAAGGGAATTTAGGGTTCTTTTTCTTGTTGGGGTGATTGAAATTAGAAGCTTTAAAGGGATTTTATGAATGATGTGGATGAAGAAGATGATGAGAGGTATATATATATATATATATATATATATGGGACTGGAAAATTGATCACGTCATGCACCATTAACGCAGACATATGCAAGCTCGCGTGGAAAAGTCTTTGTTTCCTTTTGGTTAACATTTAAAAATGTAAAATTATGCTATTAGACCCTGTACTTTACATAAGGTAAACTATACCCGAGATTACTAAACTATTAGTAAGTTTACGTTTTGGTCACTTAACTTCAAAAAGTTACAAAATGATCATTGAACAATTCAAAAGTTTTCATTTAAGTCTCTAGGCTGTTAAAATTACTATTGTATAGCCTTTTTTGTTTGCACCGCCTACGCCAAATTGAAAATTCTCATTTCCTTTTTCTTCTACAGTTTAGTGTTTTTTTTATGAAATAACTTTGAACATCATGAATTTGCGAACTAAAATCTAAATAACTTTTTTATCTGATCTCCAACAGTGATTGTCAGATCAACTTGAATTTAATGTATGTTCTTCTACTCATCAATAGGTACTGATTCACTGTATCGATCGTCAAATAGTTGCTTGGAGCTCGCTAGTCAGACTTTTTTTTTCTTAAAAAAAAAAACTCAACAGTCTTGTGACTTAAATAAAAACTATCAAATAGTTTAGAGACTTAAATAAAAAAAAACTTTTGAATTGTTTAGTGCCCATTTTGTAACTTTTTTAAGTTGAGTGACCAAAACATAAATAACTTAGTGACATTGGGTCTAGTTTACCCCTTTATGTAAGCTATCATTTAATATATGTATTTTAATTTAATCGATTTTAGTCCATGTACTTCTTGAATTGGGTAATTTCAGTTTTTGTGCTTTTTGAATTTTGATTTAGTATTGACTAAACTGTAACAGTTAAATCTGTTTGTTTAAATTCTCCTATTATTTTGTATTATGTGTAAAGTTAGATTTTGTCCATTTTCTCTAATTGGATCATTCTTAGTCACTATACTTTTTGAATTTCAAAATTTCAGTCTTAATGCAAACGATATTATACATGCGATAATATGCTTGTCGCATCAAATTTTGGAAATAACTTAACTTAACTTAATAAAGTCAATAACTACCATTTGGTTAGAACTAAAATTTTAAAAGTCTAACAATATAATACCCGTAGCCCCTTCCCAACTCATAAATAACAGGATAATGTGCTTCAGCACACTCAAACCCATATCCCCTACAATAACAATAATACCCATACCAATTGAATCAATTTAAACCTAAAATATATCTGAAATACTAATTTTTAAATGTATTTAATCCTTATTATCATTTCACTTTTCAAGAAAAAGCATCCACTTTTATTATTCTGGAAAAGTGTCCCATGTTAGTTGTTTTTAGACTCCCAAAATGCCAAAGATATTTAGACAAATATAGATGCAAGAGCAATGTGTGTATATATATATATATATGTTTAATTATTATTATTTTTAAATAATTTCATTATAGGTTCTGATCATATCTGCTATTTTTGATATAATATTTAGAACTACACATAGTCCTTTTCAACTCATAAATAGGAGGGTAATACGCTTCAGTACACTCAAACATATATCCTTCTGTATTGATAACAATATCCATGTCAATCGAGCTAAAACTTAATCGATATTTAAGTTTAATTATTTTATATTATGTAATTTTTTATACATTAATAATTTATATTATGTAAATTTTAAATTTTTTTCTTATATTTATATTTATATTTATATATATATCATAATATATATTTTTGTTAATAATATCATGTCTAACTTATTTGGGATGGTAGCTAGCAAGGAAAGTGCATGACAGACCACAATTTCCTTGCAAAAATTATTTGTGGGACAAAAAAGAACATAAAATTTTTATGAATTGCACCCTACATCCTTAAATTATAACCTTTATTTTAAATTGGTTCCCAAACTTTAAAACATTCTAATTACATCATTACGATCCTTTCGTTACTAAGTTAATTAATTTAACCCTTAAATGAGATGTAAAATTTTATATGACATGGTTTAAAATGAAAAAAATTGAAGAAAAGTGAACGTTACTGCATAACTTTTAAGAGTAAAAACTAAAAATAAAGTAAAATCGAAAAAAGAAGAAGAAAGAATGAGTGATAAAGCTTTTGTAAAAGTTTCGGAAACTTTAAAACCAAGATCTTTACAACGTCCAGTTTTTAGTAACGGAATGACCTTATTGACATAACCTCGATAGTTTGGAGATGTAGTTAGAATGTTTTTAAGTTTAGAGACTAATTTAGAATGTATGTTATAATTTAGGGATGTCTGGTGCAATTAACTAAAAAATTATTAAAATTTTGCATAATCCAATTTAAATAAAGATGACAAAATTCTCAAAAAGAGCAGACAAGGCATGCTGTATCGTGAAGCTTTTTGCCTCAAAAACCCTAAAACTTTTTAAAAAAATCGTTTTCATCCTCGTCGTGGTCGATATTTGAAAACAAAAATTAGTTGCTAAAAAGTGTTAATCAATTAGGGTCTTTTTGGAAAGATTTTAGATATAATAATCCAAATATGAATATGTCTTAATACTATTTTTGAATAATCCAATTTACTAACCAACAATTATTCATTGGTTACTTTTCAATATATTCAATATAGTCCAAAACATATTGGCCAGTGTCAAAATGTGGTGGGGGGGGGGGGGAATTGAAAAACTTATAATACGTTGAAAGTTCGTAAAAATACTTAATGAAAAGTTCAAACGTTATAAACTAGAAAACCCTGTAATGTCATTAAATTATTAGTAAGTTTACGTTTTAATCATTCAACTTCAAAAAGTTACAAAATGATCATTAAACTGTTCGAAAGTTTTTATTCAAGTTACTGAACTATTCGAACGCTTTTATTTAACAACATACGTCAGGTCCAAGTCGACCTGACATTTAGTGTTGGAGATCATAGAAGAAAGTTGTTTCACGGGAAAAAAAAATGAATTATAGAAGAGAAGAAGAAGGAGAGCTTAACAGAGAAGGTCATACATCAACGATTTTAATAGCCCGGTGGCTTAATTAAAAAAACTTTTGAATAGTTCAATGACCGTTTTATAATTTCTTTGAAATTGAATAAACAAAACGTAAATTTATTAATAGTTCGAACTTAAAAGGTAAATTCTAAATAATTGTTATTACAATCATGAGGATTTGAATTTGAGCAAATTTAAACGTGTTTTTCTTCCAACTTTTTATGGAAAACAATATCTCTATTTTTTAAGATAAAAAAATATCTTTATTTTTTTCTTAGTTTATAATCAAGATATTTTAATTTAAAAAAACAAAAACAAAAACTTCCAAATCAAAAACATAGACAATGGACCTTATTGAAAGCAACTTTACATGAATCAAGGGGATTTGATTGATCTTTTTGTACCTAAGTGAATCAATTTTGACTCGAATTTAAAAATTCGATTTAGTTTGATTTAATTATAATAAAATAATTTGAACGAATGATTTAAAGTGATCAAAACTCGAAATGATTCAAACCCATAGTAACCGATCCAAAAGACTTGAACCTGATCAAACCCAAATAATATGAACCTGAAATGACTTATATTTGAAATTGACTCGCACAAAAATTACTCAAAAATTTTAAAATCTAAATTGACGCAATCCAAATTGACATGATTCAATCCAAGGTTTTTAATACCGGACCAGTATAGCCACCTCTTCACCAGTCTAATAAATTATTAGAAAATTTATAAAAAAATTAAAAATTCAATTCAACCCCTACTTTAATTTATTCATGTCTCTTCTCGAATTAACCAATTTAATGTTCTTCTTTAACTACCAATTTTTGATCTTATCGGTTGGTCCGCTCCAATTTAAATAATGTTGGAGGTGACATGGTTTGAATCATTGTAGAAATCCCCGAATTTAAGTGATCCAAATCTCCAATTTAGGACATTATATGATGGGATTGTTTTGTCATGAAAAAGTACGAGGAACAAGAAGACAAAAGAGTGCAGTTTAGTCCTTCCTGGATCCAACACTGTCATTTCATTCATGTTCCCACCTTTGGTTATTTCTCAATACTAATTTCCAAGACATCATCTAAAATATCTCACATACCTACATATGAAATAATAATAAATTTAATCCTTAATATTTTTATCTTTTATCAATTTGATCCTTATTTGTTTTTTTAAACTAAATTTAGTTATTAATTTTTCAAAAATTGTCAAGTCGCTTTCTCTTAACGGAAATGTTGATAAAAAACATTAATTTTTTAACGATGTTGGCATAGTAGTCCACTTGTACTTCATGCTGACTTGACATTATTTGTTTTATATGCCATGTCAACAAATCAATTTAAAATTATAAAATTAAAAATTAAAAAAATTCATAAAATTTTTAAAAAATTAGCATGAAGTACACCTGGATTGTTATGTTTAAAAGTTTAATGTTTTACTCATTATTTCCATTAAAAAACTGTAATCCAACTCTTTTCGAAAGGTTAAAGGTTAAATTTAGCTAAAAAAAAAAGAATAAGAACCAAATTGACAAATCTGTAGATGTTAAGGACTAAATTTGTCATTTTACTCTCTCACACGCACACATATATAAAGTATACTATATACATAACTAGACTTATCCAAAAATCGAGTTTGCTAGATTTGATTCGTTTGATTAGGACTTTGGCCAAGTTCGGTTCAATATGGATTTAGATAAAAGTTTCGAGTAGAGTGCAATATGCATTATCATTGCATCCAACACTTACTAGTCTAGACTTTGAGGTGCTAACAAAGATCTCTTATAATTGTCGTATCTTAAGTTTAAATCCCATCATGTGTGATCTTTTATTAATTTTATATCAAAATATATTTAAAAAAATTTTCTCATAACAATATAATTTATTTTGTAACTGATCGACTTGTGACACTAAAGTTTTAAGTAAGGTTAAAATATGTCATAAGCCGATGTATTCTTTGAAAATTTGGAATTTAGTCCTACTACTTTCCATATTTCAAAATTCAGGTCCAACTGTCAACATTTTTAAATTTTTTTGTTAAATTCAGGTTAATTACAACGCTATTTTTTTAATTACATTGCCACTAAGTGAGTTTTATTACTATTATTTCAAAATGTCGTACAAAAAATTTAATAGTATTACCAATTGGACTTAAATTTAAAAATCTGAAAAATAGAATTAAATTTCTGAAAATAAAGATTTTAGAAGGTTCCAACATAAGATACCTTTTTTTTTATAAAAATACAAATTGAATTGATAAAAGCAAAAACAAGCAAGTGGGATTAAGCCTTAGAATTGTCTTAGAACATTGGGCTCCTCCACCATTTTCTTTTTATATGTTTCCCACTAATTTTTGAGATGCATTGAATGAGTAGTTGCAACTTGCAAACTTGATGCTTTATGCACTTCTTTTTTTAATGTTGAAATTCATATTTTTAAAAAATAATTTATCTAAATTTTATTTCTGGTTTGTTTCTAAATTATTTAAGTGTTACAGTTATTGCCAGTTTGTCTCTCTCTGTTTTTGAGATTATTCTGCAGACATAGTGTAATACCTCGAAAATTTTTACAGTAAGATATTATCTTTGATATAGTAAAGTAAGGAAATAAAGCGAGAAAAAGGGAAATTTTGGAGTTATGACAACATTGGGAAGTATATTATGATATATTAATTCAAGAAAGAACTAAATGGTAAAAGTGAGAAAAGTTTTGTTGCCTAAGAGTAAATACTCAAAACTTGAGGGGTTAAAGTGTAAATATGAAAAAGTTGAAGGACCAATAGTGCAAATATTTTAAGGGTGGAATGATCTAGAAACTAAGGAAAATGGATGAATTAGGACCAAATTGAATAGGTAAAGAATTATGAGGGACTAAATCGTAATTTTACCAAATTATGTGATGATTCAATGATGGAATTTTAAAAGAGGGCAAAATGGTCAATTGGAAGAGAGAGAAATCTAGAAAGTAATGATGATGTTGATGATATTTTATAATTATTTAATTAGATAAATATTATTTTATTAATATTTTAATGAGATATTTTATTATTATTTATTTAGTATATAAGGAAGGAAAGATGATGAATTTTCATCATCTTTCCATGCACTTCACGTTAGAAGAGAAGAGAAGAGAGAAAGTTTTGCTTTCTTTGCAATTTGGTCCTTCTACCAAAAAAAATTACCATTTTCACCTAGAAATAAAAAGAATTTCCATAGCTACCAAGAGAGAAAAATGTTAAGGAGACTACGGGGAGTTAGAATATCAGGTTGGATTCAGAGAAATAGAAGCCGGAGGAGAGAGAAAAATCAAGTTAAAGATTGAAATCAATATGACAAGGTAAGAACATCAAGATTTTAATATATTTTTAAGTTTGATATTATTGAAAAAGTATGGAAATGATGTTAATGTAATGTTTTCTTATATATGGTCCTATGTTCTTGATATGATAGTGAAGAGAAAATAAGAGAAAGTGATGAGAAATAGTGTAGAGAAAGAAAATAAGGGTGTTATAAACATGGTAATTAATATCTTGCACTAAAACAGTTTTGGACAACAGTAGTAGTCTAACTTTGAAAAATCACCAAAAATTGTGGAAATCGAATTATAGGATAAATAAAATATAAAATTAAATTTTATTGAGTCTAGTTTTTCATAGAAGAAGCAATGTAAGCAATGGAATTGTAAATTATGAGTTATAATAAATTTTGTGAGACAAGGTCAGAATGATTTTGGGTTCCCCTATTCTGAGTTTGGAAAATCATAAAAAATTGGAGAAAAATAATTAGGGGCTTAAATTTACATGTTTAAATTATTAATGAGTCTATTTTTAATAGAAACAAACGGGAACATCATCCAAATCTCGTACTAAGAGATAATTAATTTTTAATAAAGAAAGGTAGAAGCTGTCAAACAGCAGAACAGAGTCAAATTTGAAGATTTTACTGTACTTATTGGCTAAACTATAAATTCTGAAATTATTATGGTAGAAAAATATTTTAGTCTAGTTTCTAAAACATCAAGCGGATCTTAAATTGGAATTCTGTAGCTCAAGATATAAATAATTTAGTGACTATGACTCAAATGGACAACTTTGAATAAATTTATAAGTAAATAGTGAAATCATAGATATGTTACTTATAAGCATGTTATATAAATTAAGGATGTGGAATGAAGAGGAGGAGGATGAAAATATATATGAATATTCAGCTAGCATGGCTAATTTGTATGTTTTAGGCTCAGGGACTAAATTGAATAAAAGTACAACTTTATGGGCAATTTTGTAAAAATGTCAAAAATGACCAAATTGCATGAAATGGATTATTTTATTATTTAAATTACAAAATTGAATGAAATTATTAGTTTAGATCAAGATCGGGTGAAAACATGTTTTAGGGATTAAATTGAAAAGTGTTGAAATTATGGAAAATTCTGATATTTCATAGAATTCATGGGTTGTTGTCAATATATATGAGAATAATTAGGCTTGAAACAAGGATTAAATTACAAGAATTTTATTTTTATGAGCCTAAGGATGAAATCATCATTAATTAAAAGCTTTGGGGCAAAATGGTAATTTTTCCTAGAGCATTAATTGAATGTATCAGAATATGAAATGAATGAAAACGATGATCAAATTTATTTATAAAGATCCGGATGACTCAAATACGAGACTTGAACGTGGAAAAGAAAAGACATCGGATTAGTGAAATTATAAACACGAACAAGCAACGAGGTAAGTTCTTGCAACTTGAATTGAATTCTTGAATGCTTGAATTGTATATTTATGTGACATGAATGTGAATTGAATTTTTAATGTATGATAATAGATGAAATGTTGATAATACTTGATACAAAGAGAAATAAATCCCGGCTGGATGGAATGGAATTCGATGGATCACTGAAAAGGATTTGACGATAAAAAGGATCTAGCTCGGACGAGTGATCCTGGTATTAGCCCTCCCGAAGAATATGTGTGAAAAGGATCTAGCCCAGACGAGTGATCATGATATAAGCCCTCCCGAAGAATATGTGTGAAAAGGATCTAGCCCGGACGGGTGATCCTGATATAAGCCCTCCCGAAGAATATGTGTGAAAAGAATTTAACCCGGACGGGTAATCCGAAGTAAATGTGAGTCTGGATTTAGCCTAGATTGGTAATCCAGACAAAGCTCTATATAGTATTTGTCATTGCAGGGGATTTAGCCTGGACTGGTAATCCCGACAATACTCTTTGAGCATATATTATAGGGGATTTAGCCTGGACTAGTAATCCCGCTGTAAGAAATGAGGTTCACGGGAGTGTGCTCTCTTACAGGGGATTTAGCCTGGATTGGTAATCCCGCTATAAGAAATGAGAATCGCGAGAGTGTGCTCTCTTACAGGGGATTTAGCCTGGACTGGTAATCCCGCTGTAAGAAATGAGGTTCGCGGGAGTGTGTTCTCTGAAAAGGACTTATGTATATATATGTACGAATTGACGGTTAATGAGATTGTACACTATAAGTGTACTACTGGAAATCCATCGAAATTTCGAGAAATTCAACGGGATAAATATAGAAAATGGTAAGTATTTGAAATCATGAAATTAAACTTGAAATACATAGAAATGATAATTATTTGATATATTGAAATATGACATGGAAAATACATGTATGTGAAACTTGCCTGATAATTATGCATATTCAAGATTATGAACTGCTACTGGAATAAATATACACTAAACTCATGAAAATGATGGTACATGAAATATTGTCATAATGAATTGAATAATTTATATTTATGAAGAAACAACAAGAGAATAATATGTATCATGACATGTAAATATGAGACTATCTTTGATACGTTGATACAATGAAAATTATGTATATTAAGACGAGTAATAAATTCAAGTGAGACATGTCGAGAAAATAAGTTTGTCAATATTAAAGTACGCTAACCAATGTTGTTGCTTGAAGTTTAGGCAAGTGCCAAATTACTGGTTCTGGTTGAATGGTAATATGTTTAATTATAAGGTGCATTGAAATGGTAAGTGCTTAGATGGAAATATAATTGAGCTTATGAAAGAGTGGAAATGTTTTAGTTATGCAATTTCTCATAAAATGATTTGTTATGTGACACGGCCGTATGAATCCTGCACCTAATTCTAAAATAAAAATTAACTACACGGCCCAGGGACACGGGCGTGTGAAGCCACACGGCCTGGAGCGAGGTAAGTCACATGGGCGTGTTGGCCACACGGCCTGACCACACAGGCATGTCCCCAAACCACATAGGCGTGCGACCTCTGTAGTTGAGAAAAATTTTAGGATTTTGCAAAAAATTCCCTATGATCCCGATTTAATCCCGGTTGGTTCCTAATGTATGTTTTGGGCTTCGAGGGCCCAATAGAGGGACGTTATGATTATTTTCAGAATATGAATAATAAATGACTCGGAATTATTTGAAAATGTTCAGTAAACTCCGGTAATGCCTCGTACCCTATTCTGGCAACAGATACGGGTAGGGGGTGTTACACATAGTATTTATGCATTAGTTTGTAGTGATTTATTTATTGTTTGTATTATGTGTCATGTCTTTATATTTTTTTGTTCATGGTTACTATTAATAATAGTATTTTATTCGAAAAAAATTCCGATATTTGAAGTGTTATATCTTACTATTATAATAAGACAACTTTACCGGTAAGTGGTTGGAAGAAGTGAAACTGGACTTTTTCCTTAGGTATTTAGACCAAGTTCGAATTTCGAAGTCGACATTGTTTGGAAGGCTTTACTTAAATACCACCTCGGGTCTAAATAGTACTAGGCTCAATCGTAAAATAGATGAGGACATTTGTAGTTATATCAATGATACTTTTGTTTCAACTACTTTCTCCTTCAAGTAATGATAATCAAGTAATGATGAATGTGTATGATTGAATACTTTTTCTTTACCATATATAAGTCTATCTTTATGAAAATCAGGTAAATAATATTACTCTCTTCAATATGGTCCAGGGAACCCTTTCATTTGGGGATATCCGGAATCAACAATATAATATTTTCTTACATGCCGTAAGATGATAATTATTCAATTAAAGAACTTATACTTTTTATAAATAAATAAATGAATGAAATAATTTACCATCTAGTTAGTGTGGAAATTTGAGTCTTGGATCTCAAATTGCATCATAGAGTCATAGATAAGAACAAAAAAAAAAAAAAAAAAATCGAAATTGCATGCATTCTAGAAGTTCGGTATTAGACATTTTGGTATGAACTTGGAAACTTTGATGTAAGCTTGGAGCATGGAAATTTTGGTGCGAGCTTAGAGCTCACCCTAGAATTTCCCGAGCAAGATATTCTAAATGGTTTATCTTTTTCTAACAAAAAAAAAAAAAAAAGCTCATCCTTCGTATCAAAATTTTCAAAATTTACCAAAGTTTTCAATCTCATACCTTCAGCAACTTGCTCTGCAATTTTTTATTGAAACAGAAGTCTGGAAAATGGCTTAACAACGGTTGATATTTTGCAAATACACCTCAAAGCTATGCTTGAATAAAGGCTTACATTACTTCACTTTGCATTTGAGTAGATAAGAGTAAATTAATAAGGGTAAAATTGTATTTCTCACTCCCAAACAGCCAAAGCCAACATGCACTGCATTTGATACCAACTTCTCCATTTGGGTCAATTAGCACTTCTTGAAAGTGCTTTTAGTTGAAAAAGCAATCTGTTTGGGATTGCTTTAGTTATCTAAAAGTGCTTTTACACTTCTAAAAGCATTCTTGAACAGGCCCTTAGTATTCTTGAAAGGTCAATCCCTCTTCATTGTTCCTGGAGGTATTTATAGGCAGGGTTCCCATAGAGTTCCCATGTAAGATGGTGTTAACATGTTGGATTTGCCATCTAACTATCATTACAGAGCACATGGGGAGATATCTTCGACTAGACGAGGATATTTAGGGCAAGATAGACCTTGTCATTCATTCTGACTTGATAAGATAAAACAATTGAACCCACGTGATGTTGGTGACCAATATTTTCACGTTTCTGATGAAGATTAGGTCATCTGATGTCTAGATGATCATCCCAAAATGATAAGCTCACAGGTGACCTCTCAACTTGCTGGTGACAGACTTACTGTCCAAACATTTTTTTAACTTGCCACATATCTTGACACAGATAAAAATATAAGGAGACTCTTGCCACATTTGCCAAAAAAGAAGATATTAAAATGCACTAAGAATAAAGACAAATGAAATAGGAAATACTTAGGGTTGGTTGGTTATTAACTTCTTATGTGATCATTACAATTACATTTACATATTTAAACTTCTACTATTGTTTCCATCCTATACATTTTACACATTTTTATCATCAGTTTTATTTCTCAAATAATGTTAAAATACATTAAAACCTTTCTATCGCACGGGTATAGAAACTAGTTCACGTTTTGTATCTTTAAAATCTAATAAAATTTTGTAACAAAAGAAAAGTTAAAATATGCTCTAAGTCTTGATAGTCTTCATATATATATATATATATATAGAATTTAGTCTATCTACTTTTATTTTTAGAAATTTAGTCCCTCTAATTTTTAAAATTAAAAATTCAAGTCCAATTATTAACATCGTTAAAATTTTTCTGCTAAATTCAGGTTCATTACAACGTTATATTTTTGTTACACGACCATGAAGTGAGTATCTTTTTAAATTCTAAATGTTACACTAGCGAATTTGACAGATGAATTTTAAGGTTGCATTAACAATTGAATCTGGATTTTGAAATTTAAAAAGTATAAAAATTATATTTTAAATTTACAAAGAGTACATAAACTTAAAATATATTTTAACAAAATGCCAAAAATAGTTTCGTTAAGAAAACAAACATTTTATCAATTTTTTTTTTTTAAATTCTAATTCTCTTTTAGGTTTTTGAGTTGGGAAAGGATTGTATAAAATAATGACGCCACATTATCTGTATCAATTTTTCAATAGTTTAATGCCACATCAGCATTTTCATTATAAATTTCAATATTTTCACTTACATACAATCCTTTTCTCGAATTGAGTTCTATTATCTTTCTTTTTAAATATTATTTTTCTTATCTAATTTTTACCTTTTGAATTTCGATAAAAAGATGTAATTAATTTTTTTTAAAAAAAGAAAAATTAAATTTTATAAAATATTTGATTTTGTCAGAAGATAATGAAACCTGGAATTAAAAAAAAATTCCAAAAAAAAAATTGTTTGAAAAATTATTTGATTTTGTTAGAAGATATAAACCTTTTAAAAAAAAATATTTTCGTTTATTATTTTAAAAATAGAAACATCACATCTGTCGGTAATTTTAAAATATTCCGCCACGTGGCGATAATACAAGGACCAGAGCCGTTAACAATTCGCGGGCGATATCTTCCCTATAAATACCCTTCATCTTTCGTAAAATTCCCTCTTCCTCCCCTTTACGCCAAAAAGAAATTTCCATCTTTTCTCTATTGAAGCATTGAAAAATATTTCAAAAGAAAAACCATTAAAAATAAAAATAAATAATGGAGAACCAAAAGCCGCTCCAAAACGGGAGTAATGTGGCCGGCGATGATCGCCGCCGAGTCGGCGATGGATCGGCGTTGATTTTCCTCGGAACAGGTTGCTCCAGTGCCGTTCCGAACGCAATGTGCTTGATCCAGCCCTCCGATCCTCCTTGTCACGTTTGTTCTCAATCCCTCTCTATCCCTCCCGAACATAACCCTAATTACAGGTTCCTTTTTTTTCGCTTTTTTTTTTTTTTGCTTAAATTTAATCGTCCATACAATTTCTCTCTCTATATATATGTTTATCGTAGATTTGAACTTTTTCCGAGCTTTTTTTGTGCAAAATTTGATATTTTTCGGGTTAGTTTCTTAAAAGATTTTAGCTTTATTTTATTTTATTTGTTTCAGGTGTAATACATCTTTGCTTATAGATTATTGTTCGACCAATGGTATGCATAATTATATTATAATTGATGTTGGGAAGACATTCAAGGAGCAAGTTTTGCGATGGTTTACTTTCCACAAGATTCCTCGAATCGATTCCGTGAGTTGAATTCCCCTTGTTTTATGTTTATTTTTTTTGTAGTAACTTGGGATAACAGTTAGTATTTACGTTTGGTTTTATTTGTTCTCATGTTTTTTTTTATAGGATTTATAGCGAGTTTGTTGATGTATATGATGGCTTTGTGCTTTTTTTTACAAATATAATCTCTTCTATTTATGAATGGAATTCCAAAACTAGTACTGATTACTGTATGAACTGCAGATTGTTTTGACTCATGAACATGCTGATGCAGTTCTTGGTCTGGATGATATACGTGTTGTGCAACCACATAGTCCTACGAATGATATTGATCCCACTGCCATTTACCTAACTCAATACGCGATGGATAGGTATAATATGGGTTTTTTTTTTTTATTCATGGGGTCATTGATCATAGCCTACAAATTGCTTGTTATGCTGATTCATTATCAAGACATCTGTTGTTTCACATGTTTTTTATACTGTGAGAGGCTACTGCTTTAACATGCTTTTAAGTAGGCTATACAAAATTGAAGCTTATTTCCCAAGCAAGCTATCAATAGCAAAAAGGATCTGTTTTCGGTTTATGATGTCTATAGCAATGTTGGATGATGTTTACTTTGTATGTCCCTAAACAGCGTTGCTACAAAATTTCCATATTTGGTTCAGAAGAAACTTAGAGAAGGCCAAGAAGTAAGGCGGGTGGCACAACTTGACTGGAGGATAATTGAGGAAAACTATGACAAACCATTTGTTGCTTCAGGACTAAAATTCGTTCCTTTGCCAGTTAGTATGCTTTCTTAAGATAGTATCTAGTTTCTACCTTATAGTTTATGCCTAAGTGTTTAATCATACTTTTGATGCAGGTGATGCATGGAGAAGATTATATTTGTTTAGGTTTTCTTTTTGGTGAAAAGTCTAAAGTGGCATATATTTCTGATGTCTCACGTTTTCCTTCAAACACAGAGTCTGGTAAGTGTTGCTTTTGCTCCTTTTCTTGTTGGCACACATGCATTTACACCTTTTACACATATTTTCTCCTTCTTGTGATGTTAAATGTGGTGGGGACACTTCTATTTTCTACATGTTACTTTTAGTAGCTTGTCAATGTTAAAGTTGTAGGAATATATGTTTATTGGGTTTTCCTCATGACTTAACAATTGAAGAGCCCTTCAAGCATTTGTTTTAATAGTTTACTCAAATCCTTTTTTTTATCACTTGGGACAGATTATTGTTGTCAACCTTAATAAAAGTGCTTCTCTGCATGGTTCACAAACAGGAAACCTCTTTATGACTTTACTAAAAATTCAAAAGATAAGATAGTTCGGGGTAATCTCGTTACGCATTTACTCTGATCTCTTGATATTGAGTGCGACTTGGTGAAAAGAAAGCACATGTTTTCTCACTTTTCTGAATTGTTTGTTTGTGATTTTTGTTTTCATGGTAAAATATATTATGTCATGAATTGTGTTTGATCAGAATATTATGTTCACAGTTATTTCCAAAAGTGGCTGTGGGCAATTGGATCTTCTGATATTGGATTGTTTGTACAAGGTGTGTTACTCCTTTGCTTCTTTCTTTTTCACAGTAGTTGAATACTTTTCTTCATTTTTTCTTGTTAGTGAATTGTCTAGGAATTAGAAAAATTCAAAAAGACAATTTTAATCCATGCTGATTCTTTCATAACCTATCTGCATCTATGTATGTGCTGCTGTGCATATTATGTTCTTTCATGTTACATCACTGTGTTGTACCATAGGTGATTGTTTAAAATAGTTGAAAGGTCATGTATGGATTTGCTTTCGGGTTACAAATGGTGGCTTATTTAATTGTAAGACTTGAAAAAGTATCAGTATTAACTCGATTTTCAGAAACTTAAAAACTACTATTATAGAGATATAATGAATACAGAAATTAATTAAATGGTTATGAAAATTTTGAGATCTTTCCTTTGTCTGATTATCACGGATATCTTAGTAAAATTCTTTTGATGAATGTACACTGCAATAGTAAAATTACTCTTCTGTTTTATTATTTATTGTATTTTTGATTGTATATATCTTCTCTGAACTAATGTTTTATGTTTTCTGCATGGCAGAAAGGATCCCATAACGTTCACCTATGCTTACCTCAGGTTTGTTCTAAATTTTCCCAACAATTAATCTTCATATAAAAAATTTTCAGTAATGTTTTATGGCCAACACAAGCTGATCAATATCCCGTCTCTTTTATGTTTTCCAGACTCTTGACGCTCTAAAGCGGATATGTCCTAAACGAGCTCTTTTAATCGGAATGACTCATGATTTTGATCAACACAAGGACAATGAGGTTCTCATGGAATGGTCTGAGAGGTAAATTAGTACTTTACAAAATCTTATGTTACACAAATTTACCGGAACTTCTCATAAGATTTAATTAGAACAAAAGAAAAAGCCCCGATATCTGACATTATTCTTCTTAACTGTATGCAGGGAAGGAATCCATGTCCAACTTGCACGTGATGGTCTGAAGGTCCCCATAGACCTATAATGAGGTGAGCATTGTCCTTGGAAGCTCATACATGTGTGTGTACATATATATATATATATATATATATGCATGCATCCTGGTAAACTTAGCTTTCAAAGCCATGGATGTATATATACATTTTTTTTGCTCAGCAGATGCATATCTACGTGTGTGTGTGTGCGTGCATATGTGCTTGTGTGTCTCCCTGGAAGCTCTTTGCTTGTACTTTGATTAGATCGCATATCGTATTTAAGTCGTAAATAAGAAAAATATGAAAACGAATAGCTTTCTCTCTGTCTCTTGTTTATGCTGGTTTATATATATATATACATAGATAGATAGATACACATGTATATATATATATGCGAGTGCGTTATGGGTCCTGGTAAACTTCGCTTTTAAAGCAATGTGTGTGCATATATATCTATACATGTCTATATATAAGCATGTTTACATACATACATACAAGCGTCTGTATATATCTATGTATGTCATAAAACGGTAACGGAAAACCTTGCTTTTTCTGCTTTATGCAGGTTTATAGTTACGCAATGATTTCGGGAAAAAAAAAAAATCATGGTTCTCCATACCACATAGAATTTGGTGGGAGAAGAAGAGCAATTTGATTATGGTGAAAAGTAAAACCAATTATAAAGCTTTCAGTAGCTCTGGTTTTTAGAGTTTTATCATATATACATAAAATTATATAGTAAACGATATCGTTTCAACTTATTTTATCAGTATAATTATATATCGATATTCGATAATTTGATTAGGTAATAACTACTGTTATTTTTCTTTGTATCACTGTTAGTGTTTTTTTAAAATAATAATTCTAGTCTTTATATATATATATATATATATATGGTTCAAAGTTTCTAGTCTTTCATATACCATAATGCATAATTCTAACATGTGAATTGGAATTTAAGACATGTTATCTTGTACAGATTTTCAACTTAGAATAATGATCTAAGTTGAAATAATAATTATTTCATGTCTCCATGCTATTAATAACATCTGGCAAATTCCTTCTTTCTCCTTTCATTACCATATATACAGCTATGTTAAAATATAATAATAATAATAATAATAATAATAAATAATTAACTATTACAAAATAATTCTTTATACCAATTATTAATAGGACAAAATATGCAGCTATATTTGGAAAAAAAATTGTAAAATTACTTTTATTTAAAAATTTCAATACATGACATAACCTTTATATTATTATTTAAAGGACTCATCATTTAAGTTTTAATTCAATTGTAAAATTATTATTTTTTAAATTTTTTATATAATTTTTTTTAAAAAAAAATTTTGAATCCAAAATATCTAAGTCTTTAACAACTCTATATTTCAACTAAATTATTATAAATTTTTTACATAATTTTTTTTCACCTTGACTGTACATTTTTTTCACCTTGATCGTGGTTATCCCATCATCAAATTAATATAATTGTGATTTAGAGAATTTTATTATGTTGTTTTTTAAGGGTAATTTACATCCAATGTCACTAAATTATTAATACATTTACATTTTGGTCATTTAACTTCACAAAATTACAAAATGATCATTGAACTATTTTAAAGTTTTCAATTAAGTCATTAGACTATTAAATTCGCTATTATAGGCTCTTCTCTATTTGCATCACCTGGACCAATCGAGAGCTCTCATTCCTAATTTTTACAGTCAATTTTTAATGAAACATTTTTGTATCTAAACTATGTTCTATTCGTTAATGGATATTGATACACCATATCAATCGTCGCTACAACTTTTTTTCTTAAAAAGCTTAACAATCAATTGACTTAAATAAAAACTTTGCAGTAGTTCAATAACTTAAATGAAAATTTTCGACTAATTCAATGAATATTTTGTAACTTCCTGAAGTTAATGCTTTGTTTACCATTGAGTTTGAAAAGCACTCTTGAACCCAAACCTTAATTTCAAAAAGAAAAAAAGAAGAAGTAAACAAACAACTTTTTAACCCATGAAGTTACCCTTTTGTCCTCCCACTAAATCTATTACTTTACGATATCATGTTTAAATTTGACATTTTATCTTCTTAAAAGCATTCTTGACAATAATGGTAAAAACACTTTCAAACTTTTCAAAAGCATTTTTAAAATCTCTTTTCCATGTCACTTTTCAACCTTAATGATAAATTAACCCTAAATGACCAAAACATAAATTTACTAATAGCTTAGGACCTTCGGTGTAATTTAACCTTTTTTTTAAACAAAAAGAAAGTGTAGAAAGAGTCAAAACAGAAGACTAATAATGTCATGTGTTTTCATTAGTTGCTTTTTCAAAAATCTTATATATATATATATTGCATTTCGTAGCAAGTAGGCTAAGGTAGACCAAGCAAACTCCCCATGACTCAATTGAATTCTTCCTTCTTTTTTTTTTTTTTTTTTTTGCTTTTCTATTCTAACCCCTCGACTACGCCATTTCAAGATATAAACAACAAAGAGAGTTTAAAAAACAAAAAAAATCACCCAACAACAAAAAAAAAAAAAAGTATGTCTTGCTTTGTACCTTTCAATAACAGAAATATAGATATATCCATTTTTGCATTTAAGCCAACAGTTGTTCTTGTTGATGAACTCATTGAATCATTGAAACGATTCAGTGTTTGTACTGAAAATCTGGGTTGTATTCAAAGTTCTATTTTCAAGAGCATCCATGGCAATCTGGTAAGCTTTTTTATGTTTATTCTTTGATGCCCTTTTTTTTTTTTTTTTTTTTTTTTTTTGCTTGATTTCCATTTTTTTTATTGGTATTTTCAGATCATATGGTATGGAGGATGGATGAAGAAATCTACTGAAAACAAAGAAGTTTTGATTAAAACACTTGTAAGATGAATTCCTCCTGCAACTGTTGTATTTTTGTTCTTCTTTTTGCAGTATTGATTGCATGGGCAGAACGTTTCATTAAGCTTTGGGCCGCTTTAGGGGTTTAATAAGAATTTCCGAAAATTGTGAGGGGTTTAGTTAAAATTTTATAAATTTCAAGAGGAATATCGAGAACTTTCGAAAATTTTAGGGCATAATGAAAATTATTCAAAATTTTGGGGTGCCAAGGCCCCTCCGGCTCCAATGACATTCCACCCCTGTTCACACGGTTGGGGTTGATTTTGAGTTGGTTGATTTCGGTTTGGTGTAATTTCGGGTTCATGTCTTTGGAATTTGGGTCACATTTTTTTTTGAAGATTGGACTTATTTTAGGTTTGGATCATTTTGGATTGATGTTATGTCGGGTTATTTATTTGTATTATTTCAAGTTTGAATCAGTTTCAAATTTGGCTTTGACGGGTTTAGATTTGTTGACTTTTATGTTCAAATTGGATTCGGTTGATTTCAGTTTCAGGTTGATTAAGTTCTATTTTCGAGTTTGAGTCAAAATAGATAACCGAAGGCCCGTTCGAAAATTAGGAGGTTTGAACAAAAATATAGACTCGAAAAATGGGCTTGGGCAAAAAAATAAGGGTCTTGCCTCGGGTAAAACTTTTTTGGCTCAGGCTCGGCCTAAATTTGCAAAAAGAAAAAAAATTGTTGTTTTTCTATTGTTTTGCTGTAATTTCACTATTATGTTATTACTATTTTGTTGTTATTGTTTGGATATTGTATAACGCTTATTTTATTGTTAATTTTGCCACTATTTTAGAAGCATTTGCTTGTTAAGTTTGCACCTATGTTAGTGTTATTTGAGTATAAAGATTTTTTTTTTAAAAAAAATATTTTCAATTTGTAAGGTTAATGTTTTTAGTGTTTTTGATATATTATATTTTTAAAAAAAATTATATAAAAAAACTTAATACGAGCGAACCGGGCCGAGCTCGAGTTTTATCATTTTTTATCCGAGTTGAACTTTAGTAAAATTTTAGGCCCATTTTTCAAGCCGATTTGAGTTCAGGCTTATCAAACGAGTCTAAAATTTCTGTCAAGATCCGACCCAACTCAACCCATGAATAAGCCTAATAAATGGATAGATCAGATGATAAGTCAAAATCAAATATATCCATGTCGAACATATACTTATATCGAGCACTCACTCAAAATCTCTATTTCTTTTTTCAGCTATCAATGTTAACAAGTATGTCAAGCATGGCTATTTTAACTCAACATAGCTTCTTCGATTCATATGCCGGTGAATCAAAAGATGGCTCAAATGCAGCCAAGTTCTCCAATGGAGACATAATCTCCTTGAACCTCATTTCGTCGCCGTGTTTCAGTGAACTACAAGATGTAACCTACGCGAACTTGGCCTTATTCAGGTCACGCTTCTCGAAGATGGATGGTGCGACATCGGGCGTTTGCTTGAAATGCCAAACCATGCCGATGGTAGCTTGCCTTTACGTATGGAAATCTCTCCTCCATTGCTATTCGTGGATCCTTACCTCCGATTTCCGGAAAACGGAGCTGCCGTACCTCGACCGGTTTTCGCCGAGCGTGAAGTACGACATCTTCTGGGTTGTTTATGTACAAGAAAGTGGAGGAGAAATCTAAGAATTAAAGAACATATGATGTGAGATTAAAAGAAAATGTTTTCTTTGACAATTTTGTATAGATTTTAGATTGGGTTCGAACTAGGTTTATGTATAAAGATTAATACACTTTATGCTTATCCAAGTCTGGTAGTTCGAAATACGAGCTTGAAATTTTGTCCATGTTTGCTCATATTTGTGAATGGTTAACTTAAATATGTTTTAAATCCAGCTATATTATTGTTTATATATTTTTAAAAATATACTATTTTAATAATTTTTCATTTATTAAAAAATTAAGGGTAATCTACTTAGTTGGTCACTTAGCTTTTTGGGCGTTTACATTTTGGTCATCTAGATAAAAATACTTACAATTTGGTCACTGTCGTTAGAGAATTTTTTTTTTTATTTTAGTCACCCATACGTTAAATCTCTAACTACAATTGACTATACACTCCAGATCATCATGTTTGACCATTTTTTTTACCTTCATCACTGTTAATCATATTCTTCCCCTCCATGCAGTGGCGAAGCCAGAGGGGCTGGCATGGGCCCCGCCCCCCTAAAAGGTAAAATTTCCATTTAGGCCCTTAATTTTTTTAAAAAAATTTAAATTAGTAAAGGTAAAATTGCACTTTGGCCCCCCTAAAATTATAAAAATTCGATTTAATCCTTTACAAATTAGAAAGATATAAACTATAAAAAATTAAAATTTCATCCGGCCCCCCTAAAAAGTTGTCCTGGCTTCGCCCCTGCCTCCATGCCACCCTTTACTTCCACCATTCTTCTTCTTCCTTTGCTCCTTGCTTCCAACTACCACACCACCATTTTGCTTCCATCAATTCTCCTCCATAGAAATCTGATTGAAATGCATTGCTACTAACAGAATTGATGGAAGCAGAATGGTGCAATGGTTGGGAGCAGGGAGCAAAGGTAGAAGAAGAACACTGGAAGTAGGGGGTGGCATGGAGAGCAAAAAGATGATGAATAATAGTGAGGGTAAAAAAGATGGTAAAAAATGATAATGTGGTATACACAATTAACCGCCGCTAGAGATTTAACATTTAAGTGACTAAAATGAAAATTTTCTCTAACGACAGTGACCAAATTACAAGTATTTTTATTTAGGTGACCAAAATAAAAGTGCCCAAAAAATTGGGTGACCGACTAGATAGTTCACCCAAATTTTTAAATATGACTTAATGTTTACATTACAATATTATCTATTATTATAGATTTAATTTTTATATGTTATAACTTACGAAATGTATAAAATATTACAAACTTAAAAAATGGGCAGGGTTCAGTTCGACCCTTAAATATTTAAACTCGAATTTGATCTATATTTTAAATTAGTCCCTTTTTTTTGCTAAAATTCATTTTTCGTACCTAATATTTTTTATTTAAACCTTCTTGAAATTTAGAAAAAAAATTCAAGCTTAGATGAGTAGCTCGACTTTTGAACAAATATTAAGAGAGTACATATATGTAGATATAAGTTTGAAATTTTTAGTGAAACTGAGATTTAACATGAAATCTGCAGCATGTCTTACATATATTTATGCATGTTGGAATTAAAGGGTTGGAATTGAATTATAAATTTTTGAAGGGTTAAAATATAATTTTATCATGTATTTATTTATGATTTATTATTTTTGAAAAGGACTAAACATGAATTTATTTTTTTTTCATTTTAAGAGGTTAAAATGTAATTTTACCATATATAAATTTATAATTCTAAGGGGCTAAAATGATTTTTTTTTTCAATTTTTAGGGGCAAAGGCATTTGCCCTTGCATATCTTAAATGATCCGAACTTGAAAACTTAACTGACAAATTTGAATGACATAAATCTAAAATGACCCAAACTCGAAATAACCGTCAACTCAAAATTAACTTGAATTCGAAATTATTCTAAAATTTTAAAATTTTAAATGATTTGATCCAGCACAACAAAACAATCCATCGAATTTAGTGAATTACAAGAGGAGGGTAAAGCCCTAACAACAATAAGATTAGTACGACCTAAACTCAAGCCACACTTGGGACGATGAAAACCCTAACCATCTGATCAACACGCGGGATTCAATAATCGATATTGTTAGTGTTTTCTATCAAAATTTATTAACTAAACGTGCTTATTTTTTATCAATCATATGTCATGTCATATAAAAACAGTCTAATCAACGTGTCAAGCTAAAAAATTTTGACGAAAAATACTAGTGATGTTAAATATAGAACTAGAATTTTGGAATAAAAAAAACAAGAGGACTTAATTTTCAAAAATTTGTATAAATAGGGACTAAATTCTAAATTTGACCAAAGTATAAGGATTGGTGGCATATTTTAACCTTATATATTATTTAATTATTTGGTTGATAACTTCATTTTGGGTTTTGCTACTTTTGTCTTCTTTTTTGACGAGGACGTGTTTGAAAAGTATGACCAATCAATTAAATTTAATTGTATTTGTACGTAGCTGCTACATGCGTTACAAATAATTTAAATAGAAGAAATGATGAATTAAAATTTAGTCTCTGAATTTTGTAATTTTTTCAATTTAGTCCCCAAATTTCTCCAATTTGATCCCTGAATTTAGATTCCATTAAGATATTATAAAGTGACACAATGATATTGTGTCACGTGGTCACCTAAAATTTTTTAAAAATTTATATAAAATTTTTAAAAAATAAAACTTTTCAAGTGATGAAGTGGCACAATCTCATAGTGTCATATCATCGTGACTTAATGTGCAATCCAAGTCCAATGACCAAATCGAGTTCCGAAACTAATATTGGCAAAGATGGGAAAAATTATCAATTTTTTCGACTAAAATGTTTATTACCATATATATACATTTTTTGTGCATATTTTATTATGATTTAAGTCACATCATGTGTAAGTCTTATATATCTAAATTTATTATTTAAGTCAAACTATTATTTTGATTATCAGTTCGATCATGTTTTATATGGTTAATTCTAATGAATGGTATTTTGGAGGTGTAACTTGTAAATTTTGAAAAAAAAAAGGATTAATTCCACTTTGGGTCCTCAAATTATGTTTTACATTCTTTAATTGGCTCCTAAATTTCAAAATATTCTGTTTGAGTCATCAAAGTATTGTATCATATAAATCAAATCCTACCGTTAGTCTAAATGTTAAATGCCAACTTAAATATGGCGTGGAGCATATTTCAAACACATAAATCTAATTATAAATTGGCACGTATCTATTATATGGATAGTAGGGGAGCCCTTTTTTTACGAGACAAAATTGAAATATAAAATTTTTGGAGGTCAAAATGAAAATTTACCATTATATTAATTTTTACATTTTAGAGGAACTAAACTACAAACTTTGTTGGGTGGGGGATCCTTACTTGCCCCTCGACGCCACCCCTAATGGATAGTTTGAATTTGACATATTAAAGAAATTTACTCTCCTAAATTTTATCGGCATTTGCTTTTTCTTTAACGTATCAAATTAAAATTGTTCTTGATGTAAGTACATACGTTTTTATAATTTGATTCACGTGTTTTAAATATAATTCATGTCATATTCAAACGGAACTTAAAGCTTAAATTTGTGAAAAGTCCTTACGAATACAATACTGATATTTTAAAAACTCAATTAGGGCACTTTGATGTTTAGGGGCCAATTTAAATTCTCAACAATAGTTGGGACTTTTGATACAATTAGCCCTGAATATTTAGATAAACTTAAAAGAAAAGATAATTGTTCAAAATAAAAAAGAAGAAAAGAAAAAGAATTCGTATATTTTGACTATTACTTTATTTTTTATCAAATATATATGGGCTAATATAACTTTTAGCTCCTGAACTTGATAATTAGATTCGTTTTGGTACTTGAACTTTGCAATTAGGTCCATTTTGGTTATTGAATTTGGATTTCATCAAACTTTTACATTTTCTAAGTTCATAGAATCAAAATGGACCTAGTTGCCAAGCAGGGATGTATCCGGGGGGCTGGCAAGGCCCCGACCCCCCATAAAATGAAAATTTTTCTATTTGAGCCCTTTAAATTTAAATTAATAAAGGTAAAATTGTACTTTGACCCCCTAAAAATGATAAAAAATTGATTTAATCCTTTAAAAATTATAAAAATATAGGATATTCAAATAGTGAAATTGCATTTTTATTATTGTAAAAATTACAATTTAGTTTCCGCGCATAAAATTTTTTTCAGTATATGTACAAAAGTGGACCTAATTGTCAAGTTGAGGGACTAAAAGTTGTATTAAACCAATATAAATACGTTGCATTATCTTCCTTATTTAGGCTCTGTAAGTAAACTCGGTTGCTTGTTGTCTCCTCTGTCTTTCCTCCTCTTTAACTCTACGTGATAAACTCTTTCCCCTCCGAAATCTCAAACCCTAAAATAAAATAAAAATCCCAATTTCCCCATAGTAATTTCACATTTCTTAAATATTTAATCACATATTCTTTCCTTTTTTTATTTAATTTTTTTTTTGGGAAATTGTAATTAGTTTTTGATTTGGGATGGCGATGTTGTTGGAAGATATTGTACAATCGGTGGAGATATGGTTGAAGCTGATAAAGAAACCCCAACCTTACGTTGACCCGAATTTGGACCCGGTTTTATTAGTTCCGGGTATCGCCGGCTCGATTTTGACTGCCGTGGATGATCAGAACGGTAAAGAAGAACGGGTATGGGTTCGGATTCTCGGTGCCGATTACAAGTTCCGGACCAAGCTCTGGTCTCGTTTTGATCCTTCTACTGGTAATTTAGTGTAATTTTTGAAACTTGAAAGTGTATATATATAGTATTATATATTCATATAGTTGAGTATTTTGGGGAATTTTAAGAAACTTGGGAATCTTAATTTGATAATCATTGGAATTAACTATTGCGTGTTGGGATTTGTTAGCTAATATTTAGTTGAACTTTGTTTAAAGAACTTTCCATTGAATTAAGTGTAATTTTCATTTTTAATGAGAGTAATTTTGTTTTGAAATTATGTGGAGTGATTATGTAATTGTTGATTTTTATTGGTTGTGAAAACAGGTAAAACTGAATCTTTAGATCCAGATACAACTATTAAAGTCCCTGAAGAAAGATATGGCCTGGGCGCCATTGATGTATTGGACCCTGATATGGTATGTTTCTGTGTGTATAATTCTTTACGGTGAATTTATCCAGCAGGTCCCTCTATTATAAGGTTCGAATCAAATTAGTTTAGTCATATACTATTAAAAAGAATTAAGTAAAGGCCAAATTTTAACAAAGTTAACATTTCCTGATAAATAGAGTTATATTTTTAAAGTTTTTATGATTCTGCAGATGAGATACTTTGTTTTGAAGTTAAATTGTAAATGAAAATAATAATTTTTATGTCATTTTTAGTTAGTAAATGTTAACTTTGTTCCGATTTGGTTTTATTCGATTCTTTTTAATAGTACAGTGATTAAAATAATCGATCCATTTAATAGTAGAGGGATTAATTTGATTTAGTGCCGCAAGTACTTTCACCTATTCTTTACTATCTTGGAATGCATGATCAAAGAATTTTTATTTGGAAACTAACCTTAAGAAATTGATTTTTCCGGCCCTTAACTAATGTTAAGACTTTATAATGTATTTTCTCAGTGAAAATGAGACTTGTTGATTCCGAAATGCTAAGATAACCCATATCTAACCCTTTAATTGTACGGAATTGGAACCTGATGATATGAACCATTTATGGGTTTTGATGAATTCTTTTTCTTTTGGTGCAAGATCGTCGGACGTGACTGTGTTTGTTATTTTCACGATATGATTGTTGAAATGCTCAAATGGGGTTTCCAAGAAGGGAAAACACTCTTCGGGTTTGGTTATGATTTTCGCCAAAGTAACAGGTAAAGATCATAACCATAGCATTACCGAATAATTCGTTAATCATTTCTCTTTCTAAATTAGTACGGTAGCTTCTCTTTGTATACTTAGATTTGTTTTCACTTTCAGGTTGCAAGAAACAATGGATCGGCTGGCAGCAAAATTAGAGTCGGTATACGAAGCTTCAGGAGGGAAGAAGATAAATGTTATAAGTCACTCGATGGGCGGCCTTTTGGTAAAATGTTTCATGGGCCTTCACAGCGATGTAAGGAATTCCTTTCTTTTTTTTTCGTTTTCCTTGCTCTGCTTCTCCACTTTTCTTGTATCAATATACGGTTTAGTGTCGTATCTCTTTGTGATATACTGTTGCCTTTCTTCTCCAGATTTTTCAGAAATACGTGAAGAATTGGATTGCAATTGCTGCACCATTCCGGGGTAAGTGGTCATTTGTAACTTGAGTAGAGTACAAGACATTTAATAGTTTCAATTCAAATCATCAATTGCCTCAATGGAAATTGTACTATACTGAATTCCAAAATAGTATCCACGCTGTCGCTCAATTTCCACTAAAGAACCCAACAGTTTACGAAAAAAGAACGAGAGGATCTAGTAGTTAGTTCGGTTTAATTTTGATTCAAGTGCTTATCGAGATGTAATTTAAATATTTTCAACAGGTGCACCTGGATATATTGCTTCTACCTTTTTAAACGGAATGTCATTCGTTGATGGGTGGGAACAGAACTTTTTCATTTCGAAATGGAGCATGCATCAATTGGTATGTAATTATGTTGGGCAAACTACATTGGCAGTTACCCAACTATTAGTTTCTTTTTTGGTCACCCAACTATGAAAAGTTATAAAATGGTTACCCAACAACTATTCGACTTCTTCCTTTTTGGTCACCAACCATTAAATTACTAACGGAAAATTGGCAGCTTTAAAATTGGCAAAAGAGCAACTTTAACTCTCAACATTTATACATTATGTCAAATTAGTTTTGATTCTAAAAAATTTAACCTTCAACGTTTACAAATTGTGTAATTTAGTCTTTTTTTTGTTGTTTTGCTTTTCTTTGTGACCCTTTACCTAAAAAGCAAAACTGCAAAAAAAGATAAAATTACACAATGCGTAAATGCTGAGGGTTAAATTTTTTAGAATCAAGATTAAATTGACGAAATGTATAAATGTTGAGGGTTAAAGTTGCTATTATGTCAATTTTAAAAGTTGTCAAGTCATTTTTCCGTTAGCTATTTAATGGCTGGTGATCAAAAAGACAAAATCGAATTGTTGGGTGACCAAAAAAGAAACTTACCAATAGTGACTACCAGTGTAGTTTACCCAATTATGTTCTAACTACACTTCTGTTGTTTTCGGTGTAGATGCCCTTGAGGGCATGAACTTGCTATCAATATGTCCACCACTTACGAATGTTATATAGAAGCTTATTTCTGATTATATACGGTAGAGTTTGTTAAAATCTTAAATGAAGTTTAATCTGTAGTTCGATGTCGTAACTCATCCTACTCCATGTTGCCTTAATTAGATGGAAGATTTTGTTTGCATTTTGGTGCACACAGCCCGTATTTGCATTTTTTCCTTCATTTTTTTGAGCAAATTATTTATTCTTGCACTGCATCATTCAGCTTATTGAGTGCCCATCGATATACGAGCTAATGGCTTGTCCACATTTCCATTGGCAACATATTCCACTTCTTGAGATATGGAGGGAGAAAGAAGGTTGTGATGGATATCCCCGTACTATTCTAGAATCTTATCGCCCGGGAAATTGCATTGATATTTTCAAGGAAGCTCTTTCTGGCAACACGGTAAGCTATGAACTTTGATTGTGCAGAAACGGAAAAATAAGAGATTCTCTTCAATTAAGGGTTCTAAGCAATTTACTTGCGTTTTGTAATTTCAGGTTGATTATAACGGAGAGATGATTCCATTACCTTTTAATTTGGAAATCTTGAAATGGGTTAAAGAGACACAAAAGGTGTTGTCTCACGCTAAGGTTCCTTCCGGAGTTAAATTCTACAATATATACGGGATCAATCTTGAGACACCACACAGCGTTTGGTGATCCCTCTTATTCGAATGTTCTTTTGAAATTGCTTGATGTTTATTTCTGTTTTCTGTTACGAACTTTATTGATTTAACAATTTTGCAGCTACGGAAGTGAGGAGACACCAGTCACGAATATACAGGACTTACGGTTTTTTCAGGTGATTTTTGTTGTGCTGTAGTTCTAGAGACTACTTTTGTATTTACAGATTTGATTACTGAGTTTCTTCTCTTTATCAGCCCAAATATATATGCGTTGATGGTGATGGAACAGTTCCAGCCGAATCAGCTAAGGTTAGCCGACTCCCCTTCGTATATCTTTTTATTATTTTATTATTTACCGTAGTAATCGAAATACAAATGATGCCTATAACACCGGTAAAAGTATCATGGAAGCCTTTGTATTAGGAGTTAGATTGCATTTTGCCCTCTTTAGTAAAAAAGAAAAAAAAGAAAAAGGGTAAATCAATCCTTGAATGTTAGAACAAAAAGCAAATTGGTCCTTTTTGTTAAAATTTATCCATTTCTACTGATAAAAACTGGCATGACTGATGAAATAATCGAACAGTTAGTTACACATGTTGTGCATCGTGTACCTTATTCTGTTTTTAACAATAAAAATGGTGAAATTTTAATAGAAAGACCAGTCTGCTCTTTGATCTAATGTACGGGGATTAATTTGATATTTTTTGAGTATAAGGGGCAAAATGCAATCCAACTCTTAGTACAAGGGTATCCATGGTACTATTACTCTATAACACCCCATTAACTTCTAAGAACTCATGGAGAACGGTTGATATATGTGAAGTTATATTCAGAATTAGATGATGAAGCCATTATTAGTTCTTGTGATTATTGCATGTCGGACTATTCGTTTTGAATAGTAAAGCTTGTTCTGTATTGCATGAATGGAACAGCGGCATCTCTGACTCGATTTCTTTCTTGTTACTTTTCAGGCAGATGGACTCCATGCAGAAGCAAGGGTTGCAGTCCCCGGTGAGCACCGGGGAATCCTTTGTGAACCTCACGTCTTCCGAATCCTCAAGCACTGGTTGAGGGCTGGCGAACCGGACCCTTTCTACAACCCAATAAACGATTATGTTATTTTGCCGACAGCATTCGAGATGGAAAGTCACCATGAGAGAGGCTTACAAGTTACTTCACTCAAAGAGGAATGGGAGATTGTCACCAAAGATCAGGACGATCTCAACGACACAGTTAGTAGTAGAAAACCACTCGTCAGCTCGATTTCTGTTTCGCAAGGGGGAAGTAATAAACACTCCTTGAGGTCCGAAGCTCATGCAACCGTCATTGTTCATCCACAAAACGAGGGTAAGCAACATGTCGAGCTAAATGCCATAAGTGTGTCCGTTGATGCATAGAGATCGGACTCCATGAAAGCGAATTTCTCTGTAACTCTTGTGTATATATTTAAGTGTTCATGACCTTGAACTATGAAAATGGTGTGTCCTTCAATGGTGTAAAATTGTTTAAATGCGTATGTAATTGTAAGTATCCATGTTATATAATTATAATGATAATAATTTGCTATGAAGCGTTTAATACATGGTAAAATTGCAGTTTGGCCACTTAAAAATGATAAAAGTTTGATTTAGTGTTGTTAAAAAACTATAAATATATAGGGTGAACTATAGAATTAGTCATCCAACTATTAGTGTGTTTTTATTTTGGTCACTAAACTATAAAAATTTTCAATTTTGTCACTAACATTTTAGATCGTTTCTCTTTTGGTCACTCTTCGTTAGTCTTTTTCTAATTGATACATTTACACATTTTGTCTTCAATAGTTACACATTCTATCAATTTGATCCTAATTCTAAATAATTAAATACTTTAACCCTTCACATTTATGAATTCTTTCAATTTGATCCTCAAACACATATTGAATATAAATATAATTAAACAACACTGAACGTATCATTAGATCATATGATTGTCGCATCCACCAAGTGAACTACAAACTTTGTTAGAGTAAAATATGACCCAGCTACGTATTATTATCGCGTATACAGAGTAAACTCCAAACTAACATAGAAACTAAAGAGTTCGTATTTGATACACCGTCAATGTAAAATACGTCCCGATAAACATCAATTTTTTGCCCTAATAGCAACTCCTTTAACAACAAGTCCTCTCTTCCATTCACCAGCATCATATTCATGAATGTAAATCTCTAAATCTCCACTATTTTTTGTTTTTTGCTCATCAAATGAAGCTTTGAATTCTCCAACAGGGATTTCAATCCATGTCTCTTTTGGCTTGTTCATCAATGTCTCTTTGTGTTCTATTTTTTGTCCATTGGGAAGTGTTAATTTCAAATTTACTGCAGTTTCCCATCCAAAAGCTTCTTCTCTTAACATGACAATGAAAACAACTTCGTACAATGTTGAAGGTGATAGCTTTGATACTGGGAATTTTCCGACCAGTTCTAACCAGCAAACTGCTACAAGCTCAGCAACTTCAATGGAAACATCACTGCATAAAATGAAAAAGCAATTGGTTAATCAAGGGGGAAGTCAGAAATTTTCTTTTTATTGGGGGTGGAATTAAGTTGTATAATTTTATGAGAGTTAAAATGCAATTTTACCATTTTAATAGCTATTATCTTTATAATTTTTTAAAGGACTAAATCAAAAAAATTTCTTTTTTGGGGGGGCAAAGTACAATTTTACTATATACTAACTTAAAATTTTATAAATTCCAAAGAGTCAAAGGTTGAGTTTCCCATTTTAGGAGGGGTCAGGGCCTTTCCAGCCTCCCGTCGACACCCCTACAATTAATGTTATGCTCGGGTTTGGGGTACAGGGACAAAGTTAGAAAATTGCTTTAGAGGGTAAAAAATGAATAATAAAATTTTGAGGGTTAAAGTACATTGTATTAATTTGTAATTTCATAAATTCTAACAGGACTATATGGTCAATTTACCATTTTGGCAGTTGGCTATGTTTGCACTAGAGACGTCCCCAAACTAGCTTTTGCGAGTTAATTGCACTAGAGACGTCCCCAAACTATGGGTTTAATTCTAAATTGTTCTGTGAACTTCAAAATGTTATAATCGAATTCTCAAATTAAAGTAGTGTTCCAATCAAGTCCTTTCGGTCACTCTAGCTGTCAATTTTGACGTTAAAATGTCATATTGGATTTAACATGTTTAGAAATATTTATTAATCTATACATGTTTTAAAAAATGAATCACGTTTGATCTAAGTTGAACACTAATGGTTAAATCGAAGAAAAAATTTGATTAGAATTCGAAAAGATACGTTAGTTTTAGGATTTGATTGAAGCATTTTGATGTTTATAATTATTTTAAAATTTGGCCCAAATTTGAGAGATTTAGCAAAAAGTTGAAAATTAAATATTTTTAGAAAACATTTGCTCACTATCAGATATGTGTACTGAGTTCGTAATAATTTGCTTATAAAATTCGTAATAAGACTTTTAATTTTTTACAATTTAAAATTAATCTCTCCAATTTTTTTGAAAAATTCTAATTAAGCCTTACAAAAATTACGTATTAAGAAAGTCTCGGAAGATCAATTCTCGTACCCATATCAATATATATATATATATATATCACGAATATCGAATATGATTACCTGGTTGATGTTTCTTTTTGGTAAAACCAATGCCAATGACGGTTGTTTTCAGCCCAAGTAATTGATAAATCTCTTGCAAATAACATGAAACAATTCTTGTTGTTCTTATCAACCCAATACTTCTGCAACAACAACAACAACAACAACAATTTACGCATCAAAATAACAAAATCCGAAAAAAAAATACATATATCAAGATCCGAACCTTGAAAATATTTTTACTTACCTTTCTCTTTTGGTTTAAGAAAACACCATAATGGAGCTGAGAAATCAACTTATCCATAGTGGACGTATCGATAGGAGAATCGACATCTCTCAATATTGTTTCGTAATTATATGGAACTTGGGTTTTCTCAGGTTTTTTCAATGATCTTGAATCAACTAAGTCCATTTTTTTCTCCACCGGTCGAACCGAGATGCTACTTTCCGGGTTTTTCAACTCGACCCTATTGTTTTCTAGGTTCTGTTTCGAGTCTTGTGGATGTATTGAGTCCTCATGTGATTGTGAAGCACCCATGTTTTTACTCTTAGTGTCATCTCATCTCCATGGGAGTATTGTATTTATAGCATGAAAAAGAAATTATCCGGATTCGAGTGTGAATAAAATACGAATATATTTAATTTTTTAAATATTATTTTCGGGTTTACGTTGGGAAATGTATTGGAATCGGATACTCAAAAATAAAAAATAAAAAGTTAAAGTGGGGGACTGAAAATAAATTGGCTTTTCAATTCTTTGATTTGAAGACAATATTCCCTTATGCAATTTTAGAGGATATTATCATTACAAGCCATATCTTATAGTTGCTTTATGATAACGCAAAAAGAAAAGTATCGGATTCTTCTTTTCGATATTCTTTATATTCATTTTACGGTTCATTAATTTTAATTATAATCGTGTATTTTTAAATTTTAGTTAGTTCAATTAATAGTTAAATTGACTCGAGTTTTTAAGATTTGATCCAATCAGTTTGAACCTGAACTTGATTTACTTGATTTGATCATGAAAAATCAATAACCCGAACTCACCAGATTCAAATTCGTAATCAATCTAACCCGAAAATGATCCAAACCCGAAATAACACAGTGCCAAGTTAAGTATAACTAAGTGTAATAAAAAAAGGTAAAAGGGGTAAGCAAATCCATTGGTAAAGTGTCTCAATATTATTGATAGACCATAAATGTACATATAAAATCTTTGAAATTTAATATAAAATCTTTGAATTTAACGTTGTGAATTAATTATTATTATTGTGTTTTAATTATGAATTAATTGTTTTTATTGCGTATTGGTATCTATACTATTATTTAAGTGTGTGATTGAGTTGGTGTCACGAGTCAATTCGACATCAATTTAGTCAATGAAATTACTAAAATAACCTTCCATATTATAAATAAGGTATATTATTATAGGGGTAATTTTGTCTTTTTAATTGAAAATAATAAAAAATTACAAATGTTGAGATTTGAACCCATGTCAACAATATTCTTAATATGATATATTTACCCAGAAATTATTTTATGGACTTTTTTCACCACATCATCCATGGTCCATTTTCAATTATTTAATGACATTTCAACAATTTTTCCATGCTATTGACACATCATTTTGGTAATTTTTTATCCCGAACCTAGAACCCTGAACCTCGAATCTTAAATTTTAAACCCAAACCCTGAACTTCGAATCCGAACCACATTCAAGGTCCAAGGTTTCGAGTTCGGAGTTCAGGATTCAATGTAACAGAATTACCAAAATTATGTGTTAATGAGATGCAAAAATATTGCTGAAATGACATTAAATAATTGGAAATATACCATCGATGATGCTGTGGGAATGGTCTATAAAATAATTTCTCTATATTTACCTATTTAAATTTCATTCTACTCACGTTTAAACTAATTTTTTTAATTTTAATTTTGTACATATTGCATATGTGTTATTATTAGTTTCAAACGTTATACTCACAAATTAAACTAATTTTTTATTTTAATTCCGTACATATGTATACGTGTTGCTATTATTATTAATTTCAAATATTACGTTTCATTATTTATTATATGCTATTTTTTAACACATATCCGTGTTTTAAATATGTGATTTCCACACGTATACGCGTGTGATAAAATTTCTAATATTACCTAAAAAAAAGAAATTTATAGTGAAATATACTGTAGAATGTATTTATTGTTTTTATTTATTCAATTAGTTATATAGCAAAATCATAAAAAAAATTGTAATATTGCGAAAATAATCCTTTCAAACACTTTCTTTCGAAAATAGTACAAAAATTCGTTAAAATTTTGGTAAAGTAATATTTAGTTTTTTTTCGTGGTTTCTAATTTTTTTTATCCATATTAGTCTCGAAACTTGGTAGCTTTCCCCACTGAACTTAGATTCCATTAAGGTACATAATGACATGGTATTATGAGATTGTGTCATGTCATCACTTGATTTTTTTTTAATAATTTCTTTATAATTTTTAAATAAATTTTTTGGTAGTTTTAGAATTTATACAAAATTTTTAAATTTTGGGTGATGGCGTGACATAATTTTAGAGTATCACATCATCAATACCTTAACTGAATCTAAGTAATTATTCAATTTAGTCCTTATGATAATTAAATGTATAACTTTTGTTTTTCATTTGTAGTATAGGACGGCTCAGAAAGTTTGGTGCAGATCTAAGAGCCTAAATGCAAAAAAAATAAAAATAAAAATCTATAGCCTAATATGGACCATTTTCTAAACCGTATCTCCAAAATTAATTAGTTTGTTAATAGAATCGGATTAGTGGTCGAATTAGTCAAGTCATTGGTTCTTTGATTCAACTGGTCTATCCGATTCGATTAAATAAATCATTAAAATTTTTAAAAAGTAAAAATATTAAAAATAAAAAATTTATGGTTCAACTAATTTGTATTGGTTCTTAGGTCAACCGGTCTAATGGCTTTCTCCGGAATGATATTATGGCAGATTCCCTATCCAACCGGTCCTGTTTGAAAAGCCTCACTGAATATGAATGGTAGTAGGATAAATATATGTTTTTTTTTAATTATCTGTGTCGAAACTATTTTTTTGTTTGGAAAACGGGCCGACTTTAAAAAGGAAAATGGAGTCGCCACCAATCTTTTTTTGAAGTGCGATTGGGCTACTTTTGAAAACATTTTGGTCTACGAATTTTAAGAAAATGGGTCCGGGAGTCGGTTACGCACGAGGAAGGATTAGCACCCTCGCAACGCCCAAAATTGGTACCTTATTGATTGATTAATGTCCTAATATTGAAAATTGAAAAAGATTTTTAAAATATGAGTCCTTTAAAAAAAAGTTCGGATAATTCGAATTGGATATCGAAATTCTCTTGTTCCGAAAAGACAAAATACCACATCCAGCACGATAGGACACGATGTTTCAAACCCTCGATACCAAGATCATTTCATGATTTCCGAAACTCATGCATTGCAATTTAAAAAGGGTATTCCACTATTTGGCCAAACTAAAAATCGAAACCCAGCACGATTGGGCACGATTCCTCGATTTCCCAAATATGAAATATCGCCTTTATTTAAGAAAACCCGGTCAAAATCTCTAAAGGATATTTGGTTATTTGGACGAATGGAAAATCGAAACCCAAAGCACGATTGGGCACGATCTCTCGAATCTTCCAAACACGAAACATTGCCTTATTTACAAAATGCGATTAAAATCTTTAAAGGATATTTAGTCATCTAGACGAACGAAAAATCGAAACCCTGCACGATTGGGCACGATTTCTCGAACTTCCAAACACGAAATAATACCTTTGCGAAACCCTTTTTATGAATTTTGAAAACAACAAAAATAAAAATGTGGAAATGTAAACACGATAATAATAAGGGATAATAATAAATACAAAAGGGGGGAAAATAAACAATAATATTATAATAGTAAAAATAATATATGACAAATAAAATAAATAGTAATAATAATACTACTACTAATGAAGCTAATGAATATAAAAAAAGGGAAAATATAATACTAAATATAAAAATAGAATAATAACAATAATAAGCAAAAATAAAAAAAATATTAATAAAAAAAATAATAGTAATAATATTAGAATAATAGTACTAATAAAAATAGTAGTAGTAAAAAAATAAAGGTATATTGATAATAAAATATATAATAATAATAATAATAATAATAATAATAATAATACACAATAAAAAAAAATAAAGTAACAACTATAAGGAAAAAGTAATAATAGACGTAATATTTATAAGAAAATATAATAAAACGATTTTAATAATAATAATAATATATGTAAAATAGAGTAATTGATAATCAAAAATATAATACTAATAATAGGTATAATTATAGATATTTAAAATTAATCTGAAAATAAAGTAAAATAGGTAAAAAAAAACTAAATTGAAATTAAAGTGGAAATTCGGGGACCAAATGGGCAATAAACCCTTCCTCGACACGCATCACTTCCCCGGGGATCGCGCACTAAGGACCAAATTGAACCATCCAGCGAATGTGGTGGCGAATTAACAAAACCATGAAAAGAGGCAATCGGATGCATTGAAGCAGTTTGAAAAATCGAAGGACCAAAACTATAAATATCCCTTTTTAGAAAAAACACGCGGATCCTTAGTGGAGCGGGTCAGTCGAGAGCCACCCGACACGACTTTGTTTTGGCGCAAGAGCACCGGGTGAAACGACGTCGTTTCACGGGTGCTATATAAATCGATTTTTAAAAAAATTCATTTTTTCTCTTTCCCTTCCAAAAACAAAACAAAAAAAAAAACTTTTCTATTCTCTCTGCAGTCTCCTAGTCCGGCCAAAGTCACCGACTCGACCACGCGCGCGGCCACCATCATCGCCGCAAATCGTCACAGCCGCATTACTGCGGTGGCGAGAAAATCGCAAAAAGGTAGGTTTTCTCCTTTTTATTATTATATATTAATGCTTTAATATATATATACGGGTTTTTAAAAAAACAAAAGAAAAAACAAATTATATGTAACGGATGCGAAAAAAGAACGAAAGAAAAAGAAAACCTTTTCTTGATGTATTGATTTCTCGTAAAAGTCTATTTGCTCATGTGTATTCTAAAAATCGAAAAAAGATCCCTTTTACAATGATTTGTGTGGCTTTTATAGCCTTTGATTTTTACAACTGATCTCTTCCTATTTTGTAGATACGTGCTAGAGATGTGGTGGAGAGGGGAACTTCACGTGGCGAGGGGAGCGACGCGCGCGATGCGCGCGTGCGTGGAGATTTCTTTGGTGGGGGTAGTTGCGGCGTGCTGGTCACTATGAAACCCTTAGGGTTTTGTTAATGTTTGATGAATTGGGCCACTTGGGCCTGTTGATTTGGGCTAATTTGTTTGGGTTTGGTTATTTGGTCTGGTAGGTTTAAATTGGGCTATCAAGCAGTCCTTTGGTTTGGATCTTATGGGCCCGGGTGAAATTTAGGCCCTACAGCTGCCCCTCTTTGCTCATTGTCGTGTAACGAGAATGGAGCAAAGACTTTAAAAGGGCCAATTTTGTCCGGTCTTGCTGAGTCTTGATTTCTTGGCGTTTTTCTCTTCAAGTAGCTTCTCTCTTAACCCATTTGCATCTTTGGGGTGTAGGAATTTTGTTTCGATTTGCTCCACTACTGCTCAGTGGAGATAAGCTTTGCCATTTTCGATCTGCCCCACCTCTGCTCAGTGGGGATAAGATCTGTAATTTTCAGCCTGTTACCCTACTGCTTAGGGAATTAAGGCTCATCGTCTTCGATCTGCTCTACTCCTGCTCAGTAGAGATGAGATCTGCATTCTTCAGTCTGCTCAATTTCCGATACATGGAGATAAGACTTGTTGTTTTCGATCTGCTCCACTCCTGCTAAGTGGAGATAAGATCTGTATCTTTAGCCTGTTACCCTACTGCTTAGGTGATTAAGGCTTACAGTCTTCGATCTGCTCTACTCTGCTTTCGTAGAGATAAGATCGCATTTTTAACTGCTCCACTCTCGCTCAGTGGAGATAACCATTGCCGATACATGGAGATAAGATTCGCCATTTTGATCCGCCCCACTCACCTTTCGGTGGGGATAAGATCTGTAATTTTCAAACTGTTACCCCCTCATGCTTATGGGGTTAAGGGCTACTTGTCTTCGATCTGCTCTACTCCCGCTTCGGTAGAGATAAGATCCGCCTTTTTAGCTCGCTCTACTCTCGCTCGGTGGAGATAAAGCTAGTGGCTTAAATCGCTCCATTGCCGATACATGGAGATAAGATTCGCCATTTTCGATCCGCTCCTCCTGCTCGGTGAAGATAAGATCTCGCTTTCTTTCACCGCTCCACTCCGCCGGTGGAGATAAGGCTATGATCTTCAGTCTGCTCCATTGCCGATACATGGAGATAAGACTTACTGTTTTCGATCTGCTCCACTCCTGCTCAGTGAAGATAAGATCTGCTATCTTTTAGCCTGCTCCACTCCTGCTCTGTGGAGATAAGGCTATGATCTTCAGTCTGCTCCATTGCCGATACACGGAGATAAGACTTGCTGTATTCGATCTGCTCCACTCCTGCTCAGTGAAGGTAAGATCTGCTATCTTTCAGCCTGCTCCACTCCTGCTCAGTGGAGATAAGGCTAGTGGCTTAAATCTGCTCCATTGTCGATACATGGAGATAAGATTCGCCATTTTTGATCCGCTCGCTCCTGCTCAGTGGAGATAAGATCTGCTATCTTTCAGCCTACTCCACTCCTGCTCAGTGGAGATAAGGCTATGATCTTCGATCTGTTACCCTACTGCTTAGGGAATTAAGACTCATCATCTTCAGTCTGTTACCCTACTGCTTAGGGAATTAAGATCTGTAATTTTTGGCCTGTTACCCTACTACTTAGGGGATTAAGGCTCACTGTCTTCTGTAACTCCCATCAACTTTGCTACATTGTCCTCTGGGGAACCTACCTGTAGAATTGATTTCATGGGATCTATGCTTATGCCAATATGATTGGGATGTCATGCTCCTAACCAATGTATTGCGAATGAATGGATGAATGCCAAATGTCATGAGCATGATCCAATTTTTTAATTTTTGGGTTATCATTGCTCGCTGCTTGTTAGGGTGTTACCCCTGACGTATGTCTTCCTGTTTAGTTGAACTTCTAACAGAGAATCAGAAGATGTAAATCACCTGCTTAGACTCTTATTTCAAGGGTTCTGAGCCCTTTAAGCCTGGTGAGTTCTAAATAATTGTCCTGTTTCGGATTCTTGTATTATTTAGAGATTTGCAGAGTAATATCCATAACTTCTTTCATGAAAACATTATTAGTTCATTGATCATTATTTCAATATACAATGCTTGAAAAAGAGATCATTACAATGGATAAGAAGGAAATTACTTAGGAGCATTGCTCGAAACAAACAAGTTAAGCAAAGATAGCAAATGCAACGCAGAAGGAAATTTATTGGTAGTGTAAAATAAAATGGCAAGGTAAGATGGAAACTAGGTGCCCCAGATATCACAACATGAGCTTCTCTGTTCAAACTTCTTGAGGACCATTTAAGCTTAATATGTGTTTAGGGGATCCGGAGTACTTTGTCGATGCCCCAAGACGTAACATACTTCCTCATTGTTAATTCGAGCGTAGCGAAACTACTGTATGCCCCATCATGATTTGAACATAATTTGAGCCGCCCTTTTCAGGTTTTCGACTCCTCAAAGCGCCATTTTTGGGTTTTCACCTTGGCCTCTCCGTTTTTTTTTTTGCAAAAAAAACCTCAAAGTCTTTTTTTGCGGGTTTTCGCCTTGGCCTATTTCCTTCTTAAGCGAAGTGTTTCTTGACTGAGTCTGCATTAATTGGGTCTGGCTGACTCTTGCCGTCCATCTCGACTAGTATCAATGCTTCTTCAGAAAAGACCTTCTTTTCAACATAAGGTCCTTCCCAATTAGGCATCCACTTTCCTCTGAAGCCCTTTTGCATAGGGAGGATCTTCTCGATACCAAGTCTCCTTCATGAAACACTCTGGGGTAGACTTTTGTTGTAAGCCCGCATCATTCGCTTCTGGTACATTTGACCATGACGGATGGCTCTTAATCTTTTTTCCTCGATCAGATTCAGTTGATCATACCGAGATTGAACCCATTCTGCTTTATCCAACTTCAGCTCTGACAGAATCTGAAGAAAAAGAATCTCAACTTCGATGGGCAAGACTGCATCCATCCCATAAACCAATGAGAAAGGCGTTGCCCCGGTGGAGGTCCTGGCCAACATTCGAGAAGCATAGAGGTAAATGGTAGCTGGTCTATGCCAATCTTTACAAGTTTCCATCATCTTTCAAAATCTTTTCGGATGGTTTCTTTCTTTTCTTTTCTTTTATTTTTCCTTTCTTTTCTTTTTTTTTTTAGATTCGAACTTGAATTTGAAATCGAAGTTGAATTTGATTACGGTTGACTTTGTAACTTTGCTATAGGAACCGACCTTCATCCTCTTGACAATCATGAATATGAATAGGTGTCGACTAGATGCTTTTGACGAGATCGTCCCTGTAACATGTATGCCCCACGTATAGGAAAAAAATAGAGGAAGCATATAAGTCATGTCTTCTCAATTTGGCATTTACAGCATAACTGATGCAATCTCCCTTTCATGTTAGACCAGCAGTACCCAAAATTTATAATCGACCTGGCTATCAGAAAACTCTTAGCATGTGCCTTTTCGAACACTCCATAGTCTCCTTGTGCCTAGGCATATCTTGATGCGGTCATGCAAAGACATCTTTGAATTTTTGGAATAACTCAATGACGTCTCGCTTTGTTTCTGTGGTGGGCAAGGCTTCGATCTTCACTCCTTTCCTAGACTCGCAATGTCCACTGACCCTTTGTATGGTAGAGTCTATTTCCATCTTGTTCTACCATCCTTAACAAATCAAAAGATAAGTTACAATCTCTGTCATTTTCAAAATCCTCAGATCCCTTTAGACCTATATTTCACTCAAAAGAGAGTCCGTAACAGCGTTGCTCATGTATTGATCTCTGGGAACATGTTGTAGGTACAAAGGCAAATTCCAAAGAATAAACGATTCTAAGGATGATTATCTATGATGAAGAATGAAAGAACATTCCAAAGAACAAAAGTATGTATAAGATGACATGGAAAAAAATGAAAAAAATATTTGCTCGGCATGAAACACAAAAATGTATTTTTTATTGAAAATAAAGATGTTTGAACATAAGCCTATTTCACAAAAGATTCTTATTGTTTCTAGGCTTAAAACAACAAGTGTGTTTTGAACATTACTCTGTGTTAGCTCTAAAAACTACAGGAGTTTCCTTCGCAGTCCAGTTGTTCAGAACATTTCCAGGCTCGTAGGGGCGCATGCCTTCTAGGTTTCCTTAATTCAATCCCTCCTCAAATACGGCTTTGATACTCAAAGTTTTCATTATATCTTCAGTCGTTTCTTCATTCATGTGTAGTAGGGATGTTCCCGGGTCACTATAATATGATCTTTAGTTAATAGGGTTCTTTTGTGATATTTAATGCATATGATGCGATGTAATGCAAATGCATGATATGAATGCAAAAAGCGTCGATTCTAGTTCAATTTCTTATAGAAAACTTATTTAAAAACAAAATCCTTTACATAAAACAAAGTAACATATACGACCTAGCCCTTATGCCCAGAGCTTTAACTTTCTTGAGAAGCGAAGCTAGCTCTCGACCCCGGTCTGACTCTAGCTCATATACTACACTTAACACATCAGCCTGCACCGCTAAGGTTTGTAGATGATCGGCCACTTCTCGTATCTGAACCACGGCTTCGCCCATAACGTAGTCTCTTTCTCTGACCTGGTTCTGAGATCGTTGAAGCTATTCTTCCCATCGCTCGTCGTTTGCCTCCAATAGTTGGATCCGGAGTTCGCTATTTTGCAGCGCCGTTTCGAGCTCTACCACCTTTCAACTCTTCGATCTTGTTTAGGCTTGATTCCAACTTCACCGTAGAGTTGCGGCTTTGACACAATGCCTTCTCCAATTCTATTACTCGAGCTCTTAGCATCTTATTTTTGCTTTGGCTCTCACCCACAGTCTTTTTCAGAGTATCATTTTGTGCTTGAGCATCATGAAACCTCTTTTTCCACTGATCGACCTTAGACTTCTCTTCTTGAATTTCTTGACGCCAATGTTCTGAGGTTTTACCCAACCCAGTAGTCCTCATCGATGAATACAACCTTTTGTAATTGGTCTTCAAGCTGTCCAAATCTTCTTCGGCCTTCCTTTTCCCTTTCCTCAGTTTCTCAGCCTCTGATTTTTGGACATCAATATCTAACCTCAAGTGCACTTTTTCTTCTTCCCCAACTCTGAGTTTTTACTTTCGAAGTCTTGTTTTATGATTTCCAACTCAGAAGGGACTGCTTGCAGGTATTCCTCCATCGGTCGAGCACCATCTTGTGTCGGTCTAGAGATATTATCATCGATTCTCCTACTCTGCCATGCATTATATTCGAGGGTTGCCATTGGACCTACAACAACTCTTTTCATTCGGCGAGTCTGCTTCCAGGCATCAGAAATCTCTCAAACCTTCTTCTTATAATTATCCCCCTATATGAAAATTCAAACTGAGCTAGCCCATGCATCGCCGGTATAAACTGTCTTGATCTGTATTGCCTCAGCACAAGTAAAGGAGCATACCCAACGGCTCCCCAGATTCCTAACAGAGGGACCCAATCATAACTCCCACACCAGTAGAGAATTTTGTCGGGAATTAACCAAGGAGCTCTCCACTCAACGTCTTTTTCCTGGAGATTCTGAAGGAGCGCGATCCAGTTTTCTTCTGATATGTCATCTCTTCTGGGCGTGGCTACCAACTCCTTTAACGGGGAGTAATTCTCAGAGAAAACCCGATAAAAAACTTTATCTATCTTCCAAAAATGGCTATGGAACCAAACCAACAATAGTTGCGTGCATCCCATGAATCTACCTTCACCTGCCCTCCGGCATGCGTTCAAAGATCTGAATGTTTCGGCAAGAATCGCTAGTACCGACGTAACTCCCTTGTCAAGTCGATCAAATAGGTCAGTAACTACTTCGTCTACATGTCTCAAAGCTTTGAGGAAAATTACCAAGCCGTGGATGCTTAAGGCGAAAATATCAACTTTCCTCTTAATAGCTAGATGTGCTACAATCAGGTCTCTCAAGCTCACCCAAGGAATGCATTTCCCTTCACCTTTTTGCTGAATTCGTGTTGTGACCCACTGCTCACTCATCCCAGTAATACTCATCAGCTTCTTTACAAAAGTCGGTGCATTAGCGGCCCTGAAATAAACTTTGTCGACCCGAACCCTTTGGCTATGAAGTAAAGTCGTATATTCTTTCACAGTAGGCACCAAGTCTACTTCCCCAAACATGAAACAACTATATGCGGGATTCCAATATTGAGTCATAGCCCGAAACAAGTATTTGTCCACTCTGATGTCCAATAAGTAGGGTAGATCACCATAGTTAAGGTAGAAAAGCTGTTTGGTTCCTTCATCCCAACATGCCCATATATCTATCAGGAATCGACACCTTTTATGTATGAAATGACATGCAAACATGACCAAAATAAAACAGGTTAGTATCGCATAATAGTAACCAAAGCAAGTGAAAAAAAATGTCAAACCACTAGATGGGTAACCACTAAGGTTTAGCATGGCTCTACCTAGGGTGGACTCTTAGGGTTTATTATATGTGGTTTGGTTCTAAGGGAAAAAGGGTACCTGAACCAACAGATTCCTCAATCCTCACCTATTATAGGCTCATACGGATCGAGTTCAGTTCAGGGGAATACATTTCCCTATGGCCATGCGGAGGTGAAAACCTCACGGAACCATAAGTACGGATGTATTCCGGAAGCAGTCCCCTAGCCCATGCGGAGGTGAAAACCTCACGAAGGCATAGCTTCTCGCTCCGACTTAAAGGGTGTGACCACAACGGTTATGCAATATGAATGCATAAATATCCTATGGGTCTCAAACCACAACAAACATATGACGCAACACAAACTCATGCAATGAAAGAAACGAAATTAAAACATTTTATTCTCGGTAAAAGGACATTAATCAATCAATTTTACGGCTTGACTCTCTTATTGGTCCCCAGTGGAGTCGCCAAGCTGTCGAAACTATTTTTTTGTTTGGAAAACGGGCCGACTTTAAAAAGGAAAATGGAGTCGCCACCAATCTTTTTTTGAAGTGCGATTGGGTCACTTTTGAAAATATTTTGGTCTACGAATTTTAAGAAAACGGGTCCGGGAGTCGGTTACGCACGAGGAAGGATTAGCACCCTCGCAACGCCCAAAATTGGTACCTTATTGATTGATTAATGTCCTAATATTGAAAATTGAAAAAGATTTTTAAAATATGAGTCATTTAAAAAAAAGTTTGGATAATTCGAATTGGATATCGAAATTCTCTTGTTAGAAAAGACAAAATACCACATCCAAAGACGATAGGACACGATGTTTCAAACCCTCGATACCAAGATCATTTCATGATTTCAAACTCATGCATTGCAATTTAAAAGGGTATTCCACTATTTGGCCAAACTAAAAATCGGAACCCAAAGACGATTGGGCACGATTCTCGATTTCCCAAATATGAAATATCGCTTTATTTAAGAAAAACCGGTCAAAATCTCTAAAGGATATTTGGTTATTTGGGACGAATGGAAAATCGAAACCCAAAGACGATTGGGCACGATCTCTCGAATCTTCCAAACACGAAACATTGCCTTATTTACAAAATGCGATTAAAATCTTTAAAGGATATTTAGTCATCTAGACGAACGAAAAATCGAAACCCAGCACGATTGGGCACGATTTCTCGAACTTCCAAACACGAAATAATACCTTTGCGAAACCCTTTTTATGAATTTTGAAAACAACAAAAATAAAAATGTGGAAATGTAAACACGATAATAATAAGGGATAATAATAATAAATACAAAAGGGAGGAAAATAAACAATAATATTATAATAGTAAAAATAATATATGACAAATAAAATAAATAGTAATAATAATACTACTACTAATGAAGCTAATGAATATAAAAAAAAGGGAAAATATAATACTAAATATAAAAATAGAATAATAACAATAATAAGCAAAAAAAAATATTAATAAAAAAATAATAGTAATAATATTAGAATAATAGTACTAATAAAAATAATAGTAGTAAAAAAAATAAAGGTATATTGATAATAAAATATATAATAATAATAATAATAATAATAATAATAATAATAATATACAATAAAAAAAATAAAGTAACAACTATAACGAAAAAGTAATAATAGACGTAATATTTATAAGAAAATATAATAAAACGATTTTAATAATAATAATAATATATGTAAAATAAGGGTGCGATAATCGAAATATAATACTAATAATAGGTATAATTATAGATATTTAAAATTAATCTGAAAATAAAGTAAAATAGGTAAAAAAAACTAAATTGAAATTAAAGTGGAAATTCGGGGACCAAATGGGCAATAAACCCTTCCTCGGACACGCATCACTTCCCCTGAGGATCGGCGCACTAAGGACCAAATTGAACCATCCAAATGAATGTGGTGGCCGAATTAACAAAACCATGAAAAAGGCAATCGGATTGCATTAAAGCGGTTTGAAAAATCGAAGGACCAAAACTATAAATATCCCTTTTTAGAAAAAACACGTGGATCCTTAGTGGAGCGGTCAGTCAGACGGCCACCACGCATTGCGACGCTTTTTTAGCGCAAGAGCACCCGGGTGAAACGACGTCATTTCTGGGTGCTATATAAATCGATTTTTTAAAAAAATTCATTTTTCTCTTTTCCCTTCCAAAAGCAAAACAAAAAAAAAAATTTCTCTATTTCTCTGCGCAGTCTCTAGTCGGCCAAAGTCACCGACTCGACCACCGCGACCGGCCACCGCCAGCGCGCCGCCATCGAAAAAGGTAGGTTTTCTCTTTTTTTTTTTATATATTAATGCTTTAATATATATATACGGGGTTTTTAAAAAAAAAACAAAAGAAAAAATAAATTATATGTAACGGATGCGAAAAAAAGAACGAAAGAAAAAAGAAAACATTTTCTTGATGTATTGATTTCTCGTAAAAGTCTATTTGCTCATGTGTATTCTAAAAATCGAAAAAAGATCCCTTTTACAATGATTTGTGTGGCTTTTATAGCCTTTGATTTTTACAACTGATCTCTTCCTATTTTGTAGATACGTGCTAGAGATGTGGTGGAGAGGGGAACTTCACGTGAGCGAGGCAGACGAGCGCATGATGCGGCGTGCGTGGAGGCAGCTGGTGGGGGTAGTTGCGGCGCTGGTCACTATGAAACCCTTAGGGTTTTCTGTTAATGTTTGACAGAATTGGGCCACTTGGGCCTGTTGATTTGGGCTAATTTGTTTGGGTTTGGTTATTTGGTCTGGTAGGTTTAAATTGGGCTGTCAAGCAGTCCTTTGGTTCGGATCTTATGGGCCCGGGCGAAATTTAGGCCCTACAATCTGAATTTAATCATGCCTAAAAAATTCATACCCATTTATTATCTCTAAATTATCCAATTATTATTATCGGAATCGGAACTAAATATTATTATTCATTGGATATCCAAATCTGCAAAAAAGAGATTTCAAATTTTCAATCATTTTTCAAATATTAAAATAAACAAAAACTCAAATTCAAATTCGCTAAAATTTCATTTATATATAAAAGTCAAAATTATAAACTTTTTGTAAGTAGTGTGGATTCAAATATCTAAACTCAAATATGCATTCGTTATCCGAATAAGTAATATGAATTTAAATAATGAATATTCATTATTTCTATTCGCTTCCACCCTAAATCTGTGGTGGATAGGGGCATAGCTAGGGGGGCTAGGAGAGGCCCCAGTCCCCCTTAAAATGGAACATTTTTCATTTAGGTCTTTTGAAAGTTTTAAAATTTTAAATTAGTAAAGGTAAAATTTCACTTTGGTTCCCCTAAAAATAATAAAAATTTGATTTAATCTTTTAAAAATTATAAAGATATAGGCTATTAAAATGGTGAGATTGCATTTTTACTATCGTAGAAATTATAATTTAATTTCGACCCTCTAAATAAATTTTCTAGCTTCGCCCCTAATAGTGGATAATAATTTTAAAATCTGAATTCGAATATCCGAATCGAACGATTAGGTGAAGGTGAGGCTACCATGTAATGAATGTAAAGAAAAAAAATGATAATTAATAAATTTGGATTCATATTCAAATTTTACAAAAATTATAAATATTCAAATCCTTGTCATCTCCATAAATAGATAAGCTTTCAAGTAGGGGAAGTACCGCCTCTTTATCATCATAGGCTAGGCTACTCAACCTTTGCTTGCTTTATTATTTAAACCATTCATGACCAAAAAGCTTAAAAACAACAAGAACCCACCTCTCAAAATCTTCAACACAAATGGGCACCATTTGGAACAAGCTTATGACCATTTGTTTAGTGATTGGGATTATAGCCAACCATTTAAGGGTACCCACCATTTGTTTTGCCCATAATATTACTGCATTTTTTGTCTTTGGAGACTCTTTGGTTGAAGTGGGAAACAACAATTACATCAACACATTGGCAAAACCGGTGTTTCCTAATGGTATTGATTTCCCGAAAGGAACTCCGTCCGGTCGATTCACCAATTCTCGAACTATTGCAGACATTATAGGCAAGTTTGTCATTTTGTAATTTAGATTATCATAATAAGGCTTAATATATCATTTGATATCGAGTTTGACACTCTCTTTTTTTCTAACGTGGTATCTGTGTTATTTTTGGTCAAATCTGGTACTTGTATTTGAAAAAAGTTATATATTTTGGTACCCAAAAGTAATAGTGTTAACTATTTTTAGTGTTTATTTTTGAGTTTTAAGGTTGATTTGATGGAAGTTAATTGCTATTATTATAATGTTTGAATTTTTCATGATTTTGTTAATAAAATAAATTTAGTATTAATTTTGAATTTGTTTAATTTGTTAAATACTAAGGTTGATTTGATTAAATTTAATTACTAATATATTAGCTAATTATGATTTTTTATCAAATCAACTCTAAAACTGAAATTAAACACTAGAAAGTTAATACCATTACCTTTGGGCTACTCAAATATGAAAGTTTTGTCAAATACAGGTACCAGATTGGGGCAAAAAATAACAAAGTACCACATTATAAAAAAAGTGTCAACTCAAGTACCAAATTATATATTAAGCCCCATAATAATGGAAAAAAACATGTAGGGTAAGTTGCGGATATATCGGGTCGGAGTCAAGATGGGAAAAAACCATCTTGCCTAGTTGCCATCTCTAGTGTTTATGGACTAGAGTAGGTTGAGTTTGGATTAAGCTCATGTATGGTATCAACATTATATAGTTGCCTAAGCTTGACCTGATCCATGCGTAGAAAATTGATTTAGGGAACTAGAGATGAATCATAAATTTTTGAATGAGTTAAAGGGCAAATTTACCAGTTTTTGGGGGCCAACGCCATTGCTCCCCCCCCCCCCCCGGCGGCATATGTCCTTGCTTATGCGTGTCTCAAATTTGATCTAAATATGTCTATATTTACAAATGGCTAACCAAGCTCATTTAGGTTTGTCCATATAAAAAGAAGTTATTTTTTATTTGATATTCTTTTTCCTTTTTTAAAAATTTCCAAAACACAATCAACGTAACATATTTTTAATACTTACATTATAGTGTTATATATTTAGTTTTTATACATTATAAATTATATAATATATTATAAAATTGAAAATCGGCCAGGTCTAATCAAGACGAGCTTGAGTTTAGAATATTGAAGTCAAAGCACAACATATAATTTAAACAAACCTAATGTTTTTACGCGAACTTATTTCTGGGTATAATATATTTTTACCAAAATTTCTCTAATATTAATTTTACATTCAAGTTTGGATGGATAGCACGATAATTTTGTAATTTTTTGTTTGTGTGTGTTTGAACAGAAGAGGAACTTGGTTTTAAAGATTATGCTCCTCCTTTCTTGGCACCTAATACAAATGGAGATATGATTTTGAAGGGTGTCAACTATGCCTCCTCAGGATCTGGAATTTTACAATCTAGTGGATTAATCTTTGTAAGATTAATTTCTTCCTTGCATTACTAAATATTAGTTAAGATAGACTTGCCAATACTGACTTAATCTCGAAAATCTGATTTGACCATAAAAAGTTAAAACTTGAATTTGTCTAACCAACACCTAAACTGACTCAAACTTGAAATGATTAGAACTTGAAGTAGCTGAAACCTAAAATAATTTGACTTGTAATGATCTAACCTGACTTGAAAAACCTAAACCCAAAATAACATGAACCGAAGTTGACTTGAAACCAAAATGACACAAAAAATTTAAAACCTGAGTAACCATATCCGGATTGGTTCATCCCAAAATTAACTTGATACACCCAATTGACATGTCTAAGCTTAGATGTCATTCCTTTTAAAATGACTTAGATCGAGGTTATAAATTCAAGATAACTTAAACGAGATGTTTGATTCACGGAATGTAAGATTATCTTTGGTAATAGGATATCGATATTACCAGGTATGTTGCATTACCTTGTTTGGTTAATTTGGCCAGAATGTAAGATTTTGTTCTTTGGTTGACAAAATATAAGACTACCTAAAAACATATTTTACTAAATTGTATTTGTTATAGATTTTTTTTTTTGTAAAAATATTTTACAACCGAACACCCTTTTAAGTTAATGGGTAGTTTTGATTTGAGTTGCTGAAGAAGATATCAAACTAATATTGGTGAAAATATTTTTTTTGAACAATCTCATTATAGGTTCTGATCATATCTGCTCTTTTTGACACAATGCCTAGAACTACCTATAGCCTCTTCTCAACCTGTAAATAGGAGGATAATACGCTTCAGCGTACTCGAAGCCACGTCCTCTTGCATTGACAACAATGTTCATGCCAATCGAGTTAAGACTCAATCGATAATATTGGTGAAAATGTTTGATTATCTATATATAATTATATGTATTGCAGGGTGGGAGAATTTGCATGGATAAACAAGTGGATTATTTTGCAAAGACTAGGCAAGACATCATATCAAGAATTGGTGCACCAGCGGCTCAAGCATTGCTTAGAAACTCACTCTATTTTGTTATGATTGGGTCCAATGATATTATATTTGGGGAATATTCTCTAGCTTTAGATTTCAACCATTATGTGGATGGAGTAGTTTCAAAATTCAAATCCCAACTCACAGTTAATTCTTCTCACTAATTTCTCTCAAATTATGATTTTAATTTCAATTATTATGGTTTATTAAAAAAATTTAGGTGATTGAACAAGGGGGAAGCAAGAATTTTTTTTCGGGGGTCAGGATTAAGTTATTTTGTTTTTATGAAAGCTAAAATGAAATTTTACCATTATATTGACGTATATCTTTATAGTTTTAGAAGGATTAAATTAAAATTTTATCATTTTTAAGGGGCCAAACTATAATTTTATCATGTATCATGTTAAGTTTTTATAGATTTTGAAGGGGGCTAAATTATAGTCTTCCTACTACCTTCGCCCTTGTGATCAAGGGTTTTTCTTTATAAATATCATCAGACGGATCAAGAAGTTTACTCGATTCAACCATCGAAATCACCTCAACAAGGTCCAATTTCTAGCATTAGGGCTTGTTGAGGGTTTTTCCCCTTTTGGGGTGATTGAGTCGAGTGAACTTTTGCATCTATCGGTTGAAAGTTGGTGAGGGTTTTTCTTTGCAGATCCTTACTAACTTTCACCTAATCAAGAAGATTACTTCGTTCAACCACCAAAAATGTCTCGACAAGACCCAATTTCTAACGATCTAGCTAGGGTTTTTTTTAAAGAGCTTCTTAAGTGATTACACCGAGTAAAACATCTTGACCTATCAAGTAAAAGTTGATGAGGGTTTTTCTTTACAAACCCTCACTAATTTTCACCTGATCAAGATGTTCACTCGGCTTAACTCCGAAAAAGAAAACCTAAATAATATCTGATTTCTAACTATCTTCATCTGTGTGAATTGCAGACACTCTATAACTTGGATGCCAGGAAGATTGTTGTGTTGAGTTCCCTGAAAGTGGGTTGCATGCCATTTGAGATAGACATACATTTCTGTGCCCAAGATTGTGTTTCCTCACTAAATAAACTTGCCAAGTTATATAACTCTAAATTGAAAAGCCTACTCGAAGATCTTACGAAAAACCTTTCGGGATCGGCATTTGTTTATGCCGATTATTATGCAGTAACAGAAGATCTCATTAACAACTATAGATCATATGGTGAAATTCAGCAATGAACTTTAAAATTAGGGTTTGGAAGAGTTAATGAGATATGAATTTTGATCTCTATTTTTTTTCCAGGATTTGAGAAGGCGAATCATGCTTGTTGTGAACTGATAGGGAGACATGGCGGTCTGTTTCCATGCTTACCGATGTGTCGAATTTGCCCTGATCGAACAAAGTATGTTTTTTGGGATCCATTCCATCTAACGGAGTCGGCGAATTTAATAGTTGCAAAGCAATTACTGGATGGTGGCCTTGAATATGTTTCACCCATTAATATCCGACAACTTGCTAATTCTTGATGACATGCCATTTTCCGAGTCACTGACAATGTATAGAATTATCCACTGCACATCAAATATAAACTCATATATATTAATGTTACATTTTTCGAGTCTTAGTTTAGTTGACATTATTGCAACAATTTGAAAGACATGAATTTTGGACACCCTTAAGCGCGTAATATCCTCCGAATTAAAAAAAATCACTTTCATGTTAATAAATTGAATATCTATCTATTAGTCTATCTTCACTCATCAATTTTTAAGCATGTTTTCAAATCTAATTATATTTCTTAGATGGTTAATTGCATGAAATGTCCCCAAATCATATCCAAATTTTAAATTGATCCATAAACTTGAAAATATTTTAATTGAGTTAACAACGCATCAATATTATATCGACAAGGCCATTTTGTCAATACAGATGTTAAATGTTAGGATTTGTGCCCTTAGTGCAATGATTTCATCATACTACGTGTAATCTTTTTGTATTGGTTAAATAAGTAAAATTACCACATGTTTGATTAATTAATCTTTATATGATTATCGTCTATGATTTTTGCGTGAAAAGCAAAATGTATAAGCAAATATAAACTACGTGATTAACTAAAGTTTAACTAATAATAAATTGCATTATTAGAACGAATTATAATACGAGAAAATAACCTATATTAGTAGGTAATCTAAATTATCCAAAGTTTGCAGAATCATATTGAGCAAATGATTAAAATAAATATGGGACTATTATGTCATCTATAAGTCCAATCAGGGAGATAACTTGTTTAGCTATTGGAGCTATCAACTCTCATAAATAGAGACATAGATGTGATTGTCTAGATTAACAATTCATCGGATTGGACTTAAGATGAATTTATCCTAGATCCGTTTATGGATTTATTCACTTGTGACATTTATAGTGTGACTTACCTAAATCCTGAGTAGGAATAGGCTATAAGTTGAGTCACTCACGATAGTAAAATTCATAACTCAAATAAAGAGTAAGTGGTATCCTCTCACTAGCATTGTATGGACCATAAAAGTGGAAAGTGGTCATGGGTCATTTGTCATGACAAATAACTATCATTATTATTCGTAAATAATGATCGTTTTTCACCTAAGTTAAAGTTATTGCCAAATATTGAATCCTTTGTTATTAAGGCGAAATTGTCAATCACTTTGTGCACACAGTTTCGAGGCAATTGTCTTCCAAGACTTCAATAACACCACCTTAAAAAAAAATACTTATCTCTTAAAAGTCCACAGACTTGTAAAATTCGACTCACTTTTCTCTTCACAATAATAATCCTTAACCAAAACAAATAAACATAAATAAAATATTTAATTCAAGAAAAAGATAATAAAATCTTAAAAAAGATTCTTCATGTTTTATCCGTCACAAATAATAAAGCAATCATTCCATCATAAATAATTCGTCACTAAATGTTTTCCAATTGCACTAAAAACGACGGCTTGGAAACTTCGGCGCCCATCCATAAGCCGAAATGCACAAAAAGATAAATTAAATACTCCTCTCTATACACTATATAGCCTTTCCCGCAGGCACATCCAGTGCGCTTGACAAGATCTCCTTCTTTAATAGCGGTATCACTACCAAAGACAACAATCCCTACATTCTCATTCTCAAGATTCAACGCTATTCCTTTCACACCGCTCGCAAATTCAACCATTTCCCCAGCTTGAATCTCGTTCAATCCATAAACACGTGCAATCCCATCTCCAACTGAGACCACTCGACCGATCTCATCCACTTGATGTATATATGGACCCAAATTTATTACCTTTGCAATAAAATTGCTATGAAATCAAATATGGAATGTAACTCGTATAATTTCAATATGGACCAACTCAAAGTCATCAATGTGCTTCATTTTCTGAGTTGTAAATTTAACGAATTCGAGTTAAAGAGAGATCTATTTGAATCTCGTGTATTGGTCTGATGGTTAAGGTGTTTATCGCTTCAGGTTTGGTCTGGGTTCGAGTCGCGCTAGTCGCATTACTGTTAGGGCTTTGCCCTCCTCTTGTAATTCACCAAAAACAATAAAGAGAGGTCTATTTATAATGGTGTAAAATTAAATATATAATAGGTAAATTATATTAGTAGTCATTTAACTATGATTTTCTTTTTCTTTTTTGGTTATTCAACTATTCAAATCTATATTTTTCGATTACTAGCTGGCTAACGTAAAAATAGAAAAATCTAAAAATCCAAGATAGTTGATTGACCATTTTGTAACTTTTTATAGTTGGGTGATAAAAAAAATAATAATAGATGAGGTGACTACTAATGTAGAGTACCCATATATAACTTGAGTTCAAATTCGCTAAATATGTTGTAAGTCCATGTACTTGTAGTACATTTGAAAATTTAGCCCTCCTATTTTTATTTCAAGGAATTTAGTCTTTAACTTTCTGAATTTAAAATTCTTATGTTAAATTCAAGTTTATTATAAAGGTATTTGAAAAATAATAAATTTACAGATATAATAAACCAACTTTGCTTAGCGTTTGTTATAACGACAATTAGAACGAAAACAAGCAGCGTATGCAAATAAGAAAAGAAAAAGAATCAACACAACTGATCTTTGTTTACGCAGTTTAGACACAATGGTTGGAGCCTTGGCTCAAAATGTATCTTTATTTGATCACTAGACAATTCAACGATACACTTCTTTCCCTATTGGCTAAAGCTCACAACTCCTTCACCAAGCAAGTATATGCAACCCCAATAGAGAACAATTGATCTTCACCACACGGCCTCAAAGGAAAGAATTTCGACAAAGTGTTACAAACACTCTAGCCAACAAAATCAACACTCAATACAAGAAACAAATAAGCAAGCTGAAAAATAACACCATACTCAAACTTTCAAAAGATATTCAGCCCTCAACGTCGATGATACCCCAAGGGAGAATGACGCCTAAATAGGCTCGGAAGGCAGCAAAATAACCTCCTTAAGCTGAAAAACCCCCTTGAACAAATATGATATATCTCTAAAATAAAAATTTAATCACCAAGAGATAAAAATAAGTCTTTCATGCTTATTCAATCACCTCAAGCAATTCGGTTGGAAGTCTTTGGGAGTCTTAGCATTCTAGTTGAATCATGCTTCTTGTTTTGTCAAATATGCCACTTAAATGGACCAAACTCAGTACAACCGAAACTTATTCAAGGCCCAACTCGATGACTAGTTTTGTTCTAACAGCACATGGAACGAGCACTAGCAACTTCCCCAACATTAGTTTTCGTTACATAACTACAAGTGAATTTTTTTTCCAAAATGCCATGGCAATGATTAGATATAAATCCTTACTATCATTATTCTTTTTATATTATTGTTGTCAAAAGGTTTTTACATTGGTTGGTGGTTTTTATAGAGATAGACAACTGATCGATTAACTGAACCGAATTAACTGAATTAATTGAACTTTTTAGTCCTTCAACTGTTAACCAAACCGAATTTTTTTCAAAAAAAATTAACCGAACCGATATATTTCGATTATTTCGGTCGGTCAATCGAATTAATCGAAATTTATATTTTTTTTTTGTTGAAACAAGTATAAAACATATAAAATAAATAAATTGATAATATTCATTTGACCTGAATTAAAACTACATATAATTTATATTATTAATTATTAAGTTCGGTTAATTACCCGATTTCGAATCGAATTACCCATAACCGAACTTTCAAAAAATTATTAACTGACCTCCAACTAAATTATATCGGTTCGGTCGGTTAATTAGATTTTTATCGAAATTTAAACACCCCTAATTACAACTAATCATATATCTACAATTTTTATAAAATTCGATTTTAAATCTAAATTCATTAATTATTTACATTAAACTCGAGTTTTTTTGCATTAAATTTAAGTAAAAAATTATTAAATATATAACTAGAAATGAAGCACATTGATGACTTGAGTTTCATTCCATATTCGATTTCATAGCAGTTTTATTAAAAAAGGTAATAAATTTTGGTCCATAGGCTTTAGAGATTATTTAATATCTCTTTTGCATTTCGGCTCTTAGATCTGCGCCGAAGTTTCAAAGCCGTCGTTTGTAGTGCAAGTCAAAAACATTCGGGTGACGAATTATTTATGATGGGAATGATTATCATTACCCGTTAATCACGTTAATCACATTAAGTAGGGGTCGTTTTTATTTTGGTCATTTAATTTTTTTATTTGGTCACTTAGAAAAGAAATTGATCGAATTGGTCACTTCGTCATTAAATGGTAACGGAATGTTAACTGTGTATTTCCATATTAGTCACTCTGAAATAAGGGTAAATTGCTCGTTAGTCATTCTAAATAGGGGTCGTTCTTATTTCGGTCACCCCAAAACAATACGTGAAAATACATCGTTAGTCATTCCATTTCCATTTAATGGTAGAGTAACCAATTTGATCGATTTCTTTTTTGGAGTGATCAAATTAACAAATAAAAAATTGAGGTGACCAAAACAGGAACGACCACTATTTAGAGTGACTAATGGGATAGTTTACCCTTTCTTTATTTAACTTACAACTTGTTTTTGGCATAATCTCCAATTTAATTCTCAATGTTTACATTTTTTTTGTCAATTGAACTAAATTTAACTGTTAATCTTTCAAAATATGTCGAATTCGATATTTAAATTCAAATAATAAAACTCAATTTAATGCAGATAATCAACGAATTTGGATTCAAGCTCGAATTTTATTAAAAAAAATTGCATATATGTGACTTCCTTCCAACTAGAGAACCACCAAATACTCCAAATCCTTGTACTCTCAATATATTTAGAATTTAGTCCTTTTACTTTTCAAATTTCAAAATTTATATCTAATTGTTAATTTCTTTAAAGTTCTCTTAAATTCTCTGGTGTGACATTTTGGAATAAAAAAACTCACTTGATAGCTATGTAACAAAAAAAATGAGTTTATAATTAGTAGTGGATCTTGAGACCAAGTTTTGGGGGTGCCTAATTAAAATTTTCAAAAAGAATCAAGAGGATATTGAAATTTAAAAAAAAAATGGGGGGGACGGGGACGGGGGGGGGAGGCAAGGCCACCCTTGGTCACCATTACCGTCCGCCCCTATTTATAATAAACCTAAATCCAAAAAGTTTAGGGGATTAAATTCCTTGAAATAAAGTAGGGTGACTAAATTTCAAATGTATGAAAAGTACAAGGACTTAGATCATATTTTAACCTTATCTAAGTAATGAATTTCTTTGCCTTTTTGCTAATCTCCTAAGTTAACCTTTGCTTGCTTTACTATTTAAACAATCGAAATAAGCTTAAGTTCTTCATTAAGTCCTTAAGAAAAAAAATCCAAAACCCACCTTAGCTTTTTTATTATTCTTACTTTTTAGTCCACAAATGGGCGCCATTCGGAACAAGCTTATCATCATTTGTTCCATATTGTCTCATATTTTAGCCAAACACATTTGTTTTGCCCATAATATTAGTGCATTCTTTGTATTCGGAGATTCTTTGGTTGACGGGGGAAACAACTATTACATCAACACATTGGCGAAACCCGAGTATCCTAACGGTATCGACTTCCCCAAAGGAACTCCGTCCGGTCGGTACACCAATTCCCGAACTATTGCCGACGTTGTAGGCAAGTTTCTGCAAAATTCTTTCGTAATTTATATTCGATATTTGTTCTACTTGTTATGCTATCGAAAACGCAGACGCGATTCTTGTTTTATGAAGTTGACTTGAGGTATATCTATTCAGGATGACAAAAAATACAAAATTAACAAATTTCGACTTGACCCGATCTAATAAGGTCGGATTATTTTTGAAATTAGGTTTGAGGCAAGTCGAGGCGAGTATTTAGACGGGACTAGGTTTAGAAAAAACCACCTTACCTTGCCTCGAGATAATTACAAAAATGCTCTTAATTCAACCATTTATCTTGCTTACTTTCTTTCCTTGTGCACTCTCACCAATTGTTCTATTTTAATAAATAATATACATTTATAAAAATAAAAAATAATGGCATCTCGGGTTAAGTTGGGATTAGGTACACCTTAAATTTTTAAGGTGTGTGAATTTATAGTTATTGAGTTAGGGTTGGGGTCGGGATAAGTTAAGACTATATCGGGTCGAAGTCAGGATGGGTAAAAGACCATCCACCCCTCGTCATCTCTAGTGTCTATGAACCGAATCTGTATGGTATCAACGTCATATATAGTTGTCCAAGTTTGGTCAAACCCTTATGGATCTCAAATTTTATCCAAGCGTTTCCGTATTTATAAATGGTTAACCAAATTCATTTAGGCTCGCCCATATAAAATGATGTTATTTTTATATTATTTTTTCTTTTTAGTTTTCATTTGGTAATATCTAGTTGGGACGAGATCAAGTCTTGAATATTGAAATCCAAATACAACCTATAATTTAAGCGAACCTTTATTTTTTACTAAGCCCATTTTCGAGCGTAATATCTTCACCCAAACCTCCCAAATACCAATTAGACCTTCGAGTTTGGATGCATAACGGGTCCCTACTATACTAATTTTTTTTTATTTTTTATTTTTTGTGTGTTTGAACAGGAGAGGAAATTGGTTTTGAAGATTATGCTCCTCCTTTCCTAGCACCTAATACAACTGGAGATATGATTTTGAAAGGTGTTAACTATGCCTCCTCTGGAGCTGGAATTTTACAAGCCACTGGAGCAGTATTTGTAAGCTTAATTTCTTCCTTATTTATTGCATTACTAAATTATACCATTACTTGTCGACTACATATTAGTTCAGATAGATTTGTCAATATTAATCTAAACTTGAAAATTTTATTTGACGGATTCAAACCCGAATCAAATTTAATCCGATTTGACCATTAGGGGTGAAGCCAGGGGGGCCAGCATGGGCCCGGGCCCCCCTAAAAGGTAAAATTGCTATTTAGGCCTTTGAATTTTTTTAAAATTTTAAATTAGTAAAGGTAAAATTGCACTTTGGCCCCCCCTAAAATTATAAAAATTCGATTTAATCCTTTACAAATTAGAAAGATATAAACTATAAAAAATTAAAATTTCATCCGGTTCCCCTAAAAAATTGTCCTGGCTACACCCCTGTTGACCATAAAAAGTTACTACTCAAGTGGGTGTAGCTAGTGGAGGGCATATAATGGCCTTGCCCCCTTTAGCTAAATGGTATAATATCAACTTTAGTCCCTTTTAGTTCTAAAATCTTAAATCTAAGCTTGTTTAAAGCAATTTTCTTTTTTTGCAGGGTGAGAGAATTAGTATGGATAAACAAGTGGATTACTTTGCAAAGACTAGGCAAGACATCATATCAAGAATTGGTGCAACAGCGGCTCAAGCATTGCTTAGAAACTCACTCTATTTTCTTGGCATTGGGGCTAACGATATCTTATTTGGAGAATTTCGAACAGTTTTTGGTACCAACGATTATGTGGATGAAATACTTTCAAATTTCAAATCCCAACTCACAGTTAAATTCTTCCCACTAATTGCTCTCAATTTGTGATTTGTAATTTCACTTATTGGGTTTTATCGAAAAAAATTTAACTGGGTCAAAGTTTTTCACAGTTTAAGAAAGGATTATATAAAATAGTGATGTCACGTTGTCTGTATACTTTTTCCAATGGTTTAATGCCACATCAGCATTTTCATTCTAAAAAAAAATCAAATACAAATGAAAATCCTGAAATTCAAGATGAAATTGTTAATGTGGCATTGAACTATCGGAAAGGAATAATCCTTGTTTCATACAATCCTTTCTCGGTTCATCCACTGAAATCCCCTCAACAAGATCCAATTTTTAGTACTCTCGGGTTTATTGATGGGGTTTCTCCCTTCTAAGGGTGGGTTTGGATGGGCGATTGAGTGTGGTGCGGTGCGTTTAACTTACTTTTTGTCTCACGCTACGGTACCGCTACAGTATCTAATCTCACCGCCACCGCTGTTTTTACACTAACCGCAGGTAAACGCACCGCCCATCCAAACCCACCCTAAGTGATTGAGTCAAGTGAACTTCTAGATCTGTTTCTAATAATCTAGTTAGTGTTATTTTAAGAGTTTCTTAAGTGATTAAACCGAGCAAATATCTCGATCTATCAAGTAAAAGTCAGTGAGGGTTTTCCTTTGCAACCCCTCACTAGCTTTTACCTGATCAAAAAGTTCGGTTCAACTTCAAAAAACACCTAAACAAGGTCTGATTTCTAGCACTCTAGGGCTTTTTGAAGGAGGTTTTCCCCTACTGGCTGATTTTGTACGTGTTTTACCTAAGTTATGGCTTTTTAAGAGTTTCTTAATGATTAAACCGAGTAAACATCTTGATCTATCAAGCAAAAGCCGGTGAGGGTTTTCCTTTGCAACCCCTCACTAACTTTTGCCTGATCAAGAAGCTCACCTGGTTGAAGGGGTTTTTCACCTTCTGGGTGATTGAGTCGAGTAAACTTCTAAATCTATTTCTAAGAATCTAGCTATGGCTTTTTAAGAGTTTCTTAAGTAATTAAACCAAGTAAACATCTCGATCTATCAAGTAAAAGCCGGTGAGCGTTTTTCTTTAGAAACCCTCACTAACTTTTGTCTGATCAAGATGTTCACTCGATTCAACTCCGGAAAACACCTAAACAACATCTGATTTCTAACCATCTTCAATCTATGTAAATTGCAGAGGCTTTATAACTTGGATGCTAGGAAGATTGCAGTGCTTAATGCCCCAAAAGTGGGTTTAATACCATTTGAGAGGGACGTACATTTATGTGACCAGGCTTGTCTTTCCTTACTAAATAGAATGGCCATGTTATACAACTCTAAATTGAAGAACTTGCTCGAACATCTTGCCGATAACCTACCGGGATCCACATTCGTTTATTTCGATTATTATGCCATAACGGAAGATATAATTAACAACTATAGATCATATGGTGAAGTATTTTCAACAATGAACTCTAAATTTGGGGTTTGGAAAAGTTAATGAGCTTTAAATTTTGATCTTTTCTTTTTTTTTTTTTTTACTTTTCAGGATTTGAGAATGATGATGATGCTTGTTGTGAAGTGATAGGGGCACATGGCGGTCTAATTCCATGCATACCGCCATCTCGAGTTTGTCCCGACCGAAATAAATATATCTTCTGGGATCCATTCCATCCAACGGATTCAGCGGTGGTAATCGGAGCAAAGTATGCATTGGATGGTGGCCTTGAATATGTTTCACCCATCAATATCCGACAACTTGCTAATTCTTGATCACATGTCATCATCTGAAGCAGTGACGATGTATAAAATTATATGTCATGTCTATTAGGTGTTATTACTTTGTTATGCCCTTCAATCCTTACAACTATTGTAATGCTTAGCTTTCTTTATTATTAATAAATTGGATTTTTGGCTTATCCAAAAAAAAACATTAGGGATTTTTTTTTTTTAAAATATGTTTCAAGTCCTTGTATTCTTCGTACATTTAAAATTTAGTTCTTCTATTTTTATTTTATTGAATTTAATCCTTTTGTTGCTCGGATTTAATAATACAAATTCAATTATTAATATCGAGAAAATGTCCTTAATACAGGGATGGGTTGAATTTGGGCTTGTGCTTATTTGTGAACTTGTTTGAATGGAGGATTTTTTATTGTCATTTTGAATGGACTATTTTCATGGTCCATTGAATGCCTTTGAATGTGTACTTGGTTTATCAACAATTCTGTTCATGTTCTACTTGTATTTTTATTTATTTTTCTCAATTTTTAAACATAAAAAACATTAACTTATTGAACACGTTTATGGGAATATTAACAAAGATAATCACAATTTCTGGCAAAAAATTTTATTCAATTATTCATTGAATTTCTATTATTTTTAGTATCAATTCGCATCAATGTAGTCAGTTCCGCACAGACTTTGGTTATTTGTTATTTCAGTTACGTTGTTCCGATGATAAATCAGTATAACTAATTTTTTTTCAAATTGGTTAAAATTTTGATTCATACCGACCACATGAGCTCATTTCACCCAATACCAATCACACATTTGGAACATTGTGCACCAATCGATGCATGAATAATATTAAAAAGGATTAAATCACATTTTGAGACTTAAACTTAGCAACTTTTTCCACATTGAAACCCGAACTTTTTTTTTTTGTCTAAGTTAAACCCTAAACTTGACAAATGTTCCCACATTGAAACTTAAACTTTTTTTTTTTATAGAAGTTAATCATTGAAAAGCCTTAAAATTCAAGTCTTAATGTATAAACAATTGCCAAGTCCTTGTCCCAATATAGGAGCAATTGCCAATTTAGGACCTAACTTAAATCAAAAAATAGTTCAGACCCCAATGTAGAAAAAGTTACCAAGTTCAGGCCCCAAATAATTGTTTAACCCTATTAAAAAAATATAAAAATTTTAACTTTTTACCATTATGATAATGAATAATAAACACTTTTGTCAAAACATTGTGTATTGACCAATGCATGAATATTTTTAAAATCCAATATTAATATTAATAAACAGAAAATTCGAATTTTATTTTTTCCAACTACTTTTCTTATCTTTCAATCCAACTTATACGATTGAATCGTAAAACCAACCGACCGATTAGTCGAATCCGTTTTTCCCAAGACGCCAAAAATGGAGTAAAACATAAAACTTATAACTATGGAAGTTTAAGCATACAATTAACACACTTTAATTACAAGTAAAACACAATTCTCCAGCACAATTAAACAGTGTTATCAAATCTATAGTTCATAATAAATAGTTCATACGCAAAGGCAAATTAAGGACAAGAGACTTGATTGTAGATAACATTACATGAGCTAATTCGAGATACACGAGAATACATGCCGGTGAAGAACAACCGTCATCTACGAGCAACATGATGCGCTTGCCATCCGTTCTGTAGGTCTATCCATGAGAACCATTCCGGCAGGGTTTTGTGCTGGTTGTGCTTGAGGTAATCTTTTAGCTGTCGGAAATAAAAATCAGTCAATCGCCGATATATTGAACAAATACTGCATTTTTATTTTTATTTTTATTTTTGAGGGGAAGCTTAAACAAAACAACGAATTAACTGATAAAAGTACCATGGAGACCATTGTACTAGAATTTAAATTGCATTTTGCTCCCTTTATTAAAAAAATAGGTAAATTAGTCTCTGTACGTTGGATTAAAAAGTAAACTGGTCCTAATTTCATCCATTTCCATTGTTAAAATTGATCTTTAGACGTTAGAATGAGGTACGCATAACATTCCATGCATAACTGTTTGACTATTCTAACGTACAGGGACCGATCTTTAACAGTAAAAATGAATGAAATTTCTACCGGAATGGACCAGTTTGTTCTTTAATCTAATGTACAGGGATTAAGTTACCTATTTTTTTGAGTAAATAGGGAAAATTACAATCTGACTCCTAGTACAGGAGCCTCCATAGTACTTTTACCCGAATTAACCTTACCTATTTCATAGAAAATATCGTTGACGTTGGATGCAGTCTTTGCAGAAGTTTCCATGAAGAAAAGACCATTCTCTTGAGCGTACTTATTTGCTTCCTGAATCACGAAAGAGTAAAGAAGTCAACTAGATATTCGCATGTACGTCGATGTCAAACCAAAACCGAACCGTGATTCTATAATACCCTTTACCATCTTAAAGAGAAAAAGGGTCATTTCGAAATGTTAAAAATCTGAAACTACACCTATTATAGCATCCTTTCTAACTCGGAATGCTAAGAATTGCATATTACTAGTATATATAATGTGTTACTTAGTCAGTTAGACTCGAGTAAGTGTTAGATAATGTTAAGTTCATATTTTTTTCAAGTTTTCATGTCTTTGAAGGGTTTTTGGAAGGTTAAATTCTGCCATCGGTCTGTATTTTGTGTGAAAGTTGTGGATTTAGTCCTTGTACTTTTATTCGACCATTTTTAGTCCCTATACTTTTCAAATTTTAGTCTTCACCAAACGATAACTGTTAAATTTGTCAAAGTTTTATTATTTCCCAAATCTAATGCGGCAAACATCTTATCATATGTTTAATGCCATGTTAGTGTGGTATTTTAACATATTACTCGCTAAAAAATTCAACTAATGGATTAACGATTGTAATTATTGTCAAGATTGAAATTTTAAATTTTGAAAAGTATAGGGACTTAAGAATGATCCAACTGGAGAATATGGACTAAATCTATAATTGTTTGGGTCAGGAATGCTACTGTTTGGGTCAGGATTAAAATTTCAAAATTTATCCTTTTTGGAAAGTTACATCTTCCTATCTAAACATGAGTACTTCAAAAAAAAAAAGGAAAAGTTAAAAGCAATATAGAAACTAATAACTTGCCTCTGATGTCACCTTCCTTGCATCAAGTAAATCAGCTTTGTTCCCGGCAAGTGCCGTTACCATATTCGGATTGCCTTCACAAGAAAATGAAAAGAAGAAATTCAACATCGATTACTCAGAGCACTTAAGTAAACAAGTCGTAAGAAGAATCTCTGCAAGGAAAAATATAAAACGAAAATCACTACCTTGCGATTGAAGTTCCTGGACCCATTTTTTGGCTCTCTCAAACGATGCCTGCAAAATAAGAATGCTATAACAATTCTTCCAGATACTCGGTGAAAGGAATATTACCATTTCAAACTTCAAACTATAACAAAATGCTTCGATTAATGCATCAATGAGACAAAACTTAAGTCGAACATTGTGTCGCAAACACATTAAAAAAGTAAGCTAGCCTTTGAAAGCAATAATGTTTATGGAATTTAACCGAATACGACCTCGTATTCTTCATTTCCCAATGTCACATTTCGAGTAGTAGGCACTTTAGTGCACTTATATTACCGAATCATGTAGTAAAAGACATTAGAGCCATCCATCATGAACTTACTTGATTTGTTATATCATAAACAATGATCGCAGCTGCAGCTCCTCTGTAATACATTGGTGCCAAGCTATGGTATCTCTCTTGACCAGCGGTATCCCAAATCTCAAACTTGACCGTTGCATCATCCACGGCCACCGTTTGGGAGAAAAAAGCCGCACCGATGGTCGATTCCTACATCATTATAAGATCGATGTCAAAAGTTTCGAACTAGAAATGTTCTGATTAAACTCACCGAAATCCATTACAGGACCGACCTGAAATTCAACGAATTGCCCTTTAACAAAGCGTAATACGAGACTCGACTTCCCAGCTCCAACATCCCCAAGTAGAACCTGATGAAATAAAAAAAAAGTTATAGTACCTGGGAAGTGCCTGTATTATAGGGACTTTATCTAATTAATCTCTCTATTATTAAATGGATCAATTTAGTCCCTATACTATTAAAAAGAATCAAATAACTCCAACTTATAACAAAATTAACATTTACCATATAAAAAATATCTTAAAAATTATTGTTTGTAATTGAAACTCGATTCCAAACAAAAGATTTCATTTACAAAATTATAAAAACTTTAAATAAATTAACTCTATTAAACAGTAAATGACATTTGTTATACTGTAAATGTTAATTCTATTCCAATTTGACCTTATTTGATTCTTTTTAATAATATAGGGACTAAATCCATTTAATAATAGAGGACCAATTTGATCAGGTCCCTAACCAGTTCAATGATCAAAACGGAAGACAAAGCTTTACTTTCTGGTATACGCACAACAAATTAGGCATATATATATATATATATATATATATATATATATATTAGTAAGCTCTAAGATTATAACATATGAATCCTATTCAAAGCATATGATATCAACATAATCTTCACAATCTTAAAGAAAAAATTGCAGAATTAAAAAGACATTTACTAAGATTTTGAGCTTCAAAAGGAAAGAAAACAAGAACACTAACAAAATAAAACATGAAAAGAAGCCAAAATACCAAAATCAAAAAAATATTTTGCAAAAATAAGTCAAACCCATCTGATAATTTGCAACAAAATTCAAACCTGAAGCAAAATTCAATAAGACCCAGATCATAATTCAGCATATAAAGCAGACCCAAAGCACAAAATTCAAGTAATAACCAAAAAATAAATAAAACCCAATCTTTATGTAGGGTTTAAAAGATCAAAAAGTAAGAGCAAGAGATAGAAAACTGACTAATTTAGCATTGATGTTCTTGTTTCCAGTAGTGGCCATGAGATTTCTCTTGTGATCGGATTTAGGTTTCTAAAAACAAAAAAAAAAAAAAAAACTTATGCAGTGAACAAAACGAAATTGAAAATTGGGGATTGCTGTAGATGTTAACGAAGAACAGATTAAGGGGCAAATTGAAAATAAAAATTAAAAAATGGGAAAGCCAAAGGGTGAAGACAAAGGGAAGGATCCTTTCTTTATCAACCCCTTGAAAACCAAAAACCAAAGTTTCTTCTTTTAGAATTCTAATTGAATTTTCTCTCCAATTTGGAATTTTCTTTGCGATTTTGGGTTAATTCTTGAATTGGTCCTTGAACTATGGTCTGAATTTAATCTAAATTTAAAATTAGTTTCCAAATTTCAAAATATCTATATCATAATTACTAGAGAAAAATATATCAATATTGTATTAATTAGGTTTCTTTTTATCAATTTAGCCATCACCTTAAGATGTTAGTTCGGATTTGATATGTTAAAAAACAAGTAATTTCAAAATATGCTAATATTTAATGTTCAAATTGACGGCTAAATTGATAGAAAGATCGAGGTTTCACAATTTAAGACCAGTTTAGAATATATGGCGTAGCTTGAGGGCTTCTAGCGAACCTAACCTTTTTTGTTTTCATTCTCTCTAGGGACATTTAGTTTGGCAATTTTCTCAACTTGGTCACTATGCCTTTTTTGTCCATTAAATCCTTGACCTTAGCAACTTTTTTTAATTTTGGTCCTATGATGACGTGACACTTTAAAATTGTATCACGCCATCACCTAATTTTTTAAATATATAAATTTTTAGGTTATGACATAACGCTAACATCAAAGTGCTACATCATCACATGGAACAAAATTGCAAAAATTTGTCCTGTTCTAAAACTAATGTAGACCAAAAGGACATTTAGGGACTAAGTTGAAAATGTTACCAATTTCAGAGATTAAATGTTGCTTTATCCCTTCTCTCTACTATAATAATTTATTCGTTAAAATGTGTCATAAGTTCTTATACTTTTTGAAAATTTAGAATTTTGTCTCTCTATTTTTTAGATTTCAAAATTCAGGTCCAACTGTCAACATTGTTAAATTTTTCTGTTAAATTCAAGTTTATTACAATATCATTTTTTTAATTACATCGCTACTACCAAGTAGGTTTTTTTTTTTATTTCAAAATGTCACACTAACAAATTTAACATATAAGTTTACAATGTGAATTTTGAAATCTAAAAACTAAAAGGTCTAAATTACTGAAATTAAAATTATAAAAACTTATTTTTAAATTTTCAAAAAGTACAAGGACTTATAAAATATTTTCACCTAATTTATTCTCTTAACTAATCATTATACACCTTTTCCGCGTGTATAAAAAAAATATTTTTTTTCACTTTTCCACCAAAAATATTAAAAAAAAACTTAATTATTTAAATAGTAATACAAGGTGAGTTGAATTTTTTTTTAATAATCTCGTTATATATTCTGATTATATCTGCTCGTTTTGAGATAATATCTAAAATTACTCATAATCCCTCTCTAACCCATAAATAGAAAGATAATGCACTTCAGCGTACTCGAACCAATGTCCTCCTACATTGGTCATTGGCACCAATGCTTATGTCAATTGAGCTAAGACTCAATCTGTGAATTAGACCTTTTTTTAGCTTGAACTCGGCATAAAAACTTAATATTTTAAAAAATAATTTTATAGTAATAATTTATATATTTTTAAAAATAATTTATGCATAAAATTTAGAAACATAATTATAATTTCGTCCCCATTAGTATTATTATTAAAAGACAAGTTCCAACATAATTATAATTTCGTCCCATCCGTATTATAATTAAAAGCCAAGTTCTAACTAATTATAATTTAGTACCCATTTGAATTATAATTAGGGTAAATTGCACATAAAGTCATCAAATTATTAATAAATTTATATTTTGGTTAGATTTTGTTCTCATTTGTATTATAATTAGCTGTTAAAATAGCTACTGTATGACCTTCTCTATTTGCACTGCTTATACCAATCGAAAGCTCTCATTCCCTTTCTCTTTTATCGTATAGTTTTTTTCATAAAACAACTTTAAATGCCGTGAATTTGCAAACCAAAATCTAAATAGCTTTCTTATTTAATCTCCGACACTAACTGTCAGATCGACTTAGATCTAAAATATGTTCTACTCGTCAATGGGTATTGACCCATCATATCGATCTTCGAATCGTCGCTTGGAGCTTGCTAGACAAACTTGAAGGAAAAAAAAAAAACCCTTAACAACCCATTCACTTAAATAAAACTTTTAAATAGTCCAATGATTTAAATAAAAACTTTCGAATAACTTAATAACAATTTTATAACTTCTTGAAGTCGAGTGACCAAAATGTATACTTTCGAATATGTTTTACTTAATCTTGAGATCTCAGTTATTTTTGTGAATGACTTGCAGGCATGCAACCAACATTTTATGAGATATACATAGAGAGAGAGAGGATGGATCCACTTACATCGGTGTAAAATTAAGTTGTTTTACATCCTTTCATATCTTTTTGTATGGCTATTATTTTGATGATCCACACGTTAAATTTATTGATATAATTGTAATTGTCGTGTATGTAAATTTCCAAACCGATCTAATATATTTACCATATTGATTTACAATATTAAATATTTTAATATACATATTCAATGAGGAATATTTTTTTACATAAAACAAATAGTTCAAAAATTTTTAATTGACATTAAATTTGATATACGTAATTTATATAAATAAAATATTAAATTCAAGAATTGGATCATTAAAATATTAATCGTACAACAAGAGATGAAAATATGTAAAGCAACTTTAGTTTTACACCATTCAAACCAAATAGATATCTTTATTAAATTTATTTACAATACTAAAGATATATTAATATATATTCAATAAGGAATTTTTTTAAATAAAATAAATATTTGAAAATTTTTAATTTACATCAAATTTGACATATGCTATCTATATGAATGGAATATATATGAATGAAATATTAAATTCAACAATTGAATCATTAAAAAATTATCCGTAGAAAAAGATGCAAAAATATGTAAATCAATTTTAATTTTACACCAACATAAATGAATCTCTCCTCAATGTTTTTACATATATATATATATATATATATTTGTTCAATTTATCTAAAATAGATATATTCACTTATTTTCAAGATTTTTATATATTTGAAGAATCATTTCAATTAAAGTTGCTACGTTTGGAAACTAATGTGGAGTGTGGACCCAGAAAAATTCAAGGACCAAATTGGAAAAAAATTGTCAAATTCAAGGGCTAAGTGTTGCTTTATCCCTAAAATTTAAGACTGTAAACTGCATTTCATAAACCAAAACCTAAAGTTCAATAAAATCCAAGGGTTTAATGATTAACCTATCAATAATTTAAGGAATTCCTTTGGAACCATCTACTCCAAAGCTCACTCAGATAAACCAAAAAGAAACCATAACCATATGAAGATGTTTAACTCAATGGAAAATTTTAAAATGTTTGAAGGAAAAACCATGACCTTCTGTTGATTAGGGAGTTACAGAACTATCGCTTTTTTCTTCCACCCTTCCCGGGCTTGGAAGATCCGGCAGCAGCACTTGATGTCGATGGAGCTTCCTGCTTCTTAGTCCTTCCCGGGTGTCTAGGTACCAACTCCGCAACTTGGAGCATCAGCTGTTTCCCTGCAACCAAACAAATTATGGATGGATCTTTGATAGCAGAATTCTTGGTAACATTCCCGGCACTATTCTTTCTTTTTTTAAAATTTAATGATAGCAATGAGAAAATGACAACATTTCTCCCTTCATAATCTGATTTCGTGAATTCTAAACTGATAAGTGCAGTTATATTATAATTCAGATCCAGCAGTACAAACCCAGAGGAAACACTAAAATAACTCACTGCAAAACCAAATTCTTTTAAATGGTAAAAGTACCATGGAAACCTTGTACAAAGAGTTGGATTGCATTTTGTCCCTTCTACTCAAAAAATGGGCAAATTAGTCCTTGTACGTTAGGTTAAAGAGCAAAACCGGCTTCTTCTGTTAAAGCTTTCATCAATTCTATTGTTAAAAACTAGTCTTTGTATGTCAGTACGAGATATACGTGGCACATCACATGTCACTGTTTGGCTATTCTGTTAGCCATGTCAGTTTTTAACAGCATAAATGGATGAAATTTTTAACAGAAAGGACCAATTTGCTTTTTGATTACTTACAAGGACTAATTTGCTCATTTTTTTAGTAGAGAGGGCAAAATGCAATCTAACTCCTAGTTTAGGGACCTCAATGGTACTTTTACCAATTTTATGCCCATATGTTTCTATGAAAATCATGTTGAACTCAGAACTGACAGTAGAATTCTTTTTAAAACTACACTTACTTGAAGAAATGGCTGGATTCCATAAAGTCCCATCTTCCTTTTTCAACTGGACCCTCACTCTCCCTCTTTGCATGAAATCACGAGGGTACGCCTTATCAATCTGCACAACAAGAAATCAACCAATATGGTTATAAACAAGTAGAAAGAACAGTTTGTTTAACAGCTTATAAAGTAACAATGCAATGAGATGAAGAAGATATTAGGCATATACATTCCGAGTGCCCCGAGTTCCTAGATGTTAGGTAAATGATTATTTTCATAAGATGTTGAAATATTTGGCTAATAAATTGCCCTAAAAGTAGCAGGACACTGAGGTTTGAGGGGAAACCTTCTTGGCTCGGGAAAAAAGTATACAAGAGATAGGGACAATAATAGTGAGTCAACAATGGAAAAGCTAAAGCACAGCATATGTTGAGCCAGCACTCTCGGATGGATCCTTGAATGATAAAAGAAGCAATGCACAAAACGCCCAAAAACCCATGCTTGTGGCATTCAGAGACTATGAGAAAATATTTAAATCCTCAAAGGAGGCGATTTATAACAGTGGTGACAGCCCTTGGTTAATTTTTATTCATGCAAGGAAATACTCATCCCTGCTAGAACAAATGGATAATACTAGTCATATATGTCCATTTATAGGTAGATTTCCGAAACAGGGCAGAAGGAAGCAATGATAAAAAGCAACAATGGTAAGACACCATATACATAGAGCCACCACTCTCAAATGAATGCTTGAATGATGAAAGGAGCAACAAATGAGAAACCCAAAAACCACTATTCAGAGACTATAACAGTTATAAATCCTTAAATGAGGCAATATATAACTGTGGCGACAGCCCTCGGTTAATTTTGATTCACTCGAGGAAATACTTATAGCTGTTAGAACAAATGGATAATAGTAAGCCCTACACGTCTATTTATATGTAGATTTCCGAAACAGGGCAGAAGGAAGCAATGATAAAAAGCAACAACGGTAAGACACTGCATGCATAGAACCATCACTCTAAATGAATGCTTGAATGATGAAAGGAGCAATGAATGAGAAACCAAAATCCATGCTTGTGGCTTTCAGAGACTATAACAGTTCTAAATCCTCAAAGGAGGCAATATATAACTGTGGCGACAGTCCACTCTGTGGATTTCAATCGTCACTTAATGCTCCGATTGAGAACTTGGATTTAAAATTTTGGATTTGGATTTCAATTATTATATAAATGGTAAGAATGAAATGCATTTATTATAGTCAAATTAGCTGATATTCAATCTAAAATCCAAATATTTTAAGGATTTCAAATTCATTACTAAATAGGCTTCTAGCAAATCCATTGATTTGAGAAATGATCATGAATGTTACATTTCTAAACAGTTTAGTACTCAATTTATACTATTTTCGAAATCCAAATCCTAATTCCCAAATACTTATAATTGTTACTATCCACAACAAATTTCGATCATGAATACTTAATAAGTAATTTGAAACCTCCAGTTCTAATCAGGCAAAAAGTTCAAACTAGATACGGTCTCATTCTTCTCCACATTTCCACAATAGCATCACAAATCACATAAGAACAAACCTCAATGGCATTAGGGACTTTGAGATGGTTGCAGCAATCAGCAATTTCAGCACAAGTGGGATTTTCACAGGCTTTAGCCAAACTGATTCGCCTTCCCTCAGCTACTGTTTTCTTCGAATTAATATAAACAGGATAGAAAACAACCCATTTCTTTATGTTGGGGACTTCTCCATTCATCTTCACTTATCTAAATCCAACAACATATCACGTAGATTTCAGCAAAAAAATTTACAAACAAAATATTTCAGAACTGAAATTACTGTTCATTGTGTTCAATAACTCTTAATAATCCCATAAATAACGAATCTCAACCAACAATTTATATTAAAAAAACGATATAAAAAATGTTCGAAACCATACGTAGATGAAATTAAACAAAAAAACTTGTAATTCTAACACAAAGAAATCAACAATGATAAGTTAGATAAACCCTAACAATAGATTCCCAAAAACACAGATATTTATTACAAGAATTCTCAACAAACAAGCAAAATCCATAATGTTTTCTGATCAATTTTATGACAGACAGATCATACTCATAAACAATCAAAGGCTGATTAAAAATAAATATGGGAAAGCATAACCCTAAATGAAAATTCAATTTTGAAATTTTGTTTTCTTCTCCACTAAATTAATTGATCAACAAATCAAAACTAATAACCCATTTTTCATCAACATGAGTACCGATCTGTTAACAAGTATTGTTTACAACCTGAATTTCCAATTCCGGTGACAACTGTTCGGAGGCGGAGGCGGAGGCGGAGGCGGATCCAGCTACGAAATTTTGGGTTACTCGAATGTAAATCGCCTGCTAATTGCCGTGAAAAAAAAAACGGCTGGGCAAAGTAAGAGTAAAGCCCATCATAGTTAATAAAACATAAAATATTATAAGGCCCATTTGCACTTTCAACCGGAACATTTCTCGGATTTCATAAAAGTACGATAATGACATGATACTATGAGATTTTGTCATATTATAGTATGAAAATTTAAAAAAAAATTTATAACATTTTAATTTTTAAAAAATAAATTAGATTTTATTTTATTTTTCAAGTGATGATGTGATATAATTTTAAAGTGTCAAGTCATTGCATTTTTACGAAATTCAAGTTCAATGACCAAATTGGACTTAATTATCAAGTTTGGGTATCAAAATGACAAAAAAAAAAGTACTAAAATGGACGTAACCGTTAAGTTCAAGAGCAAAAAATTACATTAACTCTTAATTTTTCAAGTAATAACATGGCACAATCTATGTATGTCACATCATTATGTTTTAACAGAATATAAGTTTTGGGACTAAAGTAGGCCTAGTTACCAATTTCAAGTCGCAAAGTGGAAAGAAGAAAAGTACAGATATCAAAGTAGACTTAAGTGTCAACTTCAGGAGCTAAATATTGCGTTAACCCATAAATAAATATGGATCAAATTCTGTTATTAATTCATGTACTTTATGAAAGTTTTGAATTTAATCCATTTATTTTAATTTGGTCATTTTTACCCTTTGTACTTTTCAAACTTTAAAAATTCAGTCTTCACCGAATAATAATTATTAAATTCATCAAGTTAAGTCCTACTACTTCTAAAATCTGATGCGAAAAATAAATTATCATATGTGTAATGCCAGGTCAGCTTTTATTTCCACATATTACTGACTAAAAATCCAAGTAATAGATTAACGATTGTCTTTTGTGTCAAGAAAAAAATTCAAATTTTGAAAAGTATAGCGAATACAGACTAAATCTATACTTGTACACATAGTACAAGACTAGTAATTGAGTTTAACTAAATGGATTTAATTGATATTGTTTGGGTCAAGACTAAAATTTTAAAATTCGAAATGTATAGGGACTAAAATTGATCAAGTTAAAATACAAAAGCTAAGTCCACAAATTCTGTAAATTATATAGGTTATGTAACGACCGATTTTTAGTGGTGTCAAAAAATGCAGTTTCGAAATCTCATTTCCGTAAACCGAGTTTGTAAAGGTAGAAAGAGAATATTTACGGAGTTATTATGAAAATATATTGAAAATCAGTTACGTAATTTAAGCAAGAAAATAGTTAATTAAAGCTCAATAATTAAATTGTAAAAGTCCAATCGCTATTGAGTTTTAATCTAAATGTAACACCCCATACCCGACCAATCATCGGATTCTAGCTATGGGATGTCACATTGTTGTCAGGGCAACTATGACCAGTTACAACTCAATTGAACAATTAAAACATATTATTAAGTTCAGAACATCATTACAACATGATTTACAATCATATACGAGCTTACGAAATCTCTTTAAATAACTCAACTTTGAATAAAGAACAAATTGTAAAATTTTCAAACTATTAGGTTGACGTCGCGACTTCAGGGGTTCCTGGTCATATGCCACTCATTGACTACTCCTCGTTACGAGTTAACCAGATAGTTTAAAAATTTTACAATTTAGTCCATATTCAACCTCAAGTTATCTAAAGAGCTTTCGTAAGCTCGTATAAGACTCGTTTATGATTGTAAATCATGTCGTAATGATGTTTGAACTTAGGCTTCGTTTGTTTTAACGTAAAAGCTTTTACGGAAAATATTTTCAACTTTTTTCAATATTTTTTCATGTAAAATAGGATGGTCCACGTAAAATGTTTTCCAGTCAATGTAAAATTACCCCCTTATTCCCGTAAAATGTCTTACCAAAATTTTTCTCGTAAGACATTTTCCAAACTAATAAGGCTTTTTTCACAGTAACACCCCCATACACGACCCAAACATCGGGTCAAAGCACCAGAATGTTACATTCTCTACTATATTCTTCACTTATCAAATATTTTCTTATAAACTTTCATAACTTTTCAATTGAGTCCCTATTTGTCATAAAAAGTTCAATATTCACTAATTAATCATATTAAATCAATTTTCTTTCTTGTTACACTTTAATCACATAATTTATCTCAATATCTCATTTCACATATCAAATTTCTATGTATTTCACTTCTATTATTTCATTCAAGTATTTTCTCAAGTTTAACAATTTAGACCTTATCATCATAAAATTTTCATATTTTCCCACAATTTCACTTTTACAATAATTTATGCATATTTCATCATCTCATAACACATTTATTAAAATTTATCATAATTTCCTTATTCACATATTAAATTGTTTCACACTTAAAATTTTGTACAATTTTCAATTTAGTCCCTATTGTCTTGTAATTTATTTTTCACCATAGAAGCACTTTAATCAAATGATTCATTATAATATCTTATTTCACATAACAAATTTTCATGCATATCACTTCTTTTTATTCAATTATAAATTTCACAAAGTTTACAATTTAATCCTTAACATCATGATGATTCATTATTTACTATATTTCACATTAACATCACTTTGTAATCAATTCACTACTGCATTTAAACTCTTTGTCATAAATCTCAAATGTATATTTGTTTCATTGAAAACAACTTTAATGAAATATTTTCAGGAAATCTGCCAAACAACAGAAAATATTTTACACAGATTCATTTAAACACACGAAAATATTAGCTTTTCCAGAAAAGTATGTCATTTTCCATAAATCATTTTTCGGAAGCCATTTTCAATGAAACAAACGAAGCCTTAATATGTTTAATTGTTCAATTGAATTGTAATTGATCATAGGTGCTCCAGCAACGAATGTGACATCCCGTAGCTCAAACTCGATGACTAGGTCGTGTTGGAAAAAATTCGATTCAAAAATAGTTTTCTTGCACAGGAAAAAATTAAAAATTTAAAAACTGAGCTGGTTTGTGATATTTTTAGAAATAATCCCTTTACCGAAATCGCACATGTGTTTTCGACTAGATGGATTCTTGTCGTTCCCGGGTTTCAACCGAAATAGCCTTCTTCGCTATTCTTGTACCACGAACTGCTTCAAATGTGGGGTCGAACGATTGTTGTGTTCTTTGGAGTTTTTATCTATCTATCTTGCTTTCATTGTTTTCTCCAAGCTTTTGCAAGAAAACTTGTGTTTTTATTACTTTACTTTGAGTTTAAGTTAATGTTATTTTTGCTTGATTATTTGTTGTTAGTTTATTTACATATGAGTATGAGTAGCTAAATCCTAAGTGGTTGGTCGATGGAAATGTTAGTTAGTTGATTTTTGGGTTCAGGGACTAAATTACAAAATTTAGACTAAATTGAATAGAATTCAAAACTTAAGATTGACGCCCTTGAGGGAAATTTTAGATAAGTGAGACTGAGAGGAGATCTTATTGGGCACCAATTCGATCATCTCGGGTTAGTTTGGTGAGGTCGAGAGATAAACTGGACTAATTTGTCTAATTTTGTAAAATTGAGGCCGATAGGTAAAATCGAGCCAATTTAGAAATATTAGCGATTTAGATCCCTAATTCGAAGGTTAATTGACAACATGGAAATTAACCAATCGTTGTTTGTTATTGAATTTGTTAATTTCATAGTTTCACATATTCTACAATTTAGTCCTTTTTAGTGATTAGTTAGCGAATTATCGTAATTAACCTCAATTACGGCCTGCCGTAATATAATGCTTAGTGAGTAGTTAGCTAGGCTCCTATAATTGCATTTTAAATATTTAGGGATCACTTAATCGTTGACTCATTTGGGTTCAATCCTTGGAATACTCTGGTGTTCTATTAAACATTATAAATATTACAACTGACCTGTCACACTTGCAAATACCTCATTATATTTTATTGTTTAATGTTTATTCTCCGCCTCGGTGTCCGCGCTTCAGTGGCGAAAACGGTCAATGTGTGAAATGTGATTAAAGATAATATGTGAAAGATCATGTGAACCAATTATTACGAGCCCTAAGGGTCGACATGGAAATGAAATGAATCAATTGATTCGATAATGATCAAATAGAAAGAAGCGTATAGATAGTATGAGATAGAATGAAATGAATAAGTTATGTTATTGTCATATATGACTAGATGTGTATAAGCTTGGCTAAATGAATTTGTACATCATCTTGATATTTGGCATGATTAGTAAATGAATTGGTTGAACCTAGAATATGTGTTGAATGTGTTCATATTGCTAATGCTATTGAATTATTGACTTGAATCATAAAAGTACCACTGAGTGTTATCACTCAACGTATGGTTTTTTTATTCACATGTACAAATATTTGTAGATCTCGAAGTCTCGAGAAGTGATTTCAACATCCAATTCGCAGCCATCGACTCAGCAATGTTTGTATAGTCTCTCTATGTTTTCGATAAATTGCATGTACTTATGTTTTCAGTAGGTTTTGTATCAAAAAGTGGTCAATTAGAATATTGTATAACTAATGTCCATTTTGAATTAAGCATATGGGTGTCAAATATGAAGGTAAATGGTAGAAATGTTGCATTTGATAGTTTGATTCAGGTGATATGAATAGCCAGGTGATAGTTTGATTCAGGTGCCATATGAACCTTGTGAAAATAGCCAGTCATGTCGCGACGTTGGCTTTTAATGTCATGAGGAGTAGTCAGTGAATGGCATCATGATCAGGAACCTCTGAAGTCCCGTCAACCCGATAGTTTGAAAATTTTACAATTTTGTCATTATTCGACCTCGAGTTATCTAAAGAACTTTCATAAGCTTGTATAAGGCTCATATATGATTGTAAATCATGTCATAATGATGTTCTAAACTTAATAATATGTTTTAATTGTTCAATTGAATTGTAACTGATGGTAATATAACATCCCGTAGCTCAAACTCAGCGATTGAGTCGGGTATGGGGTGTTACAAGCTAATAGGAGAATTTACCCGATAAAGATGTAGTTGCTATTGTATGTATAATGATTATTTTAGATTGGCATCTTTTAAAAAATAGTTGATTCGTCTTCATCAAATTTATTTGTCAAATTTTTCTCCAATTATAGTTCTTACACTTAATAACCACTTGGAGATATACATTATGGAGTTTTCAGGCCCAAAAGGGATTTAAACACCTTTGTTAAGAAGATGATTGGTACAAAAAGTATCATTTAATCCTTTAGTATATCATTTAGACTCGTCCATGACCTAGGCAAGCAATTCGTTGGCCCGACTTAACCAGACTTGGATAAGGATTTTATTAAAATTTATTTAATATGCTTTTTACTTTTAATATAATGTCTTTTTTTTTTAATAAAATGGAAGGCTTCTCATATGAGTTGAGTGCATCTTGCCCCTTTTAGTCTCTTTAGTCGTTAAGGCTTAGCCTTCGCTTTAATATCATGTATTAAATATCAATAAATCACATCCCACATCATTAAGAAAACTTAAAAGGTATGTTATTTAAATAGTGTGATAATGAGATGATTAATTGCTGAACTTGGTAGCGCAAGTTTGTAACCTAAGCAGGGGCATTAAGGTGGTCGAAAGGTGGGGTTTAAAGGCATGTCGAGATAATAGTTTAACGGGAGCGAACCCTCCCTTAGGGATCCGCTGATCCCCTAAACTGAATGGGATGGGGTGAAGCGTTGTTGGCTTCTCAGAGCAACACTCCGGTCTATTGTCCCAGTTCTGAAATCTAACGACTTCTTTTTCTTAAGTTAATCATTCATTTTAAGTCCTTTAATCATTTGAATAAATGAAAATTTTGTAAGTTTGGCCCCTCATAAAAATTAACTATACAATATAAGTCCTTTTCGAATAAATTTTTTAGCTTCACCCCTTAAAATTTTAGAATTTTATCTTGACTCTCCTAAACAAAATATTTGGCTTCATCCTCTCTGCTTAGACATGTTTGTGGGTCGGGTAGGGTTTAGGTAGGATATTGATACTCTTTAGCATTGCCTAGGCTTAGCTCAACCTAAATTATGAGCCTAGTTTTTTTACCAAGCCGGGCCCAAACAGAGAGAAAGATTTTCTGAGCCAAATCATATATGTATATATTAATTTTTTGGCCAATATACATACATGTATATTTCATTTGAACAAATACTTATTTATGTCTTTTTCTCCTAGCTTTAGTCGTTGAAATACTAGACATTTTAGCTATTGTCCTATTTTTTAGGGGGAAAGTACAAAAATGGTCACTAAACTATTGACTTTGTTCTATTTTCAAAATGAAACAATTTGATCATTGAACGTTATATGTTGCTTGAATTTTAACAGATTGCTAACATGGATTTTTTTTTTTGTTTTTTCCAACTAATTTTCTCAATATTCCACGTGAGCAAGTAATTTTTTTTGAAGTTTTGACTTTGATCATCTCTTTTTTTTTTCTTTTAGTAGTTGCCATCATCCTCTCTCTCTCGTTGCCCTTACCCTTTTCTTCCGCCATCGTAACCACCATTTCTTTTACATAGTTTTAAAAATTACCCCCTTTTTTTTGTTTTTTGCAGTTGACCGAATCAAAGTCAGTTCGGTTAGGTCAATTTTTCCAACTAAATTTAGTTGGATTTGTCTTCTCATGTTAAAGTTGGTTCGAAAAAATCGACTGAACTGACCAATTAAACCAATTGCTCTCCCCTGGCTATTATGTTTATCTTGCTTATACTAGAATGATAGTTTTGCATCTTTTAACAAATAGAAGTTGATTCATCTTCATCAATTTTATTCGTCTAATTTTTATCCAATTGAAGTTCTTGTACTCAATAACCACTTGGAGACATGCATTTTGGAGTTTTCAGACTCGAAAGGGATTCGAAGACATTTTCTAAGAAGATGATTGAGAAAAAGTATATTGTTTAGGCAACTCACATGGCTCGATTTGGTAGGACTTGGATAAAGATTTTATTAAAATTTATTTAATACACCTTTTCTTTTTGTATCATGTATTAAATATTAATAAATAGCATCAAAACTTAAAAGGTATGTTGTTTAAATAGTGTGATTATGAGGTGATTAATTGCCAAACTTGGTAGCTCAAGTTTGTAACCTAATTTGGGGCATTAAGGTGGTTAAAAAGTGGTGTTTAAGGTCATATTGGGATAATAGTCGAAAGGAAGCAAGCCTTAGGGCATTCGCATGACGATCCCTGAATTAAATGGAATAGGGTGAAGCGTTGTTGGGTTCTCATAGCAACACTTCCTTCTATTGTCCCAGCTCTTTAATCTAACGACTTCCTTTTCCGTAAACTTACCACCATCACCATCTAACAGTGGTAACTTTTAAAATTGACATAATAACAATTTTAATCCTCAATACTTATAAATTATGTCAATTTAGTCTTAATTTTAAAAGAATGAAAAAAAGATAAAGACAATATATTGGATGTTTCCATTTTTTGTATATTTCCAATCAAATTTAGCTGATAATTTTGTTTTTTTTTTCCTTTTTCATAAATTTATCACCACCTAACATTGGTAGCTTTTAAAATTGGCATAATAGCAACTTTAACCTTCAATATTTATAAATTGTGTTAATTTAGTCTTAATTCTAAAAAAAAATAATCCTTAACATTTACACATTTTGTAATTTGGCCTCTTTTTTTTAGTTTTATTTTTCTTTGTGACACTATGGGTTAATTTTAAAAGAATGAGAAAAGATGAAAATTAATATCTTGAATTTTTTAGTGTTTCTATTTTTTGTATATTTTCAATCAAAATTAGCTGATAAATTTTCTTTATTAGCTTTTTTAGGTGAAAGGGTCACAATTTAGTCCTGATTCTAAAAAAAAGCAGCGCTTGCTTTCATTCTCCCATCTTAGTAATCTAACCACAACTTTTTTCAGGAAAAAAATTCGTATAACCTTCTTATGTGTTACTAATACTGGTTGTATTGGTCAATACTTACGTTCTATGAGTCTGTTCGTTCAAACTTGATTCATTAATGAGTATCATGTTTAACATAGAAAAAAAAAAAAACTTCAATATTTATTTGCTATTTGAATTTGACATCTTTTCTTAACTTAGTATTCAAAATCGAAAAGCTTGGGACAACTCTTTTTACGGGCCGAGCCATGTCGAACCTCAAACGAGAAGAAAGCTCTCCAAATTTATTTTTCATTTACAATAATTAAAATCGAAACTTTACTTAAAAAATATCTAAAACATCAATAATTACTAGAGTTGGCCTCAATTTCTAAAATTTTTCCAAATCAAAATTTGGGCTTAAACTGGTTCACAAATCTTGAATTGGGCTTATTTGAAGTTGGGATTTATGCAAAAGCCCCTCTTAATCAATTTTTTGAACAATTTTTTCTACATAAACTACATTGAATATGTTTTCAATAACTCAATAAATTTTAATTATATTCAACAATCTGATTATAATTTTGCCCAAATCTGACTCGGCCTGCCTGTGTTAAAATTTTTTATATAAGAAAACTAAAAATATAATACATCAAATACACAAAAAAATATTAAAATAAATATTTCCCAACAAATAAAAAAATTAAATTAAATAACACTAAGAAAAGTGTAACTTATCAAGCAAAAATCTCTAAAATAGTAGCAAAATTAATAATAAAATAAGAGTTATATAATATCCAAACAGTAACAACAAAATAGTAATAATATAACAGCGAAATGATAGCAAAACAATGAAATCATAATACGGGTTGAGACTAAGTTAAAAAAAGTTTATCTGAAACCCAGCCTATTTAGAAAATGGGTTTTATATTTTTGTCCAAATCCATTCTATATTTTTGTTCAAACCCGCACTTTTCAAATAGGTCTTCGGACTGAACGGACCCAAGTTGAATTTATAAAATACACAAAATATGCAAACATAACAAAAATATGTTTGGTTCCAAGAAAAGATAAAAATATGTGAATTATTCAATGTAGACGAAAGGTTTCACGTCACATAAAAATTATTGTTGGGGGTTCATTAATTTACTAAAAAAAATAATAGCTAATGTTTTATTATTAGAAATCCTTATGTATGGTCAAACAAAGACGGCACAAGAAATATAATTATACAAAATCAAGATTTCAAACCTTGTGTTTTAGTTGGTAGGTCCATTCTAATATCTTTTCCGGCATGGAGAAAATATTCTTGGAATTAGTGTCCATATTAGGTAACAATAGTACGGAGGTCGGATTACAATTTGCTCTTTTTATTTAAAAAATTAATAAATTAATCTATGTATATTAGATTAAAGAGTAAATTAGTTTTTTTGTTAAAAATTCCAGCATAAGGTACAAGGGACACGTAACGTTTAACTGTCTGGTTATTTCATCTGCGATGCTAGTTTCTAATAGTAGAAATGGATGGAATTTTAAACAGAAATGACCAGTTTGCTCTTTGATTTAATGTACATGGACTAATTTATCTTTTTTTTTTTGAGTAAATAGTGCAAAATACAATCTGACTCATAGTATAAGGGTCTCCATAATACTTTTAGTGTAAAAATTATGGTAACCTATAAGGTGAGATATTGTGGGATCCTTTTTAAATCAACGGTTGTGGTTAAAAGACAAAAATAGGAGATTGTAGTCGTTTAATCAGTTACCAAATACGTTGCTTTTTTTTTTTCTTCTGGAAATCAATTTCTCTCCTTTAGTATTAAAATCGATTGAATTGGTTAAAATGTAAACTCACTTTTCTCAATGCAAATCTTACATGGCATAATTAACGATAGATTGACATGTATTTTTCTCTCTTTTTATTTTAACTGTTGATTTAAAATGATTTTACAGTTCCCACGATAATAGAGTTTAATTTTTCTGCTCTTTTTGATACAATGTGTAGAACTACCCATAACCCCTCCCCAATCCTTAAATAGGAGGATAATACGCTTCGACGCACTTGAACCCACATCCTCCTACACTGACAACAATACCGATGCTAATCGAACTAAGACTCAATCAGAGGCGGATCTAAGGGGGGGCTGGCAGTGGCCCTGCCCCCCCTAAAATGGAAAATTTATATTTAGGCACTCGAAAATTTTTTAAAAATTTAAATTAGTAAAGGTAAATTTGTACTTTGGCCCCCCTAAAATTATAAAAATTCGATTTAATTCTTTAAAAATTATAAAGGTATAAACTATAAAAAATTAAATTTTTATTCGGCCTCCCCTAAAAATTTATTCTGACTTTGCCCCTGGACTCAATCGATATAAATAAGACAACTAATTATATCTATATAATTGCATCAAAATAAAATAAATATCTTCCTATCACATTTATGTGTCATATCAAAATTCTATGTCAGTTTGAACTTGGAAAATTTCTTCCATTAATTCTTATTATAAACAAAATACTTTGACATGTTTGCGTTTGATTGTAAGCCTTTTTAGACTTAAAGAAAAAAATATATCATTTGTTGGAATTAGTGAGGGGATGATTGGGAAATATTTTGTCATTTCTTCAAGTTTAAAAAATACAAAATAAAATCGATTGAGTCTTAACTCGATTAATACGGATATTGTTGCCAGTGTATTGAAGCGTATTATCCTCTTATTTAAGGGTTGAGGACGGGTTATGAGTAGTTCTAGGCATTATGTTAAAAAGAGCAGATATGATCAGAACCTATAATAAAATTGTTAAAAATAATAATAATAATAATAACCATTTCTCCATTTGTTCTCATTTTCTCTTACCAAGTGAAGTTTGAAATAGAGATGGCAATAAAGTAGGGTGAGACAACTTTTCGTCAGCCATGACTCCGATATGATATATCTTTAACATAATTCGATTTCAATTTCAATTTGAAATTAAATATTAATTTTTCTATTTTGAATTTGACCCGAAAAATTAAAGCTACACCGCACGCTGACTTAATCCAATATGTCATAGTCTTTATAAAAATGTTTTTATCAAAACAAAATAATCACTTTTTTTTTTATCATTTTGAATAATATTATTAAAATTTATTATCATATACATAAAGTTATACTATATATAAAAAAAACATTTTGATAATTATTTCAAGGTACCGATTAATTAAAAAATTAAACCACCTCGATTCGTCTCGAAACCCTATTTCAAAAGAACCTAACTCGATTATAAGCTTTAACTCGACTAGAAAAATAGAAATTTTTTGTTTGAAATGATGATTTAACGTGCCACATCAGTTTACTGTTACACCGTTAACGACAATTAACGACTAAGTGACTAAAATGTTACAACGCGATAATGTGAGTGACTAAAATATAACTTCAAGTAAACAAAAGTAACTATTTTGACAATTTACCCTTATATTAAATATTTTAATTAATTAATTTTTTTAAAAATAAAATATATTTAACATTTACTTCATTGAAAGCTTTTATCATATTTTTTTTGCAAAAAAAAAAAAAAAAAATCACTAAAAGATGACAAATTCAATGGGACCCATAAATTAGACTTGACACTGAGACTTTTATTGGCAGAGCTTCATTAATTGCTAATTATTTTATTTAATAAAAAAATCAAACATTTATTTATTTTAATCATAACCCTTTTTGTTGTTTTTCTTCAATAGTTTGAACGTAGAAGTAATTAAATAATTACATTTTAATATTTAATTCATTAATTATTTTTTAATTTAACACATGGCTTTGCTAATTTATTTTTCTAATTATTTTAATGTCGACGTAATGAGATTTTTTTTTCTTTGTTAACATTGACCTTTGGGTGCTAATAATTGTTCATTGATATTTATAAAAATATATATATTTTAAAAAAAAACACGTTTTATAAAAAAAATAAACATTTATATCTATGACAAGAATTCTTTTGTCTATTGCCTTTGTTTTTTTATATTATATAATAAATATACATGATTGAGTCTTAGTTCGATTGGTATGAACATGGGTTCGAGTATGTTAAAACTTGTTATCCTCCTATTTATAGGTTGGAGAAGGGTAAACTTGTTAATGGGTCGAGTTATTTGCCTAGGCTTGAAGGCCTGCCTGAAATTTGAGAAGGTTTAGGTAAAAATATTAGGCCTGAAAAATAGGCTTGGATAAAAAAATTAGGCTCGACCCATTTTTAAGTTTATAATACTTTTTATTATGATACTTTTATATATTATGTAATTTAGAACATATTAAAAAATAAACTTATACTAAATATATAATACTACTCTAATGTAAACATTAAAATAATGTTGAAATGACTATATAAAAAATTTCAATAAATAAAATATGTATAAATTTATTAAATATTTTTTAAAAAACAATATGGGCAACCTTAAAATAGACTTGGGTTAGTCTTTTGTAAATATGGGTGGGTTTGGACAAAATTTTAAGCTCATATTTCGAGCTGAGTCGGGCTTAGGCAAGTATAAAGTATGTTAATATTATACTTAGGCTCAACTCAAACCTCGCCCATGAGCACCTCTAGAGAAGGGTTCAGTGGCGAAACTAGGGGGTCGGTAGGAGCCCCGGCCCCCTTAAAATGAAAAATTTTCCATATGGCCCTTTTAAAATTTTTAAAATTTTGAATTAGTAAAAGTAAAATAACAATTTCCCCAAAATATAAAAAATTGATTTAATCCTTTAAAAATTATAAAGATATAGTCTATTAAAATGGTGGAATTGTATTTTTTCTATTGTAAAAATTACAATTTAATTTCGACCCCCTAAAAAAATTTTCTAGTTTCGCCACTGGAACGGTTATAGGTAATTTTAAGCATTGTGTCAAAAAAGAACAGATATGATCAGAACCTATAATAAGCATAATTAAGTTTTTTTTTTTTTGTAAATTACAAGAGGAGAGAAAAGCCCTAACAGCGACGCGACTAGCGCAACTCGAACCCAAGCTATACCTGGGGCGATAAACACCCTGACCATCAGGCCAACACACTAGGTTCTAAATTATTATTTTTCCATAAGAAAAATACAAACTTCAAACTTGATTTGATATAGAAATTTTTTTTAATTAATTGAGTCATATCAATAATTTAATTCTAGAATCTTAAACTTCTTTCTTAGAAGCAAAGGAAAAAGAAAATAGAGGTAAAGTTAAAAGTAAAATTATTAATTTATTTTGAATGAGTAAATATTTTCAATGTTTCACATTTAGAAGGTTTAAATTTTAAAAAGAAAGAAAGGTACATACAAAAAAATTTACTCATTTTCTCTCCTTTTTTTTTTCTTTTTATCTATAAAAAATGTTTTTTTTAATATTATTTGACTTAGTCCATTGTTTAATATATATTTTGACATAATCACAAAAACAATTTTAAAAATATTTCAAAAAATTAAAAAAATAATTATAATAACAAACATATTTATGGGTCATATTTCAGACTACTGATTTGGTTCGATAAAAAATTATTAAAAATAAAAACTAGCTTAACCAATAATTTAGTCTAATTCAATCGGTTCATGGGTCAATCGACCTAACCTTATATCAGTTTCTGATTCAATTGGTCTGACTAATTGATCCAGTTTCGAAAATCATGATTTACACCCAAACTTTACATGTTTAACATATTCTCTACTAGAGAGAGAGAGAGGTGAATGTAGTAGAAGGTCCCTTTAGGACATGATAAAATTAGTCCCTGTACTACTAAAAAGAATCAGATAAAGTTAAATTAATATTTTTAAAGTTATCATTTATTTGGAATTGAACTGCAATTAAAAAATAATAATTTTCAACATATTTTTATATAGTAAATGTTAAGTTCGTTACAATTTAGACTTTTTTTTTATTCTTTTTACTAGATAAGGACCAAATTGATATATTTAATAATACAAAACCTAATTTGATCCAATCTCTATTATTTGGGACCACACTAATCTTTGATTAATCTTATCTTTTTGTCTTTAGATTTATGTCTTGGTGTATTTCAAATACATTATCTTATCCTAATTTTATGCTTTAATTTAAAAATCACTTATCTCAATTTTAACCACAAATTCATTTTCATCCCAAACCAATAATTTTCATTTTTTGAAAAAAAAGTTAAATTTATTAATATCGAACGTATCGAATTTTTTCTAATACTGGAAATCGAAACCCGACAATAATTTTTATTCTTTAATGAAAAGTTAGAGTTATCAGTATCATATCGATCAGCACAGGATCAAAACTCAAACAAAAATCATGACTTTTTGTAAAAGTATTCAAACTTTTATGGCTTTTGGGATTCCAAACAAATGACAAAAATCTATTGAAATTCATCTACGATTAAATGGATCGATTTATTCTTTATAGTAATAAAAGGAATTAAATAAGACCAAATTTCAACGAAGTTAACATTTACGGTTTAACAAAGTTAATATTTTCAATGTTTTAATGGTTATGCAAATGGCATTTTTTTTTTGGGGGGTTAAACTATAAAAATTCATGTCATTTTCAGCAATAATTGTTAATTATATTGCAATTTGGTCTTATTTTATTATTTGTAGTAGTACAATGATTAAATTGAATGAAAGGACTAAATTGATTCAGTATTATAATAGAGGGACTTAAAAAGTACTTTCACATTTATACTAGTCATACATATATTATAAATACACCTCAATCCCACGTTAAAATTTTTTTAGGGTCTGCTACAATATACACACACCAAGAGATTTCGTAGGATGAAAATGAAATTATAAATTTTTGAATTAAGTAAAAGTCAATAATTTTTTTAAAAAAGGGGTTAAATTGAATTAATTATAATTGCTAGAGACCAAAACTATAAAAAAAAAATTTCTAAAAAAGGGCTCCAACTGTCCATGGCATCACCTTTGCCGACAATGCTTTAAAAATTGAGTTTATATTTAGAAAGGGACTAATTTGGAAACTTTCCTAGTTTGATTTTTTAATTTTTTTTGGTGTTGGTCCTAGTACTTAGTTGTTTTTTAAAATATATATATATATATATATATATATATTTCTAATATTCAAGTAATGACGTGGCACAATCTCAGAGTGTCACGGAATCATACCTTACTAGAATTCAAGTTCAGGGATCAAATTAAGAAAACTTGTCAAATTCTAGGACTAATGTAAACCATCAAGCATAAACTACAATGAAGGTCACTAAACTATTAGTAAGTTTGTGTTTTGGTCACTCAACTTTAAAAAGTTATAAAATGGTCACTGAACTATTCAAAAGTCTGGGTAGCGAGCTCCAAATGATGGTTCGACGATTAGCATGGTGGATCAATGCCCATTGACGAGTAGAAGTACATACCTTAAATCTAAGTCGATTTGACAGCCAGTGTCGAAGATCAGAAAATAAAATAGTTTGGATTTTGGTTATCAGATTCCTGATGTTTAAAGTTATTCCATGAAAAAAACTAAATTGTAGAAGAGAGCTTTTGATTGGTGAAGACGGTGTGAACAGAGAAGGTCATACAACAATGATTTAACAGCCTAGTAATTTAAATGAAAACTTTCGAATAGTTTAATCACTATTTTGTAACTTTTGAAAGTCGAGTAACCAAAACGTAAACATACTAATAATTTAGTGACCTCAGATGTAGTTTACCGAACTATCAAAATTCAAAGACCAAATTAAAAAAAAAATTAAATTCAGAGACTAAATATTATTTTATCTAATAATATAAGAGCTAACGTAAAACTCATAAAAAATCTTTTGGATCAAAGCGAATAAGATTATAATAATACTTCGTTGATTAGGTACTGACGTTCACAAAATTTAATCACAAAGAAAACGTGAACCACCTGGATTTCTATTAATTAATTCATCATCAAAATTTAAAATTCAAGGTTTAATGTCGATTGAGTTTTAGCTCGATTGACATGAATATTGTTGTCAATATACGAGGACGTGGGATCGAGTGCGCTGAAACGCATTATCTTACTATTTATGGATTTGGGAAGGGTTATGGGTAGTTTTAGGCATTGTGATAAAAAAGAACAGATATGATCAAAACCTATAACGAGATTGTTAAAAAAAAAAATTCGATATTTTTTTTATATTACTATCAGTAGGTCCAAATTGATTGAATTTTTATATAATTCTAATTTGTGTGATTGAATAATAATAAAAGAAGATTCCACATCATCACTTTAATGATGATGGTAACATATACACAAAAAGTAGAGAGATTAAATTATGCCAAATTAAAATATGAAGGTTGAATATTAAATTTTTAGTATAAATTAAGGATTAAAACCATAATTAAACCAAAATTCGATTACCTATCCGAATTAAACCATCACAATAGCAAACCTTATGTAAACCATAAGCAATGTACAATGATTTGGATGTATTGTGTTTGTAATGGTAAAAGCATCGTGAAAGTCATTGTATTAAGAGATAGATTGCATTTTGTCCACTTTACTAAAAACTTAAGCAAATTACTCCCTGTATATTCGATCAAAGAGCAAACTGGTCCTTTATGTTAAAATTAAAAACTGACATTGCTGACGGAATAACTAATTACGCATGGCGTGCAACGACTAGTTTTTAACAATAGAAATGGATGCAATTTTTAACAGAAGGATCAATTGATCTAACGTACAGAAACTAATCTACCCATTTTTGAGGGAGCAAAATGCAATTTGACTTCAGTACAAGGGAACGGATTGTATGAAACAGGGATATTATCCCTTTCCAATAGTTTTATGCCACATCAGTATTTTTATCCTGAATTTCAGGATTTCAATTTGGATTTGATTTTTTTCAGGATGAAAATGCTGAAATCCAGGATGAAAATACTGATGTGGCATAAATCTATTGGAAAAGGGATACAGATGACGTGGCGTCACTGTTTCATACAATCCTTTCTCTTAGTACAATGACCTCCATAATACATTTATTATTTATAATTACAAACCATTACTTCTTAAAAGAAAACAATTTCCTCATTTTTCTTAAAAAAAAAGTTGTTTAACATAAAATAAAGAATTGAAGAATAAAGCAAGCAAGCAAACCCCATATGTATGCAGTCAAAGACTGACTTAGACTAAAAAACAAAAGATTTTCATACCATTATATAAAGGTATGCTTCTATATTCTCAAAGTGATAAAAAGGCAAACACCCCAAGAAAAAGAAAGAGAAAATATATATAAAAAAAGGAGAAGAAAATGGAAGATGTGGAGATGGAGAAAATGGTAAGTTGTAATACAGAAGAAGAAGAAGAAGAAGATATATTGCTACCTGGTTTTAGATTTCATCCCACAGATGAAGAACTAGTAGGGTTTTATCTCAAGAGGAAAGTGGAGAAGAAGCTCTTCACCATTGATTTAATCAAGCATGTTGATATCTACAAATTTGATCCTTGGGATCTTCCAAGTATGATTTTCCATTTCTCTTTTTTTCTTTGAATTTTTTTTTTTTAGTTGATTCCCTCTTGTTTCATATTCTTGAAGAAAAATGGATATATATATATGAGTCGGAATTAAATTATATATTTTTATGATAGTAAAAATATAATTTCGTCATTTTAATAATCCATATCTTTATAGTTTTTAGAGGATTAAATCAATTTTTTATCATTTTAGACAGACCAAAATGTAATTTTATCATTACTAATTTAAAGTTTTATAAATTATAAAGAATCTAAATGAAAGTTTTCCATTTTAAGAAGACAGAACCTTGCCAGCCCCATTAAATCCGAACAATATTCTACTTCGATTATTTGGGGGTTGGGATTGTTTTATCCACCTATTCTCACATTTGCATTTGCATGCATGTTGAAAACATTCATGTTCTGATTTAATAATTAATTTAATTTACATCGTTACAATTATAATAACTCCGAGGTTAAGGTTTAAGCATGAGCGAAACCATAAAAATTTTTAAGGGACTGGAATTAAATTATATATTTTTATAATAGTAAAAATATATTTACACAATTTTAATAGCTTATATCTTTATAATTTTTAAAGGATTAAATTAAATTTTTATCATTTTCGATGATGTCAAAGTACAATTTCACCAATACTAATTTAAAATTTTATAAATAAAAATAGAGGTTTAAATGGAAAATTTTCCATTTTAATAAGCAAAGATAAGGGAGCAAGGAGTGGCCTTGGCCACTTCCAATGATATATTTACTATGTAGACCTTTTAAAATTTATCGAATCATAAATTAGTATAATCGTAAAATTATACTTTAACTTCCAAAAAGTCGAGCCAACAAAACAAAACAAGCATTTACAACTACTATCCTTCTCCATTGCACACATCCAATTTTTTTGCCTGCAAAATTCATGAAGTAGCTCGGTAGATTTGTCATTTAACCCCTTAAAATTTTATAAAATTACATGTTATTATTATAATGGTAAAATTGCATTACTTCCCCCAAAATTTATGATTAATCTCTAATTTTCAAAGCAATTTTCTTGCTTCGCCTATGATTTCATGTATATACATACATACATATATATAGAATGATCATGGATTAAAATTTTGCAGGGGTTAGCAAAATCAGCAGCACAGTGGGAGAGAAAGAATGGTATTTCTTTTGCAGGAGAGGGAGGAAGTACAAGAACAGCATAAGACCAAACAGGGTTACAGTTTCAGGGTTTTGGAAAGCAACTGGGATCGACAAACCAATCTATGGTGTCGGAGAATACCACAATAACTCCATCATTGGTTTGAAGAAATCATTGGTTTATTATAAAGGAAGTGCTGGTAAAGGTACTAAAACTGATTGGATGATGCATGAATTTCGTCTCCCACTTGATCAAAATCATGCCAAAGACAACTTTGAAGAAGCTGTAAGACCAGTGTTTCTCTTTCTTTGCTTTTCTTTCTTTTTGGTTTAATATCTATTTTGGTCCCTTTACTGTAGTGAAATTTTTATTTTGGTCCTTTTACTGTTTTTTGGGTACATTAGTAGTCACTCAGCTATGAAAAGTTACAAAATGGTCACTTAGCTACTTAGTTTTGTCTTTTTTGGTCACTCAACTATCTTAGATTTTTGAGTGTTTTCATTTTTATGTTAGCTAGTTGGTGACTAAAAAAGACAAAATTGAATAGTTAAATGACCATTTTGTAACTTTTCATAGTTAGATGACCTCTACTGTAGTTTACCCTTTTTCTTTTCTTTTTTTTTTTGGGGGGGGGGGTTTGACTTTGCTTCCTCTATTTTCATTTTGTCCATCTCGTTTGCTCCTTTGATTATTTTTCCATTTCGTCTATCACGTTAGCCCCTTGACTTTTTCTCATTCCGTCCTTTTATATGGTGTTTTTTAACGGGAATAGTCAAGGGGCTAACGTGATTGATGGAATAAAAGCAGAGAGAAAAAGTGATAAATAAATAAAAGGGTTAAAGCAAGAATTTCACTATAATACAGGGGCCAAAACAGGTTAGCTCTATACTATAATATAAATTTTACTTTGACCCCTATACTATAGTGAAATTTCAACTCTTTGAGTCACTTTTTCCTTCCCCACTTTCATTTCGTCCATCACTTTAACTTCATTAAAAAAAAATCCCACCTATTCAACCCTTGACAATAGGCTTAATATTGTGTTTTGGCCCTTGTATTATAATGAAAATTTCATTTTAGCCCTTTCATTATTGTCCACATGTTCTCATTTGATTGACTTAAACAGCCTCAAAGAGATATTTTTAAAAAAAAAAATAGTCAAGAACTAACGTGATGGACAGAATGAAAATAGACGGTACAAAGCGACAAAAAAAAAATCTTTTAGTACAAGAACCCAAACAAGTATTAAACCCGTTTTTTTTCTGGTCTCATCGTGTTTATCGTGATTGTAAATTCGATATATTTAATTAAAAAGTATAGAATAATAGAAATGCTGAATTAACAATAAAAAAATTGTTTTTGTTTTTTGCAGGAAGTTTGGACAGTGTGCAGAATCTTTAAACGTGATGTTACATGCAGAAAACATGCATTAGATTGGCAAAACAAGAAGAAAAATAACAATAATAAAAATAATGATAATAATATTAATATTAATTGGAATGTGCAAAATATTTCAGCAATAATTAATTCAAGAACATGCAGTACTGAAGAATCAGAAAATAGCTTGGAGTTTTTAGGTGAGAAAGAAATTGAAAATTTTCCTGGAAAATTAAATCAATTTTCGTTTACAAGTGATCATCATCATCATCATCAAGGAACATCTCAAGTTTTAAGCTTTTCAAACCCTAATAATGGCGATGGATTATTCTTTGGACAACAACAATGGAACGATGAGTTCAAGCCAGTTGTAGATTATAATTTTGGTGATTCATTGCTTTATAGTGATTGGTAGATTTTTTTTTTTTATTGTAGGTTTTAACTCATCGAATCGTGTATGTGTTTAATATGAATATATTTAAATTTTTTTGTATATGTGAACGATTTTTTTTAAACAATCTCATTATAGGTTCTAGTCATATCTGCTCTTTGTGACACAATGCTTAGAACTACCCATAATTCTTCCTCAGCCCATAAATAGGAGGATAATGCACTTCAACGCACTCGAAACTACGTCTTCTTAATGCTATTTTTTAACGACAATATTGACTAAAACATTAATTTTTTATACATAACAGCTCGCATTGCAATCCAATTGTACTTCATGCTATTTTTTTTAAAATTTATATATATATATATATATATATGCTTTTTGAATTATGATTTTTTTATATATATTTTTATAATTTTTAAATTATTTTTTGACATTGTTATGTCAGCATGCAGTACATATGGACTACCACAGAGGTTGCCATGCCAATATCGTTAAAAATTAATATTTTATTCAACATTTTCGTTAAAAAAAGAGACAATTTGACTAAAAGAAAGGGGCCAAATTGATAGAAAATGTAAACATTGAGGGCTAAACTTTGCATTATGCTTATTTTATAACCATTTGTTACATGAATTTTGATAATAATGAATGAAATAAAAAGTTCATTTTGATCCCTAAACTTGACAAATGTAAAGTCGATGACGTGACACTTTAAGATTACGCCATGTCATCACCTGATTTTTTTTTTAAATTTTCAGGTGATGACATAACACAACCTTAGAGCGTCGCACTATCAAATTTTAATGAAATCCAAATTTAAGAACTAAAATAGACCTAATTATCAAATTCATGTACCAAAATAGACGTAATTGAAAATTTTAGGGACTAAAAAACTATTAGCAAGACTTGAAAGAGATTATGCACATTTGGAATCCAAGAGTAATGTCTTTAAACAAAGAACACATGTTATTCAAGTGTAATAATAAAATTATTTGGTCCACTACTACCATTAAAAAGAGTTAATTGCATTAGACATTCTCAAATTATAATTTTTATTTTAAATTGGTCCCCAAATTCCAAAACATTTTAATTACATTTTAAATTATCGATATTATATCAATCAAATCCTTTCGTTATTAAAGCTATTAATTTAACTGTTAAATAACATGTCAAATCTTATGCAGATAGATTTAAAATGAAAATTTGAAAGAAATAGAATGTTGTCGCATAACGTTTAAAAGTAAAAACAAAAAAATGAATGAATAATAAAACTTCCGTAAAAGCTTCAAAAACTTCAAAACTAAGATTTTAAAAACATCTATCTTTACAATATTTATTTAAAATTTTTATTTTAAATTATGTCACATAAGATCTAATGTGTCATTTAACATTTAAGTTGACGATCTTAATAACAAAAGAACATAATTGATATAACCTCGATAGTTTAGGAATGTAATTAGAATTATTTGAAGTCTAGGGACCAATTTGGAATTAAGATCATAGTTTGGGAAATTTTAGTGCAATTAACTCTAAAAAATAAAAAAACAAACACATGATATTCATTTAATCATACTTGCAGGGGGTAACTAGGGATGTTGGCAGGGGCTCGCCCCATAAAATATAAAATTACACTTTAACCTCCTTAAATCATTTAAAAATTATAAAGATATAAACTATTAAAAAGGTGAAATTGTATTTTTACTATCGTAAAAATTACAATTTAATTTCGACCCCCTTTAAAAGAAACTTCTAGCTTCGCCCCTGTATACTTGTAGAGTTAAAACATTTAACTAAGAGGATCAATAGAATAATAGTTCACAATAAATTAATTTAATTATTATTGCAAGTAAATCCCTTCTATATATACTAGATTTGTCACACCCACAATGTGAATAAAAGAAAATATTTTATGTAAAAAATATATTCATTTAAAATTTATTCAAAAATTAATATTAGCCGAATGGTAATGAACTTGTATTTTAATATTATATTGAACACGTGTTCAATCCTTAAATTTATAATTTATAATTTTTTTATTTAAATATGATATAAAAATACGGAAAAAAGAGAGCAAAAGTATCATCATAACTATATTAATAGTAATTTCATAAAATATGATCAATGTAAGACTTTATCCCTAACTTTTTTGACCAAACAAAAATTATTTTGTTAAAATGTACCTATAGTCCCTGTTAATATATTTAATTTTTTTTATTAAATTTATTGTTTTGACATTTTGAAATATAAAAAAAAACTACTCATTTGATAATTATGTAATTAAAAAAGACGTTGTAATTAATTTGAATTTTGAAATCTGAAAAATAGAGAAACTAATTCCTAATATTTGAAAAGTACAGGGACCATTAGGTTAATTTAACCTTTATTTTTTTATGTGACTTGCCGACTAAGCAACCAACCGGGTTTGAATACAACATCTATTGCTGAAATTCATGACCGGTGATGGAAGTTTGACTCACCTTGCCGACCGAAACACTGCTGATAAAGTAGATTAAGGGTGGGTTTGGATGAGCGATTGAGTGCGGTGCGGTGCATTTGACTTACTTTTTGTCTCACGCTACAGTATCGCTACAGTATCTAATCTCACCGCCACCGCTATTTTTACACTAACCGCAAGTAAACGCACCGCCCATCCAAACCCACCCTAAGTTTTCAAACAAAGTATGCTGACATTGCTGGTAAAGTGATCGGTATGAGTCTCCCATTTCAGCTTAACAATCCATGCTTAATATTACGTCTCATCATTGGTCGGGTTAAGTCAATATGGATTGAACTTAAACACGATATTAATACACAGGGGTGAAGATAGAAAATAATTATAAAATGACTTAAATGAAAGAATTTTCATTTTAGAGGTGTCGGGCCTCTATCAGCCTCCCTAGCTTCGCCATTGTTAACACACTTTATACTTGTTTAAGTCCGACTTGAAATATGAACTTAAAATTTTGACTAATCTAAAATGCATTGAGGTCGAAATGAGTGTAATTAAAAACACAACTCACCTTCATTCAGAATTGTTGAGTGTTTTCGTTTGTGTGTCCTCTCGGTGAAGAGAGTCGGGTATTTATAAGATACGGTTACCGTTCATCAAAATGACGTTCTAGGTAGGCTCCATGCATGCCAACACATATACTGCTCTAGACTTAACATATGTTTATCGTACCACGTGTTTGACTTTGCATCCTCTGCTTGCGAACCCCCAATAACATGCATACGAACTTAGCTCACGAGCTCTCCTCGCGAGCCCTTAATATTTTCATTTATATGAGAAAAATGTTCTGATAAAAAAATATTATTATTTTAAATATTAAATAAAAATAGGTGATAATTTAAAGAAAAAAAAATGACTTCTATTTTTATATTGGATCTTAATTTTTGTTTCATTTTTATTTTAATACATTATTTATATTTTTTTTTCTCTAGATACAATGTCCTTAATCCCTAAAAGGAAAAGATATTGTGTATTTAAATACATTTAAACTTACGTCCTTTAAATTGTTATAACGATAACAATACAAACTGAGATAACACTTAATCATCATTAAATTTAAAACAATTACTAAAAATGAGGTGAAATGATACATTTAATGTGAAGTGATTATAAATATAATTAACATTCGTGGAAATGGATATTTTCGACATCTATGAAAGAATAAAATGCATAAATGTCCCATTTAGGGGGCGAATTTAGGGGTTGGTAGGGTTCCAGTCCCCCTATAATGGAAATTTTTTTATTTAGACCATTTATAATATATAAAATTTTAAATTAATAATTGTAAAATTGTACTTTAGCCCCCCAAAATTGATAAAAATTTGATTTAATTCTCTAAAAATTATAAAAATATAGGCTATTAAAATGACGAAATTATATTTTTACTATCATAAAAATATATAATTTAATTCCGCCCTGATACGAGATTAAGCAGACTTCAACGGCTAATTTCCTGATTTCATTTGTAATTCTGTTAATGTTTGTTATTCTGTTACAGCATTGTGTTTTTGTTTATTATTAATGAAACGATGCGTACTAGGGAGGGGGTAAATGCTAGAGTTAAACGACCTGTTTTAGATGTTAGGGAGGGGGTAATGCCACCCTTTTCTCATGCTTACCTAACAACCAAAATGGTACCATTTCATCATACAATAGCAGCCAAAATCATCATTCAAATGCATCATTTATACCATATCCAATTCAACCAAATTCAATACTCAAGTCAATGCCAAATACCTATTCAAAACTTATATCATCAAGCGTCCATTCACAAGCACATGACTTCTCAAATTATCAACTTCAATTACACCATATAGATCATTTACCAAACTCAAAATATAACCATTTGAACAACTATAATACCTTAGCCACATTTATACCAAAATAAGTCATCATTCATGGCTATATATACAAAGCAACCATATACATTTACAAGCCAACTCTCATGGCTATATACACAACCAAAGTACTACAACTAGTATATACATGCCATATACCATATATACATAACTCAAAAGTACCAACTTAGGTGTTTGATAGTGCGATGATGTTCCCAACGGCTCCCGGATCTGAGCTAGCTTTGATACACTATAAAACATAGAAAAATAACACAAAGTAAACTTCATAACTTAGTAAGCTCGTAAGTGAGTAACTCAATAAATCAAATAAATGTAATTCAACCAATTACACATTACAAAATCATAACCACATTAACTACAAACCTTTCTCATGTCTCAAAACATGATTAAGTACCATCTCATTGGACTTTCTCCATTTAATACTCGAAAAGTTTCCGTACGTACTTGTGTCACCTCGTACTAACCTCTTTCTCAACCACATCATTTGTTTACCCGTTGAACCATTCGGAATAGAAATTGGATACTCAATAGTATCATACGATAAGTACCTATACCATGGCCCGTAGCCAAATCAAGGTAAATTATCTGAAAAACAATTATTATGGCCTGAAGCCAAATCATCCGATATACATGGCCCGAAGCCAAATTATCCGATATGCATGGCCCGAAGCCAAATCGGTATAACTCACACACGAAGTGCTAATTCCATGGCCCGAAGCCAACTCAACTTATCATTTAATAACATGACATTAGTATCCAAATCTATTCCTAAAGTTCAACCGAGCATTCACACCTTTCGTTTCTATCATCGAATGCATTCGTAGAGTTGTTTTCACAATTCAACATTGTCCGTAATATTGTAAACGCAGTTTATGCAATATCAAAGCATTTGACATACATTTATAATGAATTTACCACATACGAACTTACCTTGTATTTGGAATTGACGGATCGGATCGACTACTCGATAACTTTGCTTTTCCCCAGATCTAAATCCGAATTCTTCCTTTCTTGATCTATATGTATTCAAAATTAACTCATTTAATCATTCATTCATTCAATTTAGTCCAAAAATACACCTTTGGGCATTTTTACACATTAGCCCCTAAACTTTCACATTTAATCAATTTAGTCCCTATTTCACAAATACACAAAATTCATATAATTTTCATTAAACCCAAGCTTGGACGAATTTCAAATAGATCCCTAGCAGCCCAAAAATTTCATTTATTTCACATTTCAACCCCTCAATTTACATATTTCACAATTTAATCCCTTTTTGACATTTTTGTCAAAAATCACTTTACAAAACATATATAATTATCATCAAGCTTTCATATTTCAACATTAAACATCAAATAACACATAAAATCATCAATGGCAACTCTCAAAATCTTTAACAGTTTCGAAATTAAAGGTACGGGCTAGCTAGTACTAGATGCAACGATCACAAAAACATAGAAATCATAAAAAACAGATCAAAAACCGTACCTTAATTGCTTGAATATACCTAGCCGAATGAAGAACCCTAGTTCTTCTTGTTCTTCTTCTAAATTCGGTTAAAAAGATGATAATGAAGCATGGATTTTACTTTGTTTTAGTAATATATCATTTAATAATTATATACCAATTTTAACCTTAATGAACATTAATAACAACACCAAATGCCATGCCATTATCATCCATTTACTATCAAATGGTTTAATATCATCATAAGGACCTTTGGTTTAATAAATCATAGCAATTAAATACCTTTAACAAATAGAATGCAACTTTTGCATTTTACGCGATTAAGTCCTTTTTCTCAAATTGAGCTATTAAACGATAAAATTAGCTCACGAAATTTTCACACATATCAAATAACATACTGTAAACACCAAAAATAATATTAAAATAATTTTCTAACATCGGATTTGTGGTTCCAAAACCACTGTTCCGATTTAGCTAAAACCGGGCTGTTACACTATAAAGATATCTGTGAGTTGGGCAAAGCAGTATAACTTAGCTCATATGGGAGTTCAAGCTAGGTGGTTGGATTTAGATTACGGACGTTCCTTGGCACGGAGTTGGGTGGGTGCATCTCTATACTGATGGGTCTATTAAGAGGGAGTCTGGCTATGCTAGTGCTGGTGGAGTTATTTGTGGACAAAATGGAGAATGGATCTTTGGATACAATCGTTATTTGGGGATTTATTCAATTTTGAAGGTTGAACTTTGGGGGGTCCTTGACAGATTGGCAAATATTCAAGAGAGGGGACATAAGAATGTTTTGGTACATACAGACAGTTTGGAGGTCGTCAAAGTGCTGCAAGCTAATAACTTGGAGAACTCACCCTCAGCCTGGGTAAGAAGAATTCACTTGAGCTTGCAAAATGTTGAACAATGGTGCTTCAAGCATATTCCGAGAGATAAGAATACGGTTACTGATAGACTTGCTAAGATGGCTTTGGATAAAGATACTGAGGTATAAGTATTAGATAAAATTCTTGAGGAGTTGTGTGATGAGTTCGAGATTGATAGTATAGTTGAATTTTCTGTTGTAACTGCTTAGCATAATTGGTTAATCTATTTCTTTACACCAAAATTTTTTTTATTTAATAATAAGATTTGTAAATTTATTTATTTGGATCCACAAAAGCCTTATTTTCACACCCATATATAGGATAAAGTGGTAAAAGTATTACCCACCGAAGTTGCTTCTTGTTTATCGGTGTTTAACACTCTAGTCCAAAACTTCCTCACTAGTGCGTTGGAAGATCTTTTGTCGGTCAAATTTATTGTCATCTAAACGTGTATATGTGGTGCGATTGCACCAAAATCAAGAATAAACATACTTCAATGGAAGCAACTGGCTCCCAAAGGAGCCCTAAGTCTGGTGCTGTTCCTTAATCAATATTAGCACTAAAGAAATTTTACAAGGCTAGATCGTTTTTCTTGTATGTATATCAAATAATAAAATATAAGTAACTTCTATTACCCTTATGAGCATAAAGGATTAAGGCGAGGAAGGTCCTAGTAAAACAAAGGGTACCCCTGTAGCATTCCATGCCAAAGCATTTCCCCTCTGCATTTCCTTCCTAGTGATAAACAATGGCTGCCAGGTAACCAAAGAGGAAAGATCCGATGGGAATGTTGACCACCAAAACGTTATGGTCGACGTACGCCAAAATTTTTCGTCCCCAACAGTTCCGTCATTAAAGATACAGATATGGAAGTAATTGCTCCCGTACACATTCCAATGGTGGCGGTGCTGATATAAAGCCATAGGACGGTATTGTCGTTGACAAGTAATAGGAAGAAGGCTGCTCCTGTTGGAACCATTAATGCTACCTGCTGGTCTTGATATCATGTATTTTCTCCTGAAATTTCACCATTTATAATATAATTAAATATGCTACTTCCATGCATTGGTCAACCTATAATAAACTAACCCCACATTGTCATTTCTGTAATATGATCAATGACTGAAGATAGTAGATAGATAATTTTGCCAAAAAGAGAGTTATTGATTATTACCTTGAGACAAAGTAATCCACCATTAATGGTATGAGGCGGCCAAAGAAGTCAAAGGATGAAGAATACCAAATACAACCAAAAGTTCAATCTCCTTTGCATCACCTTCACACCCATCTCCTCCATCACGCTAATTATCTCGTTTATTTCACTTATCTTGTCATCTCCACTAGTATTGCTTTTGCTTAGCCGATCTGCATTCATTTCGCTTAGATCAAATTGTCTGAATCCCTCCTCCCATGCTATGCGTAGTCCTTCTAAAACAAATCTTGATTCAATCCTAAATATTGTGTCCTTACCAATCATCATTAACTACACAACCAATTTGCATATGAATCTCTAAACACTCCTCCAATAGAAGCGTTGGAGCTCTTTGATGACGCCATCCCATCCATATTGAGTTTAATCTATCCTCTCTCCGATGGCAACCAACGTATAGTAGTGACCATAGAATTAAGTTGAAGCAAATTGAAAATCGACATTGCATAACTCCTCGCCCAAGTCAAACCCGTGTCCACAAAATCTTGTACACAATTATGGCTATTAGAAAAAATAAAATAATTTCGATTTTTCCGTAGCAACCAACATAAAGTGAAGAAGAGGGTTTGCCATTCAATAAGAGCATGTCTCAGACACCACAAAAAGCTAATATAATTTTGAGAAATGGTAATCCCAAATTGCATGGAGCACAGATTTAAAGAAAATCATTTTTAAAAAATATTGAAAAAAAATTCATTTTAATTTTAATATGAAATTTATGTGTTTATTGTGATTATGACAATGAATTTATAAAGCAAAATTACGTAATGTTGTCCTAGTAAATTCATGTTCTATACATTTCTCGCCTACTACATTTTTTTCTTCATGTATATTGCATTCATTCATTTTGTTAGTTGAGAATACGAAACTCGAACCACTAATAGGTATTCTCAATCTCTAGTAAAAATAAACAAATTTATCCATTTATAATCTTCCGCTAGCTGAATTAATTGATCGTCCAATCGAAAATAATAACAAAATGCATAAATTGTTAAAAGGAGTTCAAAAATACATATACATATTGTATACCACTTAATTTGCTTATTTCCTCTACGAAGAAGAGAGAAAAGTAAAAAACCTATAGATATTGGTAAAACTACAATTATTGTTAACCAAGGAAAATAATGCGTGATAAAGACAAGATATACTATAAAAAAGTAAATGGATTTAAAATATATTCAACCAGGTTTCTTGGACCGTACCGATAAGCTAAACCCATACGATAAAACTTTTAGAAATAATTATTTCCAAAGCTATCCAATGATATTTGCATTCTATACACCTAATCCTTCTTTTTCTTATCTTACCTCTCTTTCATTTTGTTATTGAATCAAGAGTTCGAAGGCATTTCAAAGACTAGATATAAACTAAAATTATGTTCATAAATAAATTAAAATATCTATAATATTTTCAAAAAGTATATAGTAAACAAATAGGATGAAACGAAATGAAATAATGAGAAGTGATTATAGACGTATTTAAGTCTTAACACTTATAAATTATATCCGTGACATATTTAAACGTAGATAAATATATTATATATACTATCAATAGGCACCTAAATTAGGTAATATAGAATGGGGAGTTGCGGCGAAATTAAACTTATACATGATTAGTGTTCTAAAGATTGAACATGAAATTCTGATATATTTTGAGAGATAATAACAAAATGATAGATCGTATCATCAAAGAAGCTAAACATGGAATGAAACAGTTGATTATTCATGTAAATCTACCAACATATATATAAGAAATTTATTGGAGGAAGATGTAAATATTGGAGGAAGATGTCTAATGCGCTATGCCTACAATGACTGATGGAGTACTGTACTTTTACACCCGAATGTCAGTGATTTAGGATAAGAAAACAAAAGAAAAAATAACTCTTAAACTACCAAAAAAAACAAAGTAAACAAAAGGCATTTCTCAAAGGAAAACAATTATTAAGCAAATATATGTAATTATGTATAAATATAACCACTTCAATGAATTATACAACATTGGTTTAATCCCAACATATTTCACCAACTCAAAGTCATATTTTACTATTAATTAATTATGAACAATAATGATTAAATCCATTAGATTATGCATATTCTCCAATTTGATATTTTTAATCCTCAATTTTTTTTTTGAATATTATGTAAAAACAATAAAGTGACATCATGTTACACATATACATCTATCGTATAAATGAATCAAGACTGAAATCTCAAAATTCCAAAAATACAACTAAAAATAACCAAATTAAAATATAAAAACTAAATTTATGACTTAAACATAACAATACAAGGACTAATACCAGAATTTAAACTTTTACATCTCAAGAGAAAAATACCGTGCCAAATTTTACCAAGAACAGCACATTTCACCCACAAAAGATGATTTAACAACCTTTATATCATTCACATATTTCTATCAACCAAACATCAAATCCAAAACTTAAAAATATATAAACAAAGATTTAAAAGTTCACCATTTAACCAGAAATCACTTAAAAGCAGTCACAATAAGAAACATAACATAGACAGTTCTTTAAAAGTATGAACTTGTTTTTGATGTTCTAAATCAATAGACATCACTTAGGTTGCTAGGCAAAGCATCCATGGACAGAACTTAGTGTTCAAATCCTCACTATCCACACTTGATATAATCAACCATATACAAAGCACATAACTACTGACTAAGAGATTGTTTGCTCATACCCTCCCCTTCTCCAAACACCACTTTCAGCGAGCTTCATACTGAACAACTGCAGTAAACACAAGGTTTTACAACATTAATTGTCAAAATAATGAAAGAAATAGCAAGTTTATCTCTCTTCGAGATGTGAAAAGGACCATGAGGAAATTCGTTTCGCAGGTTAAACAAAGCTATAGATCTACTTTTGGCTAGAATAAAATTGTAGAATTGAAACATCACACTTGAGGGCCTATTGCTAAACATTAGGCAACAAAGAACACATCCCGAGCATTAACAAGAAACTTAATAAAAAAAACCCAAACATTAAACAGATACACGCCAAAAAAGAAAACTTGTGTATGGTCTAATATGCATCAAAAGTTTTATGTTTGGTCGGTCTCTGGGATACTGTAAGTTCACGATAGCAAAGAGGAGAATCATTAAGTTCTAATGGACAATCAATGAAGATTGATGAAGGTTGATACTTGATATTGTCCCAGTTGAATATCCGATAATGGTGTGTTCTCACAAAGTATAAAAAGCAAAGGAAAAAGAGAATGAAGACCATAATGTAATTGTCTTTGACATGCAATCTTGATGTTGTTTAATTTCAGGATGAGAGATTTTGGATTAATATAAGAGGAGTGATCCTAAAATTTTAAGTTATTTGAATCTAGTTCATAATTACGGGAAAAAAGTTGCATTCAGTTCAACACTGTCAAATATCAGAATAATAATCTCATATCACATTTTGTTTTATGTTTCACCTAAGTTAAATTTAGTACTGACTATGGTTCTATTCTGTTCCTGATCCTTGAAAAAAAGAACTTTTAAAATATCTCCTAAATTCATTCTTGATAGTGACACAAATAAGCAATGAAATACAATAAATCATTACAAATATTACTATAAAAAAATAGTAAAATTAAGGAAAAGGATAAAAGTAGTGAGAAAGGAACATTACTTCTTCGGGTTCGCTTCTTGTAAAGAATGCGATAACCACATTCCCGGCATTGTATCACATCTCCATGCTTCAATGTGTTCTCTTGCCCACAGTCTTTATAACATCACCCCAAAAAGAACAAAAAATCAAAAGACTTTACCAAAACTCAGGGTTTATTTAAGAGAGAAGAGGCTATATAATACTAACCTCCACAGATATAGGTAACAGGTTCAGGTTGTGGATCCATTGATGCTCACTCAAACAAGATTTTCCTGATGAACCTGCTCAAAGGTCAAAGAGATTTTCACACAAGTCAAATTTAAATGAACAAATACCCCAAAACTTTTTTTGTTTTAATGTTCTCAAATATAGTTAGAGAAACATACATTGATATCCATGTCCTACTATATGTCAAGTACAACTATTAGATGAATGTTTCAGAGCAAACAAAGAGGAAGGTTCAGCGTAAAGGATGATGGTTTCCTATAATTTACCCTACATAGGTTCCATAATCTAATTTTATGCACTTCATTGAGGAGAGATCGATTCCTTTTGGAGACCCCTCAACAGGTCAGAATTTTCATGGAGTCAAGGCCAGAGTCGTCTTCCAACTCTATAGAGAGAGGGAACGCCTCGTTGGAATGGACCATGCATGGTCCACAGTCACTTACCAATTGCAAAACCTCGGGCTCTCCATAGAGTTGGGAGACAATACCTCAGCTCGACCCAGGGAAAATACCAATGTAATGGATCAGTCGGCTCGGTCAGCTCCAAACGGACGACGCTTTCAAAAACTTCTCTAAAGGATTCGGCATCCCCTCAACACTCTTCATTACCGGAAAACTCATCCAACAAAACTCTACCAAATAATATCAGGTAAGTCCCTAATTCTCTCGTACGATTCCAAAACTTTGGGTGCCCAATCATCGCAATTTCATCATCAATTTCTTTATTTTTACTAATGTATTGTAAATACTACACTCATTAACCTAATTCGTTCAAAAGAGCAATTGATTCAACAGAAATAACCCTAAACCTTAATTTTTTTTTAAAAAGAATTAATTTTAATTCAGTAATCATATTCCAAGAAGAGAAAGAAGATGAAGAGCAGTAAATTGACGCTGGGTATTAAAAGAACTTACGAGTCACGAGAGAGGGAAAAATAGGACGGTCAGGCAGCTAAGAGAGAACGAAATTTTAGAAGCAGCAAAGGAAGAGGAGGAGGAGGAGGAGGAGAAGAGGTGGAGACTTTGTTTGGCGGCGTAGATGTCTAAAGAGAGTTGAGAGATGAGAGTTGGGCTTTTAAAGGAAATTTAAGAAAACATTTTTTATAGAGTTAATTTCCCCATGCATCTCAAACTATAACCTTCCTTCTAAATTAGTCTCCAAACTTTAAAATATTTTAATTACATCCCTAAATTATTGATATTATATCGATATGGTCCTTCTATTACTAAAATTATTAGTTTAACCGTCAAATGAGACATCGGATCTAATGTGACATAACTTAAAATGAAAATTTTCAAGAAAAATGAATATTGTAAAACTATTTGCTTTGAGATTTTCGAAACTTTTACAAAAGTTTTATCGTTCACTCTTTATTTTTTTTTAGTTTTACTCTATTTTTAATTTTAACTTTTAAACGTTATGCAGGAATGTTTTACTTGTCTTTAAATTTTTCATTTTAAATTATGTCATGTAAGATTTGAGAGTAAACTAAAGGTTTTAATAATAAAAAGGACCTAATTGATATAACATTAATAGTTGGAGGGTATAACTAGAACGTTTTGAAGTTTGAGGACCAAATTTAAATGAAAATTATAGTTTGGGGATGTTAAGTGCAATTAACGTTTGTATATATTTTTAATAGAAGTAAAATTTATGTTAAATTTCACTATTAGTCCTTGTACTTTACTAAAGATATAAATTTAGTCTGTATAGTTTTTTTTTTTTTATTTTAAAGTTATAATCCTTACAAAATAATAACAATTAATTAATTTTTTTATTTCTAAAATCTGATGAGCAAACATATTATCATACGTGTCATGCCAACTTATTATTTTTACATGTTATTAAAAATTTAGTTAATAGATTAACGATTTATCATTTAGAGGTGAGCAAAACTCATTTCGATTAGAAAAAATCGAAAAAAAAATTCAAATTTCGAGTTAATTGAATCAAGTTTATTTGAGTTATTTGAATTATTCAAGTAAACTCGAATAAGTAATTTGAGTTTTGAATTCGAATCGAGTTGAATTTTATAATTCAAATAACTTGAATAATTCGAATAATAGATTGGTGTAAATACCCTTTTGGTTCCTGTCTAGTTTGAAAATTAACAAATTGGTTTCTCTCTCATAAAAAAATTCTAAAAAAATATAAAAAAAAAGTTAAAAAATAAAAAAAATTCTAGAATAATAATTTTGGGACCTAAATTAATTAATTAATTCAAGTTCATCATATTAAAGTATTTTTTTTTTATTTTGCTTTGAATTTTTTTTTAAATATATATGGTTTTAAATTTATGTGCTTTGACATGGAATTAGTTATAATTTAATAATATTTTAATTTGATATGTTTAATTTTTTAATTTAACTCGAACAATTACACTTGATTCGACTCAACTCAAATTTCATTTTACTCAACTCGATCCGAAAAAAATTCAAATCGAGTTAGGATGATAAAATAAGACTCATCAATTTGATTAACTCAAAAAATTTTCACTCGATTCGATCGAACGCTCACCCTTACTATCATTTACATCAAAACTAAAATTTCAAAATTTAAAAAGTATAGGGACTTAGAATGATCCAATTAGAGAATATAGATTAAATCTATAATTATACACATAATACGAGATTAGTAATTGCATTTAACCAAATGGTTTTAATTTTTCCCTGTTTAGATTAGAACTAAACATTCAAAATTCAAAAAATACAAGAATTAAAATTGATTAAATTAAAGTATATGGACTAAATCACAACTTTTACAAAGTACAGAAACTAATAACAGAATTTAACCTAAAACTTATATAATTAGGCTAGCCGCTCAAGCCTGGCCCGAAGGAACAAATTAATGCACGCCGTTCATGTTAAAAGGACCGAACGTGGGCCAACGGCTTTGATCAGTGAATTACAAGAGCTCTGGTATACAATGAACCGTATGTGATTTAAGCTTTCGAGACCTTTCTCCTATATTCTTCGTGCCTCCCAAGACCGATCATCGTCTTTGCGTTACATTATCTCGCTGAATTTCTCAGGTAAGAAAAGAATAATTAAATTTCTTCATATATTCTAAAACGATTTTTAGGTTTTCCCGTTTGAATATTTAACAAATATATATTTATTTTGCAGAATTTAATAATTTATTCAATGTTCAGATAAAGGGGTTTTTTTTTATTTGTTGTCGTTGTTAGTTGATTGATTGGGCTGCTTTGAATTTATTTGTAGTTTGAAAACGATTTTGAGGGTTTTCTCGTTTGAATCTTCAACAATTAGGGGGTTTTTCCTTGGAATTTAATAATTTATTTATTGTTCAGATAAAGATTGTCGTTGTAGTTGACGAGGATGTGGCTTTTTTAATTTAATTGTTGTTTGGAAACGATTTTGAGGGTTTTTCCCGTTTGAATCTTCCACAATTAGGGTTTTTTTCCGTAGGAAATTAATGATTTATTTAATGTTAGAGATAAAGGTATTCTTTATTTGTTGTAGTTGTTGGTTGATTGATTGATTGAATTTTTTTAAAATTATTTATAGTTTGGAAACAACTTTGAGGGTTTTCCCGTTTGAATCTTCAACAATCAGTGTTTATTTTTTTGGAATTTAATGATTTATTTGATGTTTAGATAAAGGGATTCTTTTATTTGTTGTAGTTGTTGGTTGGTTGGTTGATTGATTGTTGTTGTGGTTGAAGAGGATGTGGGCTGCTTCATGTCTTGCATCCTGTTGTGCGGCATGCGCCTGCGATGCGTGCCGCACGGTGGTTTCGGGGATTAGTCGGAGATCTGCAAGGATCGCTTATTGTGGACTTTTTGCTCTTTCTCTTGTTGTTTCGTGGATCCTTCGTGAGGTTGCCGCCCCGCTGATGGAGAAGCTCCCTTGTATGTTTCGTTAAACTGTGCCTTCCTTATTATTTATTTATTATTGCTGCATTGTGTGATTCGCTTAATTAGCCTGTTTTGAGTTGATAGTATAAAAAAACTTTTGTTAATGTTTAACTGAGCAAATGATGCTGCTAAATTGTTGATAGTATCATAGCATTGGCGTATGCAATGGGCAGTGAAGATGAATTCTTTAGGCTTTAGTTTTATAGTCATTTGTCTCATGAGTGTTGGATCACTCCGAGCTAATTGTTCTTTTACATGATTTGTTGATGTATTGAGTATTTTAGGGAATCTGAAGAATGCTCAGATTTCCATGTGAACATGAAATTTATCACCGTTCACCATGTTCGGGGCCATGGTTTATTGAATCGATCCTGTTTCGTGGATAAATTTGGAGTTTTCCCTTTTCCACATTTTCCTTTGAGTGGCAACTGGTACTCATACCTTATTTCTCATCTACTGTGCTGCCCCATTTTAGATTGTCCTTAGTTATTGATTTGGGGTCCCATATTTCATTAATATAATGTTTGAAGGTCAGCTTGTTGGAGTTATTTTGCTGATCTAGTGAATATGTTGTTGTTATTTATTCAGGGATCAACCATTTCCATAAAACACCCGACAGGGAATGGTTTGAAACGGATGCAGTGCTGCGGGTTAGCTTGGGAAACTTTCTGTTCTTTGCTATCCTATCTGTCTCAATGGTTGGTGTGAAAAACCAGAGGGATCCTCGTGATGCTGTGCACCATGGTGGATGGATGATGAAAATTATCTGCTGGTTCATTTTAGTGATTTTGATGTTTTTTGTTCCAAACGAGATTATCAGCTTCTATGGTAAGCTATGTTTTGGTGGACCATTCTACTAAATTAAGACTATGATCCTTTTTGAAGTATCTTACATGCTATAGGAGAGAATTTTATTAAAGATTTAAACGATTAGAGAAGAAAATAATATGGCTAAAAGCACCTATAGTTAACTTAATATGACACTTAAATTTTGCTTTTACAGAGTCAGCATCAAAGTTTGGTGCAGGACTGTTTCTTTTGGTTCAAGTCGTGCTTTTACTCGACTTTGTTCATGGATGGAATGACAAATGGGTTGGATATGATGAGCAATTCTGGTTAGTTTTTTTTTTTCTTTTAAGATTTTTTTTATGGCATCTCTTCTTTCTATTCTTCAGATCAGGTGGCATGCTTGCTTTTTCTTGTAGGTATGTTGCGCTACTAGTTGTTTCTCTTGTTTGTTATTTGGCAACATTTGGCTTCTCGGGACTTCTCTTCCACTGGTTCACTCCATCCGGACAAGATTGTGGACTCAATACCTTCTATATCGTTATGACCTTGACTCTTGTTCTTTTGTTTGCCATAGTTGCACTGCATCCTGCGGTAAGCGTCTGTTTTTACGTCTTCGCAATCATAATAGCCCATCATTATCAATTCTATTAGTGTTTTGTGGAATAAAAATGTGTAAGTTAAAATTTTAATTGGAGTAAAGTCGAGGCGACCCTTTGCTAAATTTTAGACCAGCTTGAATTCTTGTGGATTGTGTATCATTAATGGAAGCTGGAATGGGCTTAGCTCGAGTTGATGGCTTCTGTTAGATAAGTGATACTTTTTCCATGTTCGATAGACTAAATACCTTTTCGAACGAGTATTTTCTATTTTCCATTGATCAACCTATTGCAACTAAAGGATATAATATAGAACCAACATAAGAATAGGTCGATTGCAAAGATGGCTTAGATTGGACAAACTATTTTCCTATTTGACCTTATGAGAATGCTCATTTTTGTGTTCTATAAAATTGAATTATTGAAGTCTCATCTCTCACTCTCCTCACATATTTCACTGTGTTTACACAAGTCATCACTACTATAGAGATGCTTCCGTTCATTCCCAATACGTATATCTTGATGAAATACTTTATTCTTTTTTGTCATGTAACAGGTTGGCGGTAGCATTTTGCCAGCTTCAGTTATATCACTGTACTGCATGTACCTATGCTATAGTGGACTTGCAAGTGAACCGAGAGATTACGAATGCAATGGTCTTCACAAGCATTCAAAAGCAATTTCAACTGGTACCTTGAGCTTAGGTCTGCTTACCACTGTCCTGTCAGTTGTCTACTCTGCTGTTCGTGCTGGGTCTTCAACAACTTTACTCTCCCCACCAAGCTCGCCTCGTGCAGGTATTGCTACCTTATACCACTAAAATAGCCATTCATTTGTGTTCTTTTCTTAAAATTTAAGGAAGTTTTATTTACAAATTTCACATTTTTCGGGATGAGAATAAGGGTTGGTTTCCAAATTACAGATTTGGGGTTACTTCTCCCCTTCTTTTCTGCCCCTTACCGCCTTTCTTATTGCAAGCTAACCCGAGGTTCTTTATGGCGAAAAAAAAAGAAAAAAAAAAGGAAAGAAGATAAAATTATCATATATTGAGCTTTAGCTCAATTGACAGCATTGCTATTGCAGCAACCAGGAGCACGTAGGGTCGAGCATGTTTAAGCATGTTCTTTTTCCTATTTAAGGGTACAATTTAATATCTTGATTTGAATGGTTGAAGGTGCAGGAAAGCCTTTGCTTCCAATGGACAAGGCAGATGAACACGAAGAAAAAGAGAAGAACAAGCCGGTCTCCTATTCATATGCCTTCTTCCACATAATCTTTTCTCTTGCAAGTATGTACTCAGCAATGCTTTTAACCGGATGGTCAACCTCGGTTGGAGAAAGCGGCAAGTTAGTCGACGTAGGATGGCCATCGGTGTGGGTTCGGATTATAACTGGGTGGGCAACAGCAGGTCTCTATATATGGTCTCTAGTTGCTCCTATTCTTTTCCCAGAGAGGGAATTTTAGGTTCTCCAAAGTAAGTTATTGGCCATTGTTGCAATAAATTTAGTTTATATGTGTGTGTGTGTGATTTGACTGACCAAGATGGATTAAAAAAAAATATTATGTGCGTCTCAAAAGAGAAGTTGAATATATGTGTGTGATTAGTGATGGATTTGTTCTCACTCCTTATTGTTAATATTTTCATTATGTAATTATCACAATATTGAAGAAAATGTTTACCTCCACCCAAGATAGATAGTATCGCACCTGTGGACGTAACGTCTTTTTACTGGATTTGTGCGTATTGGTATCTGTTTGTTTCGATGTATAGTTCCAAATTTATCGGTATTTTAAAAAAAAATATTTAATATATGTATATTCAAATATAAAATATTCATACTAGGGATTTAAATTGCGATTGCGGTCGCGTTTTCGGTCGCGTTGCGTTTATCGCGGTTGCGAACATAATGGATGCTATTGCGGTCACTGCGGGTATCGCGGTCCACAACTTATTGTAAAACATAATAGCGGTTTTGACAGTAACGGTTTCGGACGGTGCCGCTACTGCTATATAACGGCTGCTATTTCGGTAACGGATCGCTATCTAAATCCCTGATTCATACATCAATCAATAAGCTAGTGCGATTGATATAGATCGAAATTTTAGCTAGTGCAAAAGGGAGAGTTTTAGCCGGTGCAAAAGGGAGATTTGCATCGATTTATTACTGGGATGGTTTTTCATTATGCTCAAATTAGTATGGTTTCTTCTCACATTTCGTGTTAGATTTATTATTCACTTTTTTGAGTAATTTATAGAGTAAAAAAAATTAAAGATTACAATATGCTCAAAGTTCTTGTGCCTTTCATATATTTTGAATTTAATCTCCATACTTTTATTTTTAGTAATTTAATCCCTTTATTTTTTGAATTTTAAAATTTAGATCCATTTGTTAATATTGTTAAATTCTTAAAAATTCACCTTGCCATTTTAATTTGGATTATGTCAAACTCAAAGTATAGAGATTAAATCTTAAAATTGAGCACATTATAGGGATCAAATTTAAAATTTAGCCATTATTTCTCATGTCAAAAGAAAAGAAAAAAAGAATGGACAGGTGTAAATTATGTCAATATTAAAATATAGAGATTAAATCTCAAATTTGAACGAAATATAAGGATTAAAACTGAAATTTAATAATTCTTATATAATCTCAAAAAGGTAGAGGGATTAATAGTGAAATTTAGCCATTATTTTCTCATGTCAGAAGAAAATAAGAAAAAGATCGGACAGGAGTCTAAATTATGTAAAAGTCAAAGCGTAGAAATTAAATATCAAATTTGAGTGAAATATAGGGATTAAAACTGAAATTTAACCATGTTTATATAATGATAAAAAATAGAGGGGTTAAAACTAAAATTTAACCATTTTTTTCTCTTTGTAAAAAGAAAGGAGCGGATAGGTGGCTTCTTAAGGAAAGCTTTAGCCTTTTCTATATAGTAGTATAGATTACAGCTTCTTTCGCGAGCTCTAACTCATTTATGGCTCTTAACAAAAATTGCATTCTAATTTACAAAAATTGAGAAATTAATTCATTTATTTTGTTAGAATTTGGCTTCATACTTTATGGAAATTAAAAATTAGTCCAAATATCGGTTAACATAAACTCGAACTACTAATTTGTACTAATTTCTAAATTTTCGTAAACTAAAAAAAAAAATCAAAGTCAGACAAATTAAAATAGAGGGACTAAGTTATTAATTTCCGTAAAATGGAGGGATGAAATTAAAATTATACCGTTATTATATACATTATATATAGGCGGTGTGGTTATTTTGTTAGTTACTTAATTTCTCTGTTTCAGATATCTTTCCGCTCAAGAAAAGTAGAAGAAAGCAAAAAAAAAAAAAAAAAAAAAAAAAAATGGCGCCTGAACCAGAAGATGAGTTCAAGGACGAGAAAAACCCTAGACCTCTTGACGAAGATGATATCGCGCTTCTCAAAACCTATGTAAATTTTGAACTCTCTTTCTCTCTACTCGTTGTTTTTCGTTGAATCTTTCGGTTTATTGTTTCTTTTTCGCATTTCAGATCTGTTTCAGATACGGAAGTTCGCTTTTTTAATTCTTTAATTTAGTGTATTTATATGTTTGAGATGTGCTGTTTAACATTAACCGCCAATTTTTAGGGTTTATGAAGTGAAATATACTGTTGAAGATCCTATGATTTGATTTTTGATGCTCCGTTTTGCTTTAGATGTATTGATTATGTGGACAAATACATGAGAATTTTCGTTTTTTTGTGTGGCAGGGTTTAGGTCCTTATTCAACGAGCATTAAGAAAGTTGAAAAGGAGATTAAGGCAATGGCGAAGAATGTAAATGATTTATGCGGTATATGATTTCTCCCTTCTTTCACTGCTTATGATTAGGGTTGTAATCGAGCCGAGTGGAGTCTGAATACTGGCAAGCTTGAGATCGACTTGAAATTCAAAGCTCGATACTTGGCTTGAGCTCAATTGAACATTTATTTTAAGCTTGAGCTCAGTTCGAGATATAATCGAGCTAATCAAGCTTGATTAAACTTGTTTATCAAATTTTGCAGTCAAGTTTGAACTTGAGCTTGGTTAAGTTTGTACGTATTCAAGTTCGAGCTTTGCTTGATAATTAAACTAAGAGTTAATAATATATATTAAGGGCAATAACATAATTTAATAATGTATAATATTTAAATATATATTAAAATGAAAAGCTCGATAAGGCTTGCAAGCTGTTCAAGCCAAGTATTACTAAGCTCAAATTTGGCTTGATAATTACTAAATGGAATTTGAGTTTTTTTCGAGTCGAATTCGAGTAACTTGCCAGCACTAGTGTCTCATTTACACCCCTACTTATGTTTCCGTTTTACAAAGTCATTCGCTTGCCTTATTTTTTCTGTTTTCTTTTGTAAAATTGGGGTTGAACTGTATATTTTCATAAATTTTGTTGTTTGGTACCAAGTGAAGAGTTAGAACTAATCTTGCTTTTGGTGCTTGTTACAGCATTAATGATGCAATATAATATATTTTATGGCATATTAGTTTATATTATCATGTGAAAAATCTGTGTATTGGGTTGTGGACGGTGGAGCATAAGTTAGCTCTTTAGGGAACATGCCTGCTTGTCTCTAAAAACCTTAATTTGCAGTATCTGACCAATCTTGACAAGGAAAAGCTTTCCTTTTGCATACAATTTTTAAGCATTAATATGTTTTCGTAATCCCTCTTCTTACTGTTGTGACTTCTTGATTGGTTGCTGTGAACACAGCATCATGTTTAGCAGCTGTGGCTTTCATACTAACGAATTCCCTTTTCTTTGCTGGTATACTTTGCTAAATAGGCATCAAGGAATCTGATACTGGGTTAGCTGCGCCTAGCCAATGGGATCTTGTCTCCGATAAGCAAATGATGCAGGAGGAGCAACCACTTCAGGTATTAAGATTTACTAAAATGGTTTCAAGAAAATTGTGGATTTATGTTGCTTTCTCGAGTCAATTGAGTATTGGCTTTATTTTTTCATCCAGGTGGCAAGATGCACGAAGATAATTAATCCAAATACCGAAGATGCCAAATATGTTATAAATGTTAAGCAAATTGCCAAGGTATGTATCATTGCATCTCTGAGTTTAATATTTTCCCATCTGGATAGGCATCAGAAATTTTTTTATTTGATATGCATGTGGCTTATAACTGCAGTTTGTTGTTGGGCTCGGTGACAAAGTTTCCCCCACTGATATTGAAGAAGGCATGCGTGTGGGGTAAGTTTTCAATATGTTGAAAGTATATACGTTTCAATGTTACTCTCTCATGCTTTTCCTAGAGTTTTATATCCGGAAAATAGTTTATTTCTCCCGTTGCAGTTGTATTGTTGCCTTCATTTGTAACCTCAGAAATTTTTTAGGTAGGTGTATGTTTGCATGACCTGAATTTATTTGTTGCCTTTGCAGGGTCGACCGCAACAAATATCAGATACAGATTCCCTTGCCTCCAAAAATTGACCCGAGTGTAACCATGATGACTGTTGAGGAGAAGCCAGATGTGACATATAATGATGTTGGTGGATGCAAGGAACAAATCGAAAAGATGCGAGAAGTATGTATGGCACCATCTTCTTTTAATATGTACACGCGCACAGTAGAAAACTTTAAACCTTTCTCGTACTATGGATTGATGATTTCTTTTTTCTTTTAGGTTGTTGAGCTACCCATGCTTCATCCTGAGAAATTTGTCAAGCTCGGGATTGATCCTCCTAAGGGTGTTCTTTGCTATGGTCCTCCTGGAACCGGTAAGACACTTCTTGCAAGAGCCGTCGCAAACAGAACTGATGCTTGCTTCATTCGTGTTATTGGAAGTGAGCTCGTTCAAAAATATGTTGGTGAAGGAGCTAGAATGGTCCGAGAACTGTTTCAGGTTATAACCTGCTAAAGTAGTTGTTTAAGTTTTCTCTTGAAAGTTATTCTACGTTACTTATTTTATTTTGGCGTTACTGAATAACTGCAGATGGCACGATCAAAGAAAGCATGCATTGTGTTCTTTGATGAAGTTGATGCGATTGGGGGTGCACGTTTTGATGATGGTGTAGGTGGAGACAACGAGGTTCAACGTACCATGCTTGAAATCGTGAACCAGCTCGATGGCTTCGATGCTCGTGGAAACATCAAAGTCCTGATGGCAACAAACAGGTCAAAGCTGCTACTTACGATTTCAACTATTTATATTCAACGAAGCATTGCATCATCTTTTGTTCCTTAAAGCCATCCTGACTCGAATATTTGGAACAGGATATGCTTACTGCTTTTGTCATACTCTATTCTATTCATTTTTCAGGCCAGACACACTAGACCCTGCATTATTACGTCCCGGACGATTGGATCGTAAGGTTGAGTTTGGTCTTCCTGATTTAGAGTCTCGGACACAGATATTCAAAATCCATACAAGAACAATGAATTGTGAACGTGATATTAGATTCGAGCTTTTAGCCCGACTTTGCCCAAATTCCACGGGTAGAATCTTTTTCCCAAAGTTTTATCTTGTTTCGAATATTGGTTTACTTCCAAAGAGTGATTTCGAGATTTTTATGGTATTTTATTCATAGGAGCCGATATAAGAAGTGTGTGTACTGAGGCTGGAATGTACGCTATTCGGGCTCGAAGGAAAACAGTGACGGAAAAAGACTTTCTTGATGCAGTGAACAAAGTCATAAAGGGATATCAAAAGTTCAGTGCAACACCTAAATACATGGTTTACAATTAAACCCAGAAACTGGTGAGACCATATTCCTGAACTCCTATAAGACATGCATTTGATTCTATCATAATATATATTCACTGTATTGGAATGATATATATTTACAGTGCTGGTTTAAAATTTGTTTTAATGGGAATTTCATATTTGCATATACCATTTCGTATATTATTTATTTTTGGTACCATGAAGTTCCTAGTCTAAGAATTGCCTTAGAAATTGATATAAAAATGAATCATTTAGTTAAAATGACAAAGGAGATATTTATAAAATAAATTATTGGTAAACTAGCAGATAATTATATTATTTGATAAAAGTAAATATTAATTTTTTTTAAAAATGATTTTATTTTAATTTTTCTTATATAATGTTTTATATTATTAATATAATGTTTGATATTAATTTGGATGGTTTGGATGAATGATAAATATAATAATTTGAATATAATATTTTTCTAAAATTATTTTATTTTATTTTGAGTAAGTAATTGCTTATCTACTTATATTATTTTAATTATTTTTTTTTTGAAAATTTTATATTAAGTAAAAAAATAAAATAACTATGAAACACAATTAAAGTTGAAAATTTTTATTTTCAATGATTTATCATCACAGACTATTAAGAAAGATTCAATTCCAGAAGTGTGAATTGTATTAGTTTCAATTCAATATACTATTATCATATTAATAGAAAATACCATCATTATCAATATATATTTTGCCGAATGTTTTTTTTCATAGATATAACAATTTGCATTATTAATTGTACAAAATATTACGTAAATTTATTTTAATTTTTACACTAATACAATATTAATAGATTAGAATATTAGGCAAAAAAGAAAATTAAATTGCAATTAATGAAATATTCCAAATGGATAACAAAAAGAAGAGATGAGTGAAACTACACTAAATCTCTCCACTTCAAAACATCGATCTTATTCAACTTAAACTTGATGCATATATCTGAAATAGCCTTTTCATTTACGCTGCCATTTTCATATCCTTTGCGAAGAAGCTCCTCCAATTCCTTCGATGCCTCCATCATCTAATCAACACAGTGTTATTCTCGATCATACAAAACCATATAAAATGGGAAACCAGAAAAAAACACATTCACACATCAAGAGCACGAAATAGGAAAAGGAAACCTCGGAAGAGAAGTTTTGAGCTCGGGAGTAATCTGAGACTAGTTGAAGGAGCTTCTCACTTCCCTGCAGCATGGGGAAACAACGGTGAGTGGGTGGTTATTTTGTATGCCTACGAATTATATGAAGTGGAAGTAGGGATGATAATAGCAGGGCAGGGCTCCATAGCAGATACACTTTGTTTTGCCACCTGTCCTGCCTTAGCGTGGATGTATAATCTTGAAATCCATTACTATTTTCATGGATGTTGAATGCATCCATCTCCGCTCCTCCCCGTTCCGCTTCAATTTAATTTTTGCTACGTATATTTAATATTTTCAATATTTTTAAAGTCAAGTAAATATTTAAACATAAAGTATATAAACTTTTCCATAATATGATATTACCATTTTAATAGTTATATATATGCAAGGATAAAATGATTGTTTTATATAGTGGAGCGGGGTGAGGTAGACAATTATCATAACCATTTCATACTCACTGCCTAAAAGAAATAATCGACCCCGCCTCGCCCTATATCCACTTTTCAAAAAGAAAACCCACTCCATTGGTTTGAATCCATGGGACAATTCGGGTTTTGCCATCCCTAAGTGGAAGGTTCAAAAACCGGTGATTAAATTCGAAGATTGACACCGAAAACTAAGGTATACATACTATGGAACTCTGAATTCTTTATTGCTTAACAACTAACTACTAAGAACGGCTATTTTAGTTCCTTTTTTCCTCATTCACCTAGAAACGAAACTGGATCTTCTTCCCAACTTTAAGCAAAGAACAAGAAGAAAGCCGAGCTCTTAAGAGAAGTGGAAAGCAAAAGGCAAGGAACCTCAATAGAGAAGTAGTGTTCGTGAATATCTCATCAGAGTTAGGCACTACATATACTCGGACTCATCTGTCAGGCAGGGGCGAAGCCAAGACAATTTTTTAGGGGCGGGCGGATGAAATTTTAATTTTTTATAGTTTATATCTTTCTAATTTATAAAGGATTAAATCGAATTTTTATAATTTTAGGGGGGGCCAAAGTGAAATTTTACCTTTACTAATTTAGAATTTTAAAAAAATTTCAAGGTCCTAAATAGCAATTTTACCTTTTAGGGGGGCAGGGGCCCATGCCAGCCCCCCCTGGCTTCGCCCCTGCTGTCAGGGTTGAATATGGGTGTATTCAACTTTTTTCTATGTTTTTCATTCATTTGTAGGGTCATATCTCTATACTTGAACACGATTACTTGAAGAAAAACGAGTTGGAATAACATGACTTGGGCGGCCAACATAGGTTATGCTAAACTGTTCGTTTCAAATATTATCCACATTAACAAACCTCTCGACTACAGTATCTTTTAAACCACCCCAAAGTATCTCTAGGAACAGTAATCCTCACCTGGAGAGCTCGCCAATGTGAATAAGTGCGAAACAGGACCCAAAAGAATGGGATGTTAGGCAGAGGTAGAACCTGGTGAGAAAGAAGATTAAACGAGGATGTGAGACAAAACCGGAATGAGAAAAAAAGGGTCAAGAAGGAAGGTCATTGAACAGTAAATGATGGAATAAAAAAAGTAACCACATACGTACAGCAAGTGCAGTAGTCAGTGGAAGCAACGTAACTGAACCATAAAAGTATTTCCTGTGTAAAACAGTACCCCTGAAAATCAAAGAGCAATACGTTTAGAAATAATATTGGTTTTTTGCATGCTATGGGTAAAAATACCATGGAGACCCTTTTACTATGAGTCAAATTGCATTTTATCCCCTTTACTCAAAAATGAGCAAATTAATACCTATACATCAAATTAGTCCTTTTTGTTAAAAGTTACATTCATTTTTATTGTTAAAAGCTAGTCTAGCAAATGGAATAACCAGACAGTTATAGGTAATGTGCCACGTGTACTTCATGTTAACATATAGAGATAAGTTTTTAACAATAAAAATGAATGTAAATTTTAATAGGACCAGTTTGTTTTTTGATCTAATATATAGAGACTAATTTGCTCATTTTTTTTAGTAGAGGAGCAAAATGCAATCTGACTCGTATCACAATGAGCTTTCTATGGTACTTTTACCGCATGCTATGTTACTCGAACTTAGGCATGAGTGTCAAATAGCATGTTCAATTATTTCTACAGTTTTTCCATGTATTTGGAAAACGAAGAGTCGGAACTATATAGCTTGCAGGAACTCAAACAATATACAAAAAACATATGAACATAAATTAAACAACATCAAACGTCGAAAACCATCTTTTTATTTTCATTAGATTGTTAAATGTCGAGACATCAACAAACAGTCCACTGAGGCAAAAACTGTATAGAGACACTCGATGTCCATATATAAATATGATGATTCTAGCAGAAGGGCATTCCTGATAACTCCAAAGTGGTACCTCGGAAATGCCATAAACCAAGTTACACAACCTTGACCACTATTCTCATGTTCATTTTTTAAAAACATAGAAACCTTCTGTGTAAAAACACCTGTTTGCACACGGGAAACTATTCTAATCTCTTGCATATTGGTGAAGCAAATAGAAAGAAAGTAAAACAATTACCTCATGGCTATATGTCGTAATCTTCGCCGCACAAGCCTAGCATTTAAACTGCAAAACTTATAAGTATTAAGAACAAACTAGCAATCACCCAAAGTGCCAGACACTTGAAAACCGAAATCTGGTATTCTCAAGGATCTTTAATGTTAATTTTTCCATAAAAGAAGCTTAAATTCCATCTAGATTTCAACATAGGGAGAAACCATAGAAGGATGCCTACCATTGTTCATTCTCAGATATTGCGAAAGTTCAATTTAAGTAGAAATTTTACAAAATTGAAAACAAGCAAAAGAAAAGACACTACCACCTACATTATTGCAAACGCTTTTTTATTAAAAAGCCACTTGCATTTACTATTTATGAGCTGTTATATTGGCCAGATATTTATGTACAACAAGTTATGCCCTACGTGCTTTGATCCTTCCTTTTTCTTGAAGTGCCCCTATTCGACACGTTTTCAGACACAGGTATAGGGATATAACCCTCCAAATACACGAGAACAGTTATAATATATAGAACAAACTGGTACGGCCGTACCTGAGTACACAGGTTATGCCAATAACAGTATAGCTATTCTAATTTGTACCAAAATTTCCATTTGCGTTGCTATATATGAGCTGTTATATTGGCCGAAAATATGTACAACATGTTATGCCCTACGTGTTATGCTCCTCCGTTTTTCTTGAAGTACCCTTGTTCAACACATTTTCAGACATGGGTAAAGGGATATAACCCCCCAAATTCACAAAACAAAATTATAATATATAGAAAAAACCTGTATCTGACGCCTGTAGCTGAGTTGGAGCACATAGGCTATGCCAATAACAATATAGCTATTCTAATTCCCAATACCCTCCAAATGCACGAGAACACTTTATAATATATAGAACAGACCCGTATCTAACACCCATACCCAAGTCGGAGCACATAGGTTATGCCAATAACAGTATAGCTATTCTAAAAAAATTACACCAGGGAACTGATTATCAAAGCTAGATGTAATGAAAGATGAATTTATACTTGTATATAGATCCCAGAGAACATTTGAATACAAACATTAGCAAGATTATGAAATATAACTATATTTAACATATAAAATAGAACATTTAGCAATAGAATTTTTTAGAAAAAAGGAGAAAATAAAAAACCTGGGGGGGTATGTAATCCTAACATTAGTGACCTCTTTACTTATAGATTTCAACAAAATCTCAGATGGCTTAACTCGAGCTAAAAGCTGCAATCCAAACCTACATATGTTAAAACCAAAAAAAACACACACACACCAAAAAAAGATCAACAATAAACTAAGGCCAGAAAACCCAATAATTTAAACTAATCATATTTGATTTTTAAGTAATACCCATGAAGCTTGTTCTTGAAACTACCCTCAGGGGCCTTTTCCAAACCAACCCAAGCATTATTCATCTATGATTAAAGAAAAAAACAAAAATGGTATCAAAGCATATTAAAATGTAGATTGAAAGTTAATGAGACCATGAAATGAAAAAAAAAAAAAAGGACCTTGTTTGAAATGAAATCAACAAGAAGCTCAGCATTGGCATTGAGGGGTTTTGAATTTGTTGAAATCTTCTTCCAAAGTTCTTTAACAGTGGAAGGAGTGTTAGCAGAGTTAAATGCTGATGCAGATTGATCAATGGATCTGCTAAAACACCAGACTTTACCCTTAATTGGAAACACCACCAATCTTGCCTTCATAATGTATGATAAAATGTCAAAGAGAAAAGAAGAAGAAGAATTTAATGGCGATGAGTAGAGACTGAAAGAGTGTTGTTTATTTGGGTATTGGGGTATTAAAAATCGATGGAATCAAAAGGATCTGTATATTCAAAAGCTAAAGAACAAGAATCAAAAGATCCTCTCTTTTTTTACAAGGGATTCAACAATTTTACAAAGAAACAAAAAATGGGTTTTGTTTGTAATGAATTAAAAACACTCGATGAACAAGTGTAAATCGATAAAATGTTCATAAAAGAATTTTGGTGAGAGAAGCGGCGAGAATGTAAGATGCTAGTGATAGGGAAACTGGAACTAATTTTAACTAAAAATCAAAAGATTTTTACTTAAGAAAAAAGAGAAAATGAAAATGAAAAATGCAATTACTTTTTTTATGTTTGATTGAAAAGTTCAAAGTTTGAAATTTTTGTTGAGAGAATATGGGATATATTGTCAAAATAATTTAGAATTTAGATCACTCCAATGTGTATATTTATTTAGGTAAATTAAAAGAAAGCTTTAAATTATATTTTAGTTATTTGTGTTTAAAATGTTACGTTTTAGTCACTTACATTATCGTTTTGTTGTAGTCACTCTACCGTTAAACTCTGTTACCTTCCTAATGACAATACTACGTGGTAGTCCAAATGGGTTGCCAACTTGGATGTCTTGTTGGGATGAAAATAGATTTTTAATTAAATAAATTTAATTTGGACTGTCACGTAGGACCGCCATTAGGAAGGTAACAGAGCTTAACGGTTGAGTGACCACTTCGTAACAAAACGATAATGTGAGTGACTAAAACGTAACATTTCAAACATAAGTGACTAAAATATAATCTGAGACAAACAAAAGTGACTATTTTTGTAGTTTACCTATTTTTATTTATTTATTCATTGATTTTTTTATGGGTTAATTTCATAAAATAATTTTTAGAGGTTAATTTATTGTTCTAGGACTATAATTGTTCGGAAAAGTCAACTCTTTTCGAATAAGTCTTTTGAAGTGTTATTTGTTTGGTGTTTACCAACCCATCAATAGGATGGTATTGTTCCTAGGTTGAACTGGGGTTTTCTCTTCCGACCTTGATGAAAGTCTAAGATTTTAAAAATGTCACTTGGGACAAGTTCATAGAATGGGAGTACGTCGCCAAATCGAATCTTGTGTGTAGCACACGGTCACCTATCAAAGAAACGTGAGAATTTGTGCTTGATAGGTTTTGATAAAGTGGTAGCATAGATGTCGTTGATGCCATTTAAGGGCTTAGGTTCAAACTCTATTAAGTGCAGATGTTTATATTTTTTTGGTAGGTGGTCATGCACCATGCATCGTCTGATTCGATGAAGTGCTCCCGTTTTGTGAACCTACGTCACATATGATCCTTTTAGATACTTAATCTCTCATTAGAGTCAGTAGAAAGCCTCGAGTCAACTTGTAGATAACACCAACCCATTGAGTGGTTTATTGACTTTGAACATATGACACTTTAGACACTAACAACTCTTAGCACTATGGAATAACAATAACAATAATACTAATTGAGTTAAAAGTACTACGGATGTCATTGTATTGGGAGATTAATTGTATTTTTTTCCTCAAAAAATGGGTAAATTAATTCATGTACGTTAAGTCAAAGAGCAAATTAGTCATTCTGTTAAAAAAAACAGTCATTGTACATCGAAACTCAGAGTGAGGTATACGTGGTGTGCCACATGTATTTGTCTAGTTATTCCATCAACCACAAATAGTAGAAATAGATGAAAATTTTAACAGAAAGGATTAGTTTGTTATTTAATCTAATGTATAATGACTAAATTATCAAAATTTTGAATAAAAATATATAAAGTCTCAATGATAATTTTACTGCTAATTGAGTTAAAACTCAATCAGTAATCAAATTATACTTATATTATATATATTACAAGATTTTTTACAAATAATTCTAGGTAGCATATTTAAAATGATAAGTGAATAAGGTCTTTATTTGACGAATCAACATTTTAAGTATTAAATTAATACAGGCCTAAAATTTAAATGAAAAATAATATTTATGGCAATAAATATTATAAATAATTTTTTAATTATTCTTAATATATAAAATTATTATTTATTTTTAAAATTTTTAATATATTCAAAATTTGTAGTAATTTTTTAGCATATAAATATAATTAAATTAAATTAAATTAATATATATATTCCAATATGATTTCACAATATTGATTATTTTATATTTTTATAATTAAAAAAATTAAAATCTAAGCTATTTAATAATAATAATCATATTATATAATTATTTTATTTTTTTTAAGAAATATATAAATATTTTCTTTGGTACATATAATTAATTATTTATTGCCATAAATATGAGAGCCTGATTTCGATTAATTAATTATTAATTTCATTATTTATAATCTTAATCTCTCTCTGTTAGCGCCGAACAAGGAACCTTGCCTTTGTTATTTTCCTTCAGTTTCCTTAATATTTTTCCCGAGAAAGTGACACTCGAATCACATAAAAAAAAATTCATTAAATGTGGTGGAGATCTGCTTCTTTTATTCTCGACAGACAGCAAGAGCAAAACACCAGCTTTCCCCCAAATCCTGAATCGCTCTTGCTCTCATCTCCACCTCCTTCCATGGCCGATTCTCTCCAAAACCCTAAACCTGACATTTCCGCCTATTACCAGACCCGCGCCGCCCACCACGCCGTCGTAACGAGCGATTGGCTCGCCCAGGCCCAGGCTGCCGTTAGCCTCCAGACCAACGACGATGACTCGTCGGGAAGTGACGGAAGAGTAGCACTGACTGGTGGAGGAACTGGTGGGGATAATAAGACTTTTAGCGTCATTGATGAGTTCAATAGCTGGAGGAAACAGCCGGATTTGGCGGAGGCTGTGGCGGCTATTCGCGCTCTCGCTGCTGTTATTAGGGCTAGCCAAGCTACTACCATGATGGAACTTGAAATTGAGCTTAAAAAGGCTTCTGATTCGCTTAAAGTGAGCCATTTAGCTTTTTATTTTGCTTTTTTTTTTTCCGAAAAATTGCCTTTTATGTTAGTAATTTTTCATTGCTTTGATAGTGACTGATAGATTATACTGTGAAACTTAGTGAAATACTAAAATTTATTTCATTTATCATACTTCTATTGATCTTTTAGTAGCACATGTTAGTTCATTTTCAATGGGGATACATTTGTATCTTTATAGAATCATGTGTATTTAAGTACCGGCTTACTCAAGCTAATGAGGCCTTGGCACAATTGGCAAAGGCGGAGGCCCTATGTCCTATGTACCAGATTCGAGACCCATAATGCGTAATTATATGGGCGGTTCTCCAAGCAACCATGTGCTGTTGTCATTAGTGAGTTTTAGTCCGTTTAGTCGGCTCTAGTCTTGATTGTTTCAGTTTTTAATCTGTTTTTTATATAATAGCTTATTCTACCCTGTGGTTGTTCGAACATGTATTTGTACTTTGATTTACTGTACTTGTAAGATATGAATATGTGTCCAACACAGATACTTTAAAAAATTTCCAAGATTTCCTGTGTCTTTGGAGGATGGTATTCCCCATGTCTCAATATGTCTCAGAAACATGTATTTCAGGAAAAAGTAAAGATTTGGAGCATCGTGGTTTTAAGTTACTCACACGAGTCGTGTTCAAGCTAAACTATATGAGAGTTCCGATGATGATTTCTATGTAATTGTACATAATAACCGGCGAACAATTTTCACTCATCGCTGCTCTGTAAAGGCAGAAGTTAGTTTCCCATGTCTAATGTCGATGGTATTGCTATGGAGGACACTGATGTGATTAAATGCTAATGCCTTTATGATTGTAGAAACCTAATAGTGCTGCTTTTTGCAGTACATATTCTGAGATTGTTCTTGAGTTTCCCGTGGACATTGTTTATTGAAAGTATGTTTATAAATTGCTTAGTTATCCTGATATAAAGCCATACTTGTCCTTAGGTGTTTGGGATCATAAGTCATTGGCAATATGCTTCAGTTTTTCAGTCTGGTTTGATATGTATATTATGCTTTTTGTCAAAAGAACGTTCATGTAACTCGTAAAAGATGGAGCCTGAATGCAATCCTTTTATGTTACTTCTATATGTTTAGCATTTGTTTATTTATGAGAAAACATGTGTGAAATGGTTAAAGGATAAGTTATTAGGAGCTTAGCAAGATGATATAATGGTTTTGAGCGAAAAGATTGGGTGGCATGATAAATATACAAGGATGCTTTGTCCTTATCCATTGCCATTGCATGTTAGAGGGTAATATGTAGAAGTTACCCCAGTTAATGTCAAATTGTGCTCGGTTTTCGCCTGACTTAATCTTGAGAAATTTAAATTGCTATCTGCAAACCATTTGCATTTAGTTTGATGTTTAAATGTATCTTCGTTTGCATCACTGCTCACCCGATGTTTGCTTTCCAGGCATGGGACGCGACCTCGATCTCTTTGACAGCAGGTTGCGATCTCTTCATGCGATATGTGACTCGAACATCAGCTTTAGAGTATGAGGACTTTAATTCAGCTAGGTATCGGTTGATTGAACGTGCAGAGAAGTTTGGGGAAATATCTTACAAGGTATTTCAAATAATCATGGCTAACCACTTCATTATTGGTAAAAGTACCCTGAAGGTTCCTCTATTAGGAACCAGATTGCATTTTGCCCCCTTTACTCAAAAATGAGCAAATTAGTCCATGTATGTTAGATTAAAGAGCAAACCGGTCCTTGCTATTAAAAATTTTATCCATTTCTGCTGTTAAAAACTAGTTTAATTAACGGAATAACCAAACAGCCGCACGTGGCATGCTACATGTACCTCATTTTGACATATAGGGATCAGTTTTTAACAGTAGAATAGAAAGACCAGTTTGCTATTTGGTCTAATGTATGAGGATTAATTTGCTGATTTTTTTGGTAAAGGAGGCAAAATGCAATCCTACTCCTAGTATAAAGGCCTCCATGATACTTATACCCTTCGTTGCCATGTTGTTCACATAAATTATACTTCGATCATTCCTGTCCTGAAGACATTATTGCCAAAAATTTGCAGGCACGTCGGATTATTGCAATGCTAAGTCAAGACTTTATATTCGATGGTTGTACCATTTTGGTACACGGTTTCTCTAGAGTTGTCCTAGAAGTATTGAAGACAGCCGCGCAAAACAAGAAACACTTTCGAGTTTTCTGCACAGGTTTGACTTTCTACTTACCTCAGGACTAAGTCAAATGTGCTGTCATTGTAAAAGGAGTCAGCTCTTTTGCATATGTTTATGATGCGATTATGTAATAGTCCGTCTTACCTTTTATCCATGCTTTCAATGCAGAAGGAAGGCCCGACAGAACAGGATTACGCTTATCTAATGAGCTGGCCAAGCTTGATGTCCCCGTAAAGCTTCTAATAGACTCGGCTGTGGCATATACAATGGACGAGGTAGACATGGTACTTGTCGGAGCTGATGGAGTTGTTGAAAGTGGGGGTATCATAAATATGATGGGAACATACCAGATTGCGTTGGTCTCACATAGCATGAATAAACCCGTTTATGTGGCCGCCGAAAGCTACAAGGTAGTCAAAGCTTCATTTCTTTTTCTTGTTTTCTCGGCAGTACCCGAACTAGGGAATTATATATAGACAACAAACCTAAGAAGGAATCAAATATCGAATTGATAATTTTCTTTTGCAGTTCGCCCGTCTTTATCCATTGGACCAAAAGGATATGGGTCCTGCCTTGCGCACTATTGATTTCGGGGTACCTATTCCATCAAAGGTCGAGGTCGAAAAATCTGCTCGAGATTACACGCCTCCTCAATATCTGACTCTACTCTTTACAGATTTAGGTGTGCTTACTCCTTCCGTCGTTAGTGATGAGCTTATTCAGCTATATTTATAGTGTCGAATTGCAGACGAAGCTCCTTGCGGTTTAGGTCCATATGCAGTAAGTGAGAGTGTTGTGTTTTAATGATATGAAATTCGTTTCAATCCGATTTGATCACTTAGTTTGCATGACATGCATCTGTTTTAGGAAAAAATAAACTATATTTTTATATATATATGTGTGTGTATATACACAACATTTTGAAGAATGCAAAGATTGCCATTTTTGATTACATGGAATGAATGAAAAATTAAAGCTCAATGAAAAGGTAAAGCACAAGCATTGTTTGTAGTGTAATCATCTATTATGCGCTGTTGTTGGAATTGGATTGGTTGGGTTAAGAACAATGGGATTGAACCCGAAGACGAAAATTGAAACAAAAAACCAATGTTGAATTCGTTTATAAAATTTTTAATTGTTAATATAGGGATAATATAATTTTTTGTTTTGAATTTGACAATTAGGTTTACTTTCGTATTTGTGTTTTTTTGTTCGTGAACTTGGATTCTATCAAGATTTGATGATGTGTAGAGTGTTTTTGGAACATGATTAGATTGGTTGGTCGGATCAACTGCATCGACTAGTATATTGATTCGGACAAAGGGGTTGAACCAATTGAATTGGAATCTATTTGGCATCGATAAAAATTGAAAATTATGACAAAAACTAGTAATCGGTTTAATATTTTTTTTATTTTTAAAAGTTTAATTATTTATTTTATTATTGTTGATATAGTAGTTGAACTGATCAAGTTTGATCAATTCAACTATTGGTTTGATTATTTGAATATTGTATGTGAGACTGTTATCGTATCAAAATAGATTTAATTGTCAAAGTTTAGAGGTCATAACTTATATAATCCCTTTGATTTCATTGGTTAAATTGATAATGTATTAATCATGTTGGGTTAGGCTCAAATATTTTTTAAAATAATTATTATTATATTAATCTATTTTCAATTTCAAAAGTGAGCTATTAAGAATAATTATTCATGGTATTTACCTCTTTCGTCAATTTATCTTGCTTTCGATCGGTTACGATAGCTCTCAATTTTTAAACATTTTGTTAAGTTTGTCTTAATTTTTAAAAATTTAACTCTAAACATTTGCATATTCTGTCAATTTGATCTTGATTCTAAATTTGTTGGTATCTAATGAGCACTATATTTGTTGAAATTTCTAGAGTCATGATAAAAATGATAGAATTTGTAAACATTGAATATTAAATTTGTTATTATACCAGCCAAAAGTGGGATAAATTGATGAAAAAAACTAAACTTTGTGAATTATTGTTTGTATTGCTCGCTTTTAAAATTGGCAATGATTAAATTACCCTATTTATTGAGAGAGATCGATTTGATCAATATCAAATTTCAAGAATTAAAAAAAGGAAGCAACGTGGAAAAGTAACCACATCCATGTCCAGATAAAAAAGGAAGCAACCTGGAAGTAACCACATCAAGATAAAAAAAAAATCATCAAATCAATGATGAGAAATGATCTTTATCAGAAAAAACTATGCGGGATTTAAAGAAAATAAACAGAGTTCAGAATTTTTCCTATAAATAGAGAGGAAGGAAGCCTAAGAAAGGCATCGAAGCTAGTTTTAGAAAATTTTATCCAAGTTACTTCTCATCCACTATCCTCCCCTACTTTGTAAAAACATTTCCCTTACTATCTACTAGTTTCTTTCTTTAATTGAATAACTATTTATTGTCTCCCGTATCCACTGTAATTGGTATCAAAGCGTCAGTGTAATGTTTTCTCGAGAAATAATATCGTAGTATTCATTGTAAGTTCTTATCCCTTATTTTCAGTTCTGTTTATTTTATGTTGGTTTATCTTAAAGTAAGAAAATAATAAGATAACGGTTTTAGGTACCTAAAATAAAATTCATGGAAGAAACTGATTATATATAAAATTTGCATTCATGCTATGCATATTGGCTCTAAGAATGAAAACAATATTTCATCACATAGTAAAGGTTTTAATAGTTTAATAGATATTACTTTTATATATTTTCATAAATTATATAATAAAGTAAGTAAAATAGAACAACAAATAAACAATTTAGGAGAAATTACAGAATTGGATTTGAACAACGTATCTAAAGATATCTTATCTGAAGTTACTAATAAATTAGAACAAGTTCTTATTAATAAAAAATATAGAACAAAAAATAAACTTAGGACCTTTATATTATGGAAATAGTAACATAATATTAACCTTGTCAGAAGAAAAAGACACTTCATCTGAAGAATCGTATTCCAAAAATAAAAAAACATAAAAAATCTGAAAAACAGAAAAGAAAATATACTTATCAACAAAAATATGGTTTCCAATCCTATAAACAACTTATAGAACATTGGAAGAATAAATTCACTAAGACATATGATAAAAATGAAAGAACAGAATATCTAAAACTAATAGAATAACTTTATGAAAAACATAAAGACCTATTTGTATTATTTAATTATCATTATATGTTAAACTATGGCACTATAGATAGTAGTAGTAGTTCTAATAATTCTGATAATTCAATAAACTTCAGTAGATGTCACTTAATTATGAAAAAGTTATAACATGGTTACTCAACTATGATTTTTTTCTTTTTTGATCACCCAATTATAAAAAGTTACAAAATAGTCATTCAACCATTCAAATTTATCTTTTTTGGTCATCTAACTGGCTAACGTAAAAATAAAAACACCAAAAAACCCAAGATAATTGGGTGACCAAAAGAGAAAAAATTGAATAATTAAGTGATCCAAAAAGAAAATTTCTTATCGTCGGGTGACAGTTTTGTAATTTATCATTGTTGGGTGAAGAAAAAAGAAAAAAATCATAGTTGGGTGACTAATGTAGTTTACCTAAGGAAAAAAAAACAGTTTTAAAAGTATGAAAAAAGTAGAGGGATTGAAAGCGCAATAAAACCACATAATAATAAACAAAATCGGCGATTTTTACGGCCATTGCGGCCACCAACCCACTCTAAAACCCCTATAATAATAATAATAATAATAATAATAATAATTCCATCATTTCAGTTTCACCGCCTACAAAAACCAATCACCAAAAGAAAAATTTACAATTAAAAAAAAATTAATTTTGCCCTCTAAATTTCTCTAAAAAATCTCGTAAATCCCATACTTTAAATCCAATTCGCCATGTGTGGAGGTGCGATTATCTCCGATTTCATCCCGCCTGCACGGTCGCGACGGTTGACGGCGGATTATTTGTGGCCCGATCTGAAAAAATCCGGCTCTAAAAAGCGGTCGGGTAGAAAGCACTCGAAGAAGCCGGCGGTCGGCTTTGAAGATGACTTCGAGGCTGATTTTCAGGTGTTTAAGGATGAGGATTCTGATGTCGATGACTTCGATGATGATGTTTTGGCTGATGTTAAGTCCTTTGCTTTCTCTGCTACAAAGAAACCCTCTCCTGCTGTTTCTCATGGTAAAAATATTATTAATAATACTAATAATTTATCCCTTTTGTTTTTTTTTTTTTTGCAAAAAATGTGACTTTCTGGGTTGAAATTAAATTTATTGCGATCTTCCCTCTCTTTGATATTGGAGAAAATTTTTGAAGGTTCATATGTGTTAGATCATCGGCTACTGCTGTTTATCATGGTAAAATATTAATAATGACACTAATAATTTATTCCTTTTGTTTTTTTTTTTTTTGCAAAATATGTAATTTTTTGGGGTCAAAATTAGTTAATTTATTGTGAACTTTCCAGGGAAATTTTGAAGGTTTATTTGGGTTAGATCATTGGGTAATATTGGATTACATGAATTTTACTTTTTTTTAAATACTGCTGAATAATTCTTAAATTTTCCTGGATTATTTTATTGTTTGATTATTGAACTAGGCCTTTTGAATGCATTGACTAATATTTTTAATTAAAACTTTACAAATTTTACTAATATTTTTCTTTAAAGAACAAAGGTATCTTTTTCAGCTGTAGATATATAAGCTTTTGCTTCTTCTTTTTTTCATTTCCCTTTTTCCTGCTCTATTTATATGCTTTTATTTATTTGATAGTGTCTCTCTTGCCCTTAAAGATTTGATTATAAGCTGGAAATTGTCTAGAAAAAAAGACAAGTAATGATCTGTAGTAACTAATAATGTTGAGCTTTTATGTAAGCATCTATGTTACTCGAACTCAAACTCGGGTGAGTGTCGGGTCATCGTTCTGTGTGTACAACATGGCTATGCATAATTTTCTTTTGAAGCTTTTTCATATATTTGGAGAGTTGTGTAGCCGGAGTATGAATATGTATTACTCGTGTCTCGTGTAACATATATTTGGACATAGATATTTTAGGGAAAACGGAGAGTCTCGTGTAACATAGTTAAGCACATATGATCTGATTTATAGGTAAGCACTCATGATCACTTTTAGGTGCATCAATGCATATTTTTATGTTAAGATCATTTGTTTCTCTTTTCATCTTTCCTTGAGAATTTAATGCAGGGAATTGTAATTTATGTTGTTCAATCCTTTTTGACATCATTTTGTGTAAATTATTTGTTTGGAATCTTTCAGGTCACGTACAAATTTGTTCAAATTAACTTTTAGTCAGTATGGTTCTTATATTTCTACTTTCCTTTTTGTCTATTGATGTTTGAAACCATAATACGTAGAGTCTATGTTGCTCCCATTATTCACTTTTTTGAAGTACTCATGTTCAACATGTGGGTGTAAGGATCTGATCTTTTAAGGATGCTTCAAATACGTAGATAAATTTAGAAAAACCTAACCATATCTGTGTTGAACACATACCTAAATTGGACACTTGCACTTGCGTCCGAGTAACATAGCTTAAAAGGATTTTTCCTGTCACGTACAATTTGTTAAGATTAACTTTTAATCAGTATGGTTCTTATATTTCTACTTTTCTTTTTGTCTATTGATATTTGAAATCATAATAAGTAGAGAGTCTATGTTGCTCCGGTTATTCACTTTTTTGAAGAACTCATGTTCGACACGTGGATGTAGGGATCTGATCTGTTAAGGATGCTTTAAATACGTAGATAAATTTAGAAAAACCTAACCATATCTGTGTTGAACACATACCTAAATCATACACACGCACTTGCTCTGAGTAACATAGCTTAGAGGGGTCATGTTTTCTAATGTCCAAATGGTGAAATTGAAAATTTTTCTTTTATTGCTTGGTGAAAGTGATTTAGTGGTTTATACATTTTCATTGATTTAATGTTATATAATGATTTTTTAAATATATATATATATATATATATTGAAGGTTCAAACTCCATAAAATCTGTGGAATTCAATGGTCAAGCTGAGAAATCTGCAAAAAGAAAGAGGAAGAACCAGTATCGCGGAATTCGCCAGCGTCCATGGGGTAAATGGGCTGCTGAGATCCGTGATCCTAGGAAAGGGGTTAGGGTGTGGCTTGGAACTTTTAATACCGCTGAGGAAGCTGCACGAGCTTATGATGCTGAGGCACTGAGAATTCGGGGTAAGAAAGCAAAGGTGAACTTCCCTGATGAGACTCCACGTACCTCTCCAAAGCATGCTGTTAAAATGAATTCTCAGAAACCTCTTTCCGGGTCAAATTTGAGTTCTGTTCAATCGAATCTCAACCCAGATTTCAGTTACTCGAACAAACTTGAGCAGGGCTACTATGATACCATGGGTTTCATAGAAGAGAAGTCACTAATGGATCAGTTTGCATATGCAGACCCTGTTAGAGCTGCTGTAGATGATGGGTTAAAACCCTTTGCTGAACCTGAGAATACCGTTTCGTATTTTAACTCAGACCAGGGAAGTAACAACTTCGACAGTTCCGATCTTGTCTGGGGCGAACAGGGTGCCAAGACTCCTGAAATATCATCTTCTCTTGAACCTACTCTAGAGGTCAACGAGTTTCTGGACAACGCAAACCCTACGAAGAAGTTGAAACCGAGCTCGAATAGTGTCATGCCTACTGGAGGAGACAATTCGGTAAAGAGTTTATCCGATGAGCTATTAGCTATGGACAATCAAGTGAACTACTTTCAGACACCATTTATTGACGAGAACTGGAATGTTTCGATCGATGACTTCCTTAATGGAGATGCAACTCAGGATGGCGGAAACGAATTGGGTTTTTGGAGCTTTGGTGACTTCCCTTCCATAGATGGAGGTATTTTCTGAACAAACTCTCCATACTTATTTTCCGTTTCCGTAAATAAGGCATCGTGTTAGCGAGTTTCGACCCTCTGGCAACTGCTTGACTATTGTTTCTATTTTGATATCTCTAACATCGAAAAATTCAAATTTAAATTTCGAGTGACTGTTAGAACTTAGAACATTGATTATGTGTGATTTATGATGAAATTTTGAAACTCCTATGAATGTTTAACCTTGTGCTATTTGTTTCTTGCATATTTTTTATAAAGTTAGTGTTTTATCCTTAAAAGTGTAATGATCTTGTGACTACACATTCGAGTGTTGATCGAGCTGGTTGGGTTGGTTTTGGATCGAGTTAATCTGGGTCAGGTCAATTCGGTTTTTGGTTTAGGTCATTTTCGGGTTTAGGCCTTAACCATAAATGATCTATTTGGGTTGGGTTGGGTTGGGTTGGGTGTGAGTCATTTTAGTTTGACAATCAAGTTTTTGAGGTCGGGTTATGTTGTCTTCATATTGTTTCGAGTCATTTTGGTTCGGGTCATTTTCATGCTCAGGCCTTAAACCATAAATGGTCAATTTAGGTTGGATTGGGCCGAGTTCGAGTTTTCTCTTACATAGGGTTGTATGTTTTTTTTACTCAGGCAGGTTGTTGATATCAAAGCTCGAATTACCGTTTATTAATTTGTATTTATATAAAATTTAATATATTTATATATGGTGTATATCATATTTTATTAAGTTTTAAATATTGTATCATTTTCAAAGTCTAATATAGTAAGTGTCAAAAGACATAAAAACATATTTTGGCCACACAAAAAATCACATAACATGACTTTTGTAATTTTCAATTTATAATTTTCAATCATTTTATTAAAAATGATATATATATTTTTTTGTAGTTTTATAATTAAATTGGTGATTTGGGCATTAATTCAATAATGTGGTTTAAGGGTATAATCAATTTTCATATGGGTATCAAACCTTTTACATTATTAAATAATATAATCAGAACAAATTAAGTCACTAATCCTAATTCCATTAAATTATTCGGATTTTTCCCATTAAAAAAGAAGTTGAATTCAAAATGAAATTCCAATTATATAATTTATGAATTAAAGTATTGCGACCTACATGAAAATTGTTGTTTAGTGACTTAGAATGTAAATTACCCATTTGATTAAGATAATATTAGCCTTAGGGGAATCAAATTCAACTCCAACTACTTGAGTTTGAGTTCGATTCAATAATGTTTTCAAAATTTCGAGTTTTATTTTGTTGAAATTTGAACACGGATCACATATATAATTTCACCTTTAAAAACATATCATTCGAAAAATTTATACTATCTTTGATTTACATGAATGACATAGTCATTCCTACCTTATTCAACACAGCAAAACCATTAATTTAAATTTATGCTATCTTTGGTTTTCTCTATTTTTTGAAATTTTTTATGACTTTTAAATAATTAATTTAATTAGAACAAGACCGATCAATTGAATCAGAACCATTAATTTAATTTAAATGATTCAATGACGAGTATTACAAAAAAACTTGAATTCTTTTATGGATTGAGATTCTCTCCCTTACTCTTTTATCGGATGGGAAATGATTGACTATTTTTAATTATTAAATATAAATTTCTTTCTTTTCAAAATTATTATATAGAACATATTAAACTATAAAAACATTTACATTATTATTTAATTATATAAAAAAAGTAACCTCATAAAAAAACAATATAAATAAAGATTAAATGAAAGAATATGACCCAAAATTTAATATAAAATCATAAATTACTAAATTTGATTCAACTGCCTCATATTTTTTTCTCCTATTTTCTCGTTCTCTCATAAATAAGACAACCTTCGAAATATTAAACTTAACTTGAAAATTTGAGTAATGAAATTTTGAGTTATCACTTTCATATTTGATTTCTGTCATCATTTTTATTCTACCGTCATTTGAAACCTAAATGATATTTTAAGAATTTTGTGTAAATTTCTTTTTAAATTAATTAGGGTTTCGACTGTTTTTACTTTTATCTAATTACCATTTTTATTTTTGTGATAAGATGATTGAATATCTAATACTTTTCGTAATATTCTTTTACTTAGGATTCTAATTGGAAATAAGGAGTCCTCCTAATAGGGCTGCAAATTGGGGGTGAAATGGTTACTAATAGATCGCTTCGCGTGGGATGAGAATGTGGAAATCAACATATTATGACCCACCTGTGCCTGATGCTAGATTTCCTTTGGCCGGCCAGAATAAATCATTTTGTCCCGTAAATGAACAAGCTGCAAGTCATGGTTATCTTCCTCCGCTTTCTTTACAAGAATCGCAGGCAGATGGTAATAATCGGTTGAATCGAGCTATCCAACGGAAGGTTTTACTTGCTTATATCCAGTACAAGAATTTCAGCGGCAGTTTCGGGGAATGACGCTCCGGCTTGTTTTGCGAACTATTTGCATTCGATTGTCTGCTGTCGATATGCCTGTAGATGCACCAAATTCTTCTCACTTGCATCCCATTATGACGGCTGTTATGATGCTAGATGTGACATTTGCAACACCGTTGGGTATAACGCTGTGGTCGATACATTTCATCCCGACTTTGAACATGTAAAAGGAGGTAACTGTTTGAAGATCAAGAAACACCTGAAGCTTGTACATTTTGACTGCCAGAAGAACTTGTTGACGCCACAGTAAGTAGTTATCATCATCAAGAAGTACACTGATTTTCTTGGTGGCAAGAAAACGACTGTCGATCGTTCCATCAACTAGAGCTGAGTTCATCGCAGGTGAAGAAGACTGAACAGCAGATGGGCTAGAAGATCTATCCATGAATAGGCAGCGGTTTAAACGAAAATCTTCAGAACAAGAGAAACATCTGATACCATGTTGAAGTTTACAACAAAGGTATTGTAAAAGAGAACTTCATTTCATTCATGATTACTTGAGTACAAGGGTAAGCTGAGTACATACTTGAAGAGATGAGACTCAACTAACTCAAACTGCTTAACAGCTTTTCTCAACTGAAGCAACGGATTAACAGAAATAACTGTTATCCTAACAGTGGAGACTCTGGCCAGCCCACATATGGCAGTTCAGAAGCCATGCAACCTTTGCCGAAGGTTTTAGTGAATTCTACCGTTGCCAACAGGATGGGTATGAATATGGAGGTGAACACTGAATTGCTACCATATCCTACAGAAGATCCTACAAGTGCTAAAGAGATGAACATTGAATTGTTACCAAAGCCTATAGAAGATTCTACAGGTCCTAAGGAGATGGAGGAGTGGAGCATGGAATGGATATCAAAGCTTATAGAAGATTCTTCAAATGCTAAATAGATGGCAGAAAGTTTTCCTGGTCCTCCAGAGGTGGCTATAGCTGGTTATAAAGCGGTGGAAACTGATGGTGTTGGCAGTCATAGATAAGAGGATATTGGCTTCATAAATGTTATTGATAATGCAAGAGGTCACTTCAACAATGCTTTGCCCAGCTTCTCTGAAGAACTTGCAGCTGGTTGTGAAGACGGAGAAACTGAATTGTTACCATATCCTACAGAAGATTCTACAAGTGCTAAAGAGATAAACATTGAATTGTTACCATATCCTACAGAAGATTCTACAAGTGCTAAAGAGATGAACATTGAATTGTTACCAAAGCCTATAGAAGATTCTACAGGTCCTAAGGAGATGGAGGAGTGGAGCATGGAGTGGATATCAAAGCTTATAGAAGATCCTTTTCAAATGCTAAATAGATGGCAGAAAGTTTTCCTGGTCCTCTAGAGGTGGCTATCGCTGGTTATAAAGCGGTGGAAACCGATGGTGTTGGCAGTCATAGAGAAGAGGATATTGGCCTCATAAATGTTATTGATAATGCAGATACAGCAAGATGCTTTGCCCAGCTTCTCTGAAGAACTTGCAGCTGGTTGTGAAGACGGAGAAACAGAAGCCACAGTTTTAAAATTGCACTAGTGTATAAATATTATTGAGGAGTGATTCAGTAATTTTACACACGCTTATATCTTTTTCATGTGCAATAAAATTGCATGTGATAGTACTGTCCATAGTACTAATTTTGCTGTTAAGATCATAGTATACTGAATGTTGAATCAGTCTCTAGTCAAACTTCATTGGTTGTGAATGGTTTATTCAAGTTCAGTTCATCCCGTTATAAGTATATATTATATTTGTAGTATATAAAATTTTATTGAAGAGATAAATTTCAAAACTATACATTAACTTTAGTCTAATGTTTAATTTTATACAAAAAATTTTAATTTGACTCTATCAGAATTCTACACAATTGAATATTATCAAAAGTGCCACATATTCATTCATTCATATTGTCACAAATTGATAATTAGGTAAAAGCGAAAACAAGAGAAACCTTAATTAATTTAAAGTATAAAAAAATTTACACGAAACCCTAAAAATACTATTTAGGGTTTCAAATGGCAGTGGAGTAAACAACCATAAGAAAAAGTTTACTCTTCAACTAAGTAACCACAAGGAGAGAAAGTTACAAGCAGCAAAAACGAAAATATAAAATAAAATATGAAAGTGAAGTAGATAACTCAAAATCAAGTAAAAATCTTCAAATTAAGTTTAGTATTTTATAATTTACGTAGTTTATAAGGAATTTACGTAATTTATGATTTTATATTAAAATTTGGAGTGATATTTTTTCATTTATATTGTTTTTTATGAGGTTATTTTTGTAATTATAATTTTTTAAATAAATAAATTTTATGTAATTAAATAATAATGTAAATGTTTTTATAGTTTAATATGTTTTGTTGCTTTCGAATAAAATATGTTTATATTTAATAATAAAAATGGTCAATCATTTCTCATTTGGTAAAAGAGTAATGGAGAGGAATTTAATCCATAAAAGAAATCAAGTTTTTTATAATGTTAGTCGTCAAATCATTTAAATTATTGGTTCTAATTCAATTGATCGGTCTGGTTCTAAGTAAATTAATTATTTAAAAGTCATAAAAAAATTAAAAAATAGAGAAAATTAATTTAATCTGTTTTTAGTCCAACTTAGCTGGTTTTGAACAGTTCATTCAAAATCTAATTCAAATATATATATTGGCCAGTTCATCCCGTTACAAGTATATACTATATTTGTAGTACATAAAATTTTATTAAATGGATAAATCTCAAAATTATACATGAACTTTGGTCTAATGTGCAATTTTATACAAAGAAATTTTGATTTGATCCAATTCTCACAATCTATTATAACACAATTACTTACATACCATTATTTTATTTTTATATATTGCATACATAAATATTTAATTTATTCAATATAAACATAAATTGATGTATTTATTTATTTAAATATGTATGATTAAATCAAATTAAAATTTCATTTATACATTTAAACCGCAACCAACTCACTCTGGGATTTTATTAATAGTGTATATATAAGTGATATTTTTGAAGGATATCGTATACATGTAAGACGATGGATATGAAATTTTTCAAATGAAATTATATTAATAAATTTAACCGCAAAAACTATTAAAATATTATTTATCAAAAAGATATAAATGTATGTAAAATTACTTTAATTTTAAGTGGATCACTAAGGTTCTGTTTCTCCCTTTTCACAACCAGCTGCAAGTTCTTCAGAGAAGCTGGGCAAAGCATTGTTGAAGTGGCCTCTTGCATTATCAGTAACATTTATGAAGCCAATATCCTCTTCTCTATGACTGCCAACACCATCAGTTTCCACCACTTTATAACCAGCGATAGCCACCTCTGGAGGACCAGGGAAACTTTCTGCCATATTCTCTTTAGCATTTGAAGAATCTTCTATAAGTTTTGATATCCATTCCATGCTCCACTCCTCCATCTCTTTAGGACCTGTAGAATCTTCTATAGGCTTTGGTAACAATTCAATGTTCATCTCTTTAGCACTTGTAGGATCTTCTGTAGGATATGGTAGCAATTCAGTGTTCACCTCCATATTCATACCCATCCCGTTGGCAATGGTAGAAATAGAATCATCTAAAACCTTTGGCAGCGATTCAACGCCCGCCTCAGAATTATAAGATACAGGAGCAGTAGGATTTTCCAGCTTCAAACGCTTCGGCAAAGGTTGCATGGCTTCTGAACTACCATATGTGGGCTGGCCAGAGTCTCCACTACCTCCTTTTACATGTTCATAGTCGGGATGAAATGTATCGACCACAGCATTATACCCAACAGTGTTGCAAATGTCACATCTAGCATCATAACAGCCGTCATAATGGGATGCAAGTGAGAAGAATTTGGTGCATCTACAGGCATATAGACAGCAGACAGTCGAATGCAAATAGTTCGCAAAACCGGAGCGTCATTCCCCGAAACTGCCGCTGAATTCTTGTACTGGATATAAGCAAGTAAAACCTTCCCTTGGATAGCTCGATTCAACCGATTATTACCATCTGCCTGCGATTCTTGTAAAGAAAGCGGAGGAAGATAACCATGACTCGCAGCTTGTTCATTTACGGGACAAAATGATTGGTTCTGTCCGGCCAAAGGAATTCTAGTATCAGCCACGAATGGATCATAATATGTCGATTTCCATCTTCTCGATCCAACGCGAAACCATGTATTAGGAACCATCTCACCCCCAACTTGCAACCCTAGTTGGACCACTCCTTATTTCTAATCAGAATTCTAAACAAATGAACATTATGAAAAGTATTAGATATTCATTCATGTTATCACAAAATGGTAATTAGATGAAAACAAAAACAATCGAAACCCTAATTAATTTAAAGTACAAAAAAATATATACTATTTAGAGTTTCAAATGGCGGTAAAGTAATAACGAAAACAGAAAATCAAATATGAAAGTGAAGCATATAACTCAAAATTTCATTACTCAAGTAGAAATCTTCAAGTTAAGTTTAGTGTTTCGAAGATTACCTTGTTTACGAGTAAAGGAGAAAATATGAGGGAGAGAAATATGAGGTCAATTGGGGGTGAAATGGTTACTAATAGATCGCTTCGCGTGGGATGAGAATGTGGAAATCAACATATTATGACCCACCTGTGCCTGATGCTAGATTTCCTTCGGCCGGCCAGTATAAATCATTTTGTCCCGTAAATGAACAAGCTGCAAGTCATGGTTATCTTCCTCCGCTTTGTTTACAAGAATCGCAGGCAGATGGTAATAATCGGTTGAATCGAGCTATCCAAGGGAAGGTTTTACTTGCTTATATCCAGTACAAGAATTCAGCGGCAGTTTCGGGGAATGACACTCCGGCTTGTTTTACGAACTATTTGCATTCGACTGTCTGCTGTCGATATGCCTGTAGATGCACCAAATTCTTCTCACTTGCATCCCATTATGACGGCTGTTATGATGCTAGATGTGACATTTGCAACACTGTTGGGTATAACGCTGTGGTCGATACATTTCATCCCGACTTTGAACATGTAAAAGGAGGTAACTGTTTGAGGATCAAGAAACACCTGAAGCTTGTACATTTTGACTGCCAGAAGAACTTGTTGACGCCACAGTAAGTAGTTATCATCATCAAGAAGTACACTGATTTTCTTGGTGGCAAGAAAACGACTGTCGATCGTTCCATCAACTAGAGCTGAGTTCATCGCAGGTGAAGAAGACTGAACAGCAGATGGGCTAGAAGATCTATCCATGAATAGGCAGCGGTTTAAACGAAAATCTTCAGAACAAGAGAAACATCTGATACCATGTTGAAGTTTACAACAAAGGTATTGTAAGAGAGAACTTCATTTCATTCATGATTACTTGAGTACAAGGGTAAGCTGAGTACATACTTAAAGAGATGAGACTCAACTAACTCAAACTGCTTAACAGCTTTTCTCAACTGAAGCAACGGATTAACAGAAATAACTGTTATCCTAACAGTGGAGACTCTGGCCAGCCCACATATGGCAGTTCAGAAGCCATGCAACCTTTGCCGAAGGTTTTAGTGAATTCTACCGTTGCCAACAGGATGGGTATGAATATGGAGGTGAACACTGAATTGCTACCATATCCTACAGAAGATCCTACAAGTGCTAAAGAGATGAACATTGAATTGTTACCAAAGCCTATAGAAGATTCTACAGGTCCTAAGGAGATGAAGGAGTGGAGCATGGAATGGATATCAAAGCTTATAGAAAATTCTTCAAATGCTAAATAGATGGCAGAAAGTTTTCCTGGTCCTCCAGAGGTGGCTATAGCTGGTTATAAAGCGGTGGAAACTGATGGTGTTGGCAGTCATAGATAAGAGGATATTGGCTTCATAAATGTTATTGATAATGCAAGAGGTCACTTCAACAATGCTTTGCCCAGCTTCTCTGAAGAACTTGCAGCTGGTTGTGAAGAGGGAGAAACAGAAGCTTAGTGATTAACTTAAAAATTAAAGTAATTTTACATACGCTTATAATTTTTTTCATGAATAATATTTTAATAGTTTCTCAGTTAAATTTATTAATATAATTATACTTATAAAATTTTAAATTCATTTGCACGATATTTTTTAAAAATATCACTTATATATATATTATCAATAAAATCTCTGAGTGAGTTGGTTGTGATTCAAATGTATACATAAAACTTTAATTTAATTTAATGATACATATTTAAAGAAATAAATATATTAATTTATATTTATATTGAATAAATTAATTATTTATGTATGCAGTATGTAAAAATAAAATGATGTTATGTAAGGAATTGTATTAATAGTTTGTGAGAATTGGATCGAATCAAAATTTCTTTGTATAAAATTACACATTAAATCAAAGTTCATGTATAGTTTTGAGATTTATCCCTTTAATAAAATTTTATATACTACGCATATAATATATATACTTGTAACGAGATGAACTAGCCAACATATATTTGAATTAGATTTTAAATGAACCGTTCAGAACCAGTTAAGTTGAACTAAAAACCAATTGAATTAATTTTCTCTATGTTTTTAAAATTTTTTATGACTTTTAAATAATTAATTTAATCAGAACCAATAATTTAAATGATTTGACGACTAGCATTACGTAAAACTTATTAAATGGGAAACGATTGACCATTTTTAATTATTAAATATAAACTTCTTTTTTCAAAATTATTAAATATAAAATTTTTATTTAATCACATATTAACAAATATAAACATATTAAACGATAAAAACATTTACATTATTATTTAATCATATAAAAGTTATTTTGTAACATCCTAGGAAGGGCCTATGCATTTTTCAGATCAATTGTATGAAATGACAAGTCTTAAGTATTATGAATAAATTTTTGATACTTTTGGAAACCTAGAAATGAATGAAAATGGAAATGAAAATGAAAATGGAAATGAAAATGGAGATGGAAATGAAAATGGAAATGGAAATGGACATTTTTGGAAACTTAGACATTTTTGGAAACCTAAACATTTTTGGAAATGATCCAAAAATGGAAACTTGAACATTTCGGGAAACTTGGATATATGAGAGAAATAAAGGAGTTTTATTCACATAAATATGTGAATAATAAGAGATAAATAAAGGAGTTTTATTCACATAAATATGTGAATAATAAGAGATAAATAAAGGAGTTTTATTCACATAAATATGTGAATAATAAGAGAGAAATAAAGGATTATTTTCTAATGAGATAATTGAGAGATAATTGATGGATTAAAGGCTTTTATCTTTTAAATAAAAGAGATAATATTATCAAAAAGAGGAGTGGTGGCCAAGTAAAGGACTCTAGGTGATAACTTTGGCTATAAAAGGGGGACAGGAGGGCTACTCATCAACATTTGCTCCTCTTCCTCTCTGCAGAAATTCTCCTAGGCAAAACCCCTCTCTGCCGAATTTTCATTAAGCAAAAATCCTCTCTTTTTTCTTCTATTTTCTTCTCCGTTCTCTTGTTAAATTTGAATCTTTGTGGATTCTAAGAAAGAGGCAATCATCCACAACATCAAAAGGGGATCTTTCGGAAATCTAAGGATCTAAGGTAAGGATTATAAATATAAATATGTGGTTAAAGATTATGATTCACGTTTTCAAAGTTAGATCTAATCTAACACGAAGTTATAGGATTTCAACAGCTTATAAAGGAATCCTCTTGATTTGGAATCCCATCATAAGGTAAGGGATATTCGGCCAAGGCATAATTTGTTTAAGTGTTTTCCATTATTTCAAAACCGAAAACCGACATGGTTACATACCTAGTATTAGCCGATTTCAAGGAGAGGAATTCTAGCAACTGTTGGGACTTGATTAAATCAATTCGGCAACTAGGAGTGAAAGATCTAGATCGGTAGATCGCTCTACGGAATTCACGGAAACTATTAAGCGAAAAAGGTGTGTACTCTTACTAACTTTCAATAAATTGCATGGCAATCATTAAATATATAAATATGTAACATGATGTGAATGTGGCTAAGCACCACAAATGTGGTAAGGAGTACCCAGTGCACGTTTCCTACTTGTGATAGGATTGTGAATGTGATATATTTTGAACATGTGATTAGTAACATGAATGAAAATTAAGTATGTGAAATATGTTATGAAATAATTGGGGCATTCGGGATATTTGTGGAGGAAGAAAGTGAAGGTGATGACTACGGTCTCACCAACGTAAAGTGGTGACTACGGTCACATAAAGTGAAAGTGGTAACCGGTTACATCTAGTGAATACTGAGTGTCTAATGACACAACATAAGTGGGCGATGAGCACGTCGATTGCAAATGCGACGCGCTTCGATGGTGTGTAGCGGATGGAGGGTCGACTTAGTAGTCCCCGCGGGTATGCAGGTTGGTACGGGTGGTGTGTAGCGGATGGACAAATAGGTTTGGATTTGGGTTGCATCATCCTTTATTTTGTATGAACATGATATTGATATGACTTGTATGCCCGATTTGTTGGAAATTAGTACTATGTACACATTGAGTCTGTTGACTCACCCGTTGGGGAATTATTTTTCAGTGATGAGCGGTAATGGACCGGGTCGGCGCAGGAGCTAAAGGTGGCCATGCATCGCTTGAAGAAATTATTTGGAATTTGGACTTTATGAAATTTTAGTACTTTAAACTTTATTTTGGGTTTGAATGATGTAATAAGGCCATAAGGCCCAGTTGGATTTTCTTTATTTCTGTTTATTTTTATTTAAATATGATACAAATTATGTTTGATTAAAGATAAGTAAATTTATTTCTTTTAAAATAATAAACCCAAAAATTATTTTGTCACCTTATTTAAGTTGGATTTCAGAATTTATTAAATAGGTTTCAAATTAAGCCCAACCCAAAACAATTTTTTAAAAATTACACAAATTTTCTCTAAGTCATTTAGAACATTGAAAATCGATTTATTTAAGGAACATACAGATCGGTTCAAGCTCGTGGGCGGGTGTGGGGTGTTCGATTGATATCGAGCCAGTTTTAAAACTCTCTACTGTGGGCTCGGGCCCAAAACGTTTTCAATTCGAGCCCAAATGAATTTCTTTGAAATAAGCGAGGTTTTATGGCATGGCACCTAAGTCTCCGACCATGATCCACGGTAAGTACCTTTAACCATCTGTGTGATTATGTGAATTATGAATTGTAAAAAAGGGTAGCAAAGGCATGGGCGTAGAATAGTGTGATAGGAACTTGAACCATAGGATTAGACTACTCAAACACTTGAAACTCATAAGACTTAATGAACTTAACAAACCTATGACTAAGTTATTAAGCTAGGGTGTGGCAACCCACATGCATGTCTAGGATTGGATCCGGAAGAGCACAGTATTTAAGCGATCCTAGTGACTCACCTCCTCTTCGCGGGTATCCTACCTGGTGCGTAACCGGTTCGCCCTAACTCGGAAGGCTCGGTGGTGTGGCAACCTGCATGCGCATGTCAGAAAGGTCGGTGAGAGCTTGGTATTTAAGCGATCCCGCGTGACTCACCTCCTCTTCATTCGAATCTGCTCAGTGCGTAGCTTTGGTTCACCACGACCAAGAGGGCTCGGTCATAGGCTAAACACAAAGAATAAAACCCGAAAGGGACTTAGCCGCTTTTTCTTTTATAAAAAAATGTATAACCAAAATTTAGTTTTAAAACTCTTAGAAACTTATGAGAACTATTTTACAACATTTTCTTCTAAAAAAAAATATATACCCTTGGTTTATAAAATGACCAAACCACCCATAGTTTTAACAAAATTTCATTACTTTATCAAATGTTCAAAAAACCTAATTTGTAAAATATCAAACTATCTTGATTTTGGAAAATTACAAAATTGCTCTAACTTACAAAATTACCAAAACGACCACGATTTCCAAAATTTTTACAATATCATTGCTTTGAAAAGTGTAACTCTCAAAGGAACCCTCAATGTTTTACAATCTTGGAAAATATCCTAACTTAATAAATTTTACAAATTTACCCCGATTTTTGGAAAAATTATCAAAAAGGCCCCTAAGATCAAAAAATTACCGAAATACCTGGATTTCAAAATTCTTCCAAAATTTCCGGAACTTTAGAAGTACCAAAATACTTTCGTCAAAATCACCAGGAACTTTTTATTTTTTGAAAATTTACTGAAAATACCCCTGTAGGATAAAATTACGAAAATGCCCCAGGTAGAGGAAAAGCAAAATAACGAAAACAACAACAAGAATTACAACGTTTCTTTGAATGAACGAAAGTTCATATTTGTTGATGGATGAATGAATGAATGCAAGATGTATGCATGTATGAATACGAAAGAACCACTCTTAAACTCTTCTTCATAAGATATCATCATGGGTAATAAGTGAAACAAGAATACTAATACATAAAATTCCTTAATCGGATCTCGTTGATAATGAGCTCAAGAGGACGTGGTCGTCGTCGTGGAAGAGGTAGAGGAAGGATGGTGTTAGATCGGGACAAGGTTACGACAATGAGATACCACCACCACCATCACCCCAGTTTGTCAATGTTGAGCGAGCGAGGCTCGCATGCGAGGAAGATGCCGTGTCGCAGGTGTCTTTGCGAGTTTTGGAATTGGTGGTCGTGCAGAAACAATTCAGAAATCGTAAGTGCGTACGAGCGGCTCCGTGCTAATGGAGTGAAATGTTTAGAGGAGTATCGGGAGTGGCACCCAAGATACTGGTGATCTTGGTTGGAAGCAATCGAGCGCATCATGGATGAGCTCGACTTGACCCCGAGGAGAAGTTGAAAGGGATGGCGGCAGCCTTTACTGCGATGAAGCGTATCAATGGTGGTTAACCGTTCGGGGCGGTGCCACGGCGGAAGATCTCGACACGGGAATATGCTAAGGAAGCATTTCGGAAGAAGTATGTGGGAACGGTATATAGATGAGCAAAGGAAGGCTTTTCGGGGTTGGTACAAGGAAGTAAGTCCATCACCGAATATGAAGCGGAATTCTTGAGGTTGAGCCGATATGCCCGAGGAGTAGTAGCGACCGAGCATGAACGCAACTGTGTTCGTTTTGAGGACGGACTTAGGGACGATTTGAGACTTTTGATAGCACCGCATCGTGAGCGGGAATTCTCTCCGCCTTGGTGGAAAAGGCTAAAGTGGGTGAGGAATTAAGGACGCCACCAAGCAGTCGTGGATGGAGAAATAAGCCCAAAAGAGGTTTTGGGCCATCCGGAAAAGGCCACAAGAGGCCTAGAGTTGACAGCCACAAAGTCAACAGTGGTGCGGGGCGGCAATTTCGCCCTTGTGAACATTGTGGAAGGAAGCACGGGGAGAGTGTTGGAAAAAGGCGGGCGATGTCTCAAGTGTGGGTCCAAGGACCATATGATTAAGGATTGCCCCAAGCTATTAGATGAGAGCCAACCAAAGCAGACTCGAGAATGCTAACCAGGTGGTAGAGGCGACAGCTGACCTCAAAGAGAGGTGGGGGCCACCAAGAGAGGTAGTGGCAGAGGCCGTGGAGCTCGGGTGGTCGAGGTGCACTTAACGCCAAGCAAGGCAACCGGGTTTGGTTTACGCGGTTCACGCGGAGGAGAAGAGGAGACGCGCCGAATGTTATAACCAGACGCGTTCTTTATTCATGACAAACCCTATTTTGCTCTTATTGATGTGGGCTCAACTCATTCCTATGTTGCATGTAGTGTGGTTGAAACACTAGGCCTAGACTCTGAACTTTCGATAGGCGGATAATCGTAGTAAGCCCTTTAGGCCAAACGGTGAGGATAGATAGGATCTTCGGAATGTACCCCAGAGATTCGGGGAGCGAACTTTGGTGACTTAATGGAATTACCTTCGGAGAGTTTGAGCTTATACTTAGAATGGATTGGCTAGTAGAGCATCGAGCCGTGTTGGATTGTGCGGCTAAACGTATGGAACTAAGAACCCGGAAGATGAGGTAGTAGTGATGATCGGAGAAAGGAGGAACTACTTGTCTAACGTAGTTTCGGCATCAAGGCCGAGAAAATGGTTAAGAAAGGATGTAAGGCATTCTTAGCCTTCGTGAGTGCGTTAAGAGGAGAAGAGGAAGGTGTTAAGGGAGTTAGAACATGAAGAGGATTTTGAGGATGTATTTAGGAGGAGTTGCCGGAATACCCCCGGATAGAGAAGTGGAATTTGGAATAAATTTGCTACAGAGCGACTCTGTGTCAATCGCTCCCCACCGAATGGCACCAAAGGAGTTAGTGGAGCTCAAGGCTCAAATCCAAGAGTTGTTGGATCGTGGGTTCATTCGACCCGGTGTGTCTCAAAGTGGGAGCACCGGTTCTCTTTGTGAAGAAGAAGGATGGAACTATGCGGATGTGCATAGATTATCGTCGATTGAACAAACCGACCATCAAGAACAAGTATCCTTTGCCAAGGATAGATGACTTGTTCGACCAACCGAAAAAGGGCAAATTGTGTTCTCAAAGATCGACTTAAGGTGGGGTATCATCAATCGAAAGTGAAGGAGGCGATATTCATAAGACCGCTTTTAGGACAAGGTACGGTCATTTTGAATTTGTGGTGATGCCGTTTGGGTTGTGAGCACACACCGGCGCGTTCATGGATATGATGAATAGGGTTTTCCAACCCTACTTGGATAGATTCGTCGTGGTGTTTATCGGCGACATTTTGGTGTATTCAAGACGGAGGAGCACGCGATGAGCATCTCCGAGTTGTGTTAGAAGTGTTAAGGAAAAGAAGCTTTATGCCAAATTCAAGCAAGTGCAAATTTTGGCTCAAGGAAGTGGCGTTCCTAGGACATGTGGTATCCGCATGAAGGAATAAGAGTGGATCCTAGGAAGATCAAGCGTTGTTGGATTGGAAATCACCTAGGTCGGTGGTGAAATCGAAGTTTCTTAGGCTTGGCGTGCTATTACGGAAGGTTCGTGGAAGGATTCTCGTCGATAGCCGCACCTTTGACAAAGTTACTAAGGAAGGAAGTACCGTTTGTGTGGACGGATAAGCAACAGGAGAGCTTTGAAAAGCTTAAAAGGTCTTGTGAAGCTCGGTGTTAATTCGGAGGCGAGTAAGTAAGGACTTCAGTAGTATATTGTGATGCTTCGCATTACGTGGTTAGGCCGTGTGCTAATGCAAGAAGGAAAGGTAGTAAACATGCATCTCGACAGTTAAGGCGCGCATGAGGTGAACTACCCAACTCATGACTTGGAACTCGCGGCGGTGGTTTTCGCCCTCAAAGTTTGGAGGCACTACCTTTATGGAGAAAGGTCGATAATTTACACGGACCACAAAAGCCTTAAGTATTTGTTGACTCGAAGGAGTTGAACTTGAGGCAACGAAGGTGGGTGGAGTTATTGAAAGATTATGACTATTCGATAGAATACCATCCGGCAAGGCGAATGTGGTAGCCGACACGCCTAAGTAGGAAGGTTGTGTCGATTTAAGGGCTTTGTTCGCTCACTTAAGTTTGTATGATGACGGAAGCTTTGTTGGCGAGTTACAAGTCAAGCCAACTGGTGAAGGAGGTGAAAGAGGGACGGTTGGCGGATAAGGACTTAAGTACTAAGTTCTGACAAGAACGGCGGCAAGGAGGATTAAAGGATTATGGCGTCAATGATGAAGAGAGTATGTGCTACAAGGAAAAGGTTTGTATCCGAGGGATAAGGAGTTGAGACAAAGGATTCTTCGGGAAGCGCATGGTAGTCCTTATGCTATGCATCCCGAGGCATCAAGTTGTATAGAGATCTAAGGAACAATTTTGGTGGTGGACACAGGCGATAGGTGACCGAATTTGTGGGAAAATGTTTGACATGTCGCAAGTAAAGGTGAACACCAAGTCCCATCAGATTGCTTCAACCAATTGAGATTCCCCAATGGAAGTGGGAAAGAATTACCATGGACTTAGTTAGTGGGCTTCCCTTACGCCCACTAAGAAGGACTCGGTATGGGTGATAGTGGACCGTTTGACCAAGTCCGCACATTTTATCCCTGTGAGGATCGACTATTCCCTTCAAAAGTTAGCCAAGTTATATGTGGCGGAGATCGTGAGGCTACACGGGTACCGATGTCGATCATCTCCGATAGAGACCCAAGGTTTACGTCTCGATTTTGGAAAGCATTTCATCAAGCATTAGGCACTAAGCTAGACTTCACTACGGCTTTTCATCCACAATCGACAGGCGACCGAAGCAGGTTATACAAGTGTTGGAAGATATGCTAAGAGGTCGTGTGATGGATTTCGAGGAAGTTGGGAAGATTACTTGCCTCTAGTGAGTTCGCCTACAACAACGACTATCGTGCAAGCATTCGGATGGCACCATACTGAAACATTGTATGGAAGGAAATGTAGAACACCAACTTGTTGGACCGAGTTAGAGAACGCCGCGTTTTGGGTCCGAGTTAGTGGCGAAAGCGAGGAGAAGGTGGAATTAATTCGAGACACGGTTGAAAGAAGCTTACGATAGAGCGTAAGTCGCATACAGACCTTAAGAGGAAAGAAATTGAGTTTGAAGTAGGAGACCAAGTGTTTCTAAAGGTCTCACCTTGGAAGAAGGTTATGCGGTTCGGTCGCAAAGGAAGCTAAGCCCAAGGTTTATAGGGCCCTATCAAGCATCGAAGCGAGTTGGGCGATGGCATACCAATTGGAGTTGCCACGAGTTGCATCAAATGCACGACGTATTTCATGTGTCCATGCTACGTCGCTATCGATCGGATCCGTCTCATGTGGTACTGTTGAAGAAGTGGAGTTAAGGCTAGATCTATCCTACGAGGAGGAGCCGATTCAGATCTTGGAACGTGACGTGAAAGCACTACTACGAAAGAAGTCGGTGCCTTTAGTCAAGGTGTTATGGCGCAATCATGGATCGGAAGAAGCTTCGTGGGAGCCGGAAGAGACAATGCGACAAAGAATACCTCAACTGTTTAGTTAGGAAATTTCGAGGACGAAATTTTATTTAAAGGGTAGAATCGTAACATCCTAGGAAGGGCCTATGCATTTTTGAGATCAATTGTATGAAATGACAAGTCTTAAGTATTATGAATAAATTTTTGATACTTTTGGAAACCTAGAAATGAATGAAAATGGAAATGAAAATGAAAATGGAAATGAAAATGGAGATGGAAATGAAAATGGAAATGGAAATGGACATTTTGGAAACTTAGACATTTTGAAACCTAAACATTTTTGGAAATGATCCAAAAATGGAAACTTGAACATTTCGGGAAACTTGGATATATGAGAGAAATAAAGGAGTTTTATTCACATAAATATGTGAATAATAAGAGATAAATAAAGGAGTTTTATTCACATAAATATGTGAATAATAAGAGATAAATAAAGGAGTTTTATTCACATAAATATGTGAATAATAAGAGAGAAATAAAGGATTATTTTCTAATGAGATAATTGAGAGATAATTGATGGATTAAAGGCTTTTATCTTTTAAATAAAAGAGATAATATTATCAAAAAGAGGAGTGGTGGCCAAGTAAAGGACTCCTAGGGTGATAACTTTGGCTATAAAGGGGGACAGGAGGGCTACTCATCAACATTTGCTCCCTCTTCCTCTCTGTAGAAATTTTCCTAGGCAAAACCCCTCTCTGCGAATTTTCATTAAGCAAAATCCCTCTCTTTTTCTTTCTATTTTCTTCTCCGTTCTCATTGTTAAATTTGAATCTTTGTGGATTCTAAGAAAGAGGGCAATCATCCACAACATCAAAAGGGGATCTTTCGGGAAATCTAAGGATCTAAGGTAAGGATTATAAATATAAATATGTGGTTAAAGATTATGATTCACGTTTTCAAAGTTAGATCTAATCTAACACGAAGTTATAGGATTTCAACAGGCTTATAAAGGAATCCTCTTGATTTGGAATCCCATCATAAGGTAAGGGATATTCGGCCAAGGCATAATTTGTTTAAGTGTTTTCCATTATTTCAAAAACCGAAAACTGACATGGTTACATACCTAGTATTAGCCGATTTCAAGGAAGAGGAATTCTAGCAACTGTTGGGACTTGATTAAATCAATTCGGCAACTAGGAGTGAAAGATCTAGATCGGTAGATCGCTCTACGGGAATTCACGGAAACTATTAAGCGAAAAAGGTGTGTACTCTTACTAACTTTCAATAAATTGCATGGCAATCATTAAATATATAAATATGTAACAGTATGTGAATGTGGCTAAGCACCACAAATGTGGTAAGGAGTACCCAGGTACGTTTCCTACTTGTGATAGGATTGTGAATGTGATATATTTTGAACATGTGATTAGTAACATGAATGAAAATTAAGTATGTGAAATATGTTATGAAATAATTGGGGCATTCGGGATATTTGTGGAGGAAGAAAGTGAAGGTGATGACTACGGTCTCACCAACGTAAAGTGGTGACTACGGTCACATAAAGTGAAAGTGGTAACTTCGGTTACATCTAGTGAATACTGATGTCTAATGACACAACATAAGTGGGCGATGAGCACGTCATTGCAAATGATCGCTTCGATGGTGTGTAGCGGATGGAGGGTCGACTTAGTAGTCCCCATGTGTGCTGAGTTGGTACGGGTGGTGTGTAGCGGATGGACAAATAGGTTTGGATTTGGGTTGCATCATCCTTTATTTTGTATGAACATGATATTGATATGACTTGTATGCCCGATTTGTTGGAAATTAGTACTATGTACACATTGAGTCTGTTGACTCACACCCGTTGGGGGAATTATTTTTCAGGTGATGAGCGGTAATGGACCGGGTCCTGCAGGAGCTAAAGGTGGCCATGCATCGCTTGAAGAAATTATTTGGAATTTGGACTTTATGAAATTTTAGTACTTTAAACTTTATTTTGGGTTTGAATGATGTAATAAGGCCATAAGGCCCAGTTGGATTTTCTTTATTCCTGTTTATTTTTATTTAAATATGATACAAATTATGTTTGATTAAAGATAAGTAAATTTATTTCTTTTAAAATAATAAACCCAAAAATTATTTTGTCACCTTATTTAAGTTGGATTTCCAGAATTTATTAAATAGGTTTCAAATTAAGCCCAACCCAAAACAATTTTTTTAAAAATTACACAAATTTTCTCTAAGTCATTTAGAACATTGAAAACCGATTTATTTAAGGAACATACCAGATCCGGTTCAAGCTCGTGGGCCGGGTGTGGGGTGTTTCATATTTATTCAAAAAATTATAATTACAAAAGCAACCTCATAAAAAACATAAATAAATATTAAATATTCCTAATTTTTCTCTCCCTCATATTAAACAAGGTAATATTCGAAACACTAAACTTAACTTGAAGATTTCTACTTGAGTAATGAGATTTTGAGTTATCTGCTTCACTTTCATATTTGATTTTCTGTTTTCGTTCTTGTTACTTGTAACTTTCTTTCCTTATGGTTACTTAGTCGAGGAGTAAACTTTTTTTTATCACTGCTTACTCCACCGCCATTTGAAACCCTAAATAGAGTTTTTGGGGTTTTGTGTAAATATTTTTGTACTTTAAGCTGATTGGGGTTTCTGTTGTTTTCACTTTCATCTAATTACCAATTTGTGATAATATGAATGAATGAATATCTAATACTTTTGGTAATATTCACTCGTGTAGAATTCTGATTGGGTCAAATCAGAATTTCCTGTATAAAATTACACATTAGACTAAAGTTAATGTAAAGTTTTGAGATTTTATCCCTTTAATAAAATTTTATATACTATAAATATAATATATACTTGTAACGCGATGAACTGGCCAATATATATTTGAATTGGATTTTGAATGAACCATTTAGAATAAATTAAGTTGGACTAAAAACTGATTGAATTAATTTTATCTATTTTTTTAATTTTTTTATGAATTTTAAATAATTAATTTAATTAGAATCGAAACAAATAATTTAAATGATTCGATGACTATCGTTACAAAAAACTTGATTGTTTTTACAGATTGAAATCCTCTCGATTACTCTTTTACCAAATGGGAAATTATGATCATTTTTAATTATTAAATATAAACTTCTATTCTCAAAATTATAAAATATAAAATTTTCATTTAATCACGTATTAACATATATAAACATATTAAACTATAAAAACATTATTTTAAAAAACTATTAGATTATTTACATTATTATTTAATTATATAAAAGTTATTTATTCAAAAAATTATAATTACAAAAATAACCTCATAAAAAACAATATAAATACATATTAAATGAAAAAATATGATACCAAATTTTAATGTAAAATCATAAACTACTAAATTTAATTCAATTAACCTCATATTTTCTCCTTCCCTCCTAAATAAGGTAGTATTGAAACCCTAAACTTGAAGGTTTCTACTTGAGTGATAATATTTTGAGTTATTTACTTCACTTTCATATTTGATTTTCTATTTTGAATAGTGATATTTTCATATTTTGAGTAATATTTTCGATTTACTCTACCACCATTTGAAACCCTAAATGACATTTTTAGGGTTTTGTGTAATTTTTTTATTGATTAGAGTTTCGATTGTTTTTCCTTTCATCTAATTACCGATGTGTGATAATACCTGATACTTTTCATAATATTCCTTTGCTTATAATTCTGATTCGAAATTAGGAATCCTCCGACTAGGGCTGCAAGTTGGGGGTGAGATGATTCCTAATAGATTGCTTCTGGTGGGATCGAGAATGTGGAATTCGACATATTATGACCCGCCTGTGGCTGATGCTAGATTTCCTTTGGCCGGACAGAATCAATCATTTTGTCCCGTAAATGAACAAGCTGCGAGTCATGGTTATCTTCCTCCGCTTTCTTTACAAGAATCGCAGGCAGATGGTAATAATTGGTTGAATCGAGCTATCCAACGGAAGGTTTTACTTGCTTATATCCAGTACAAGATTTCAGCGGCAGTTTCGGGGAATGATGCTCCGGCTTATTTTGCGAGCTATTTGCATTCGACTGTCTGCTGTCGATATGCCTGTAGATGCACCAAATTCTTCTCACTTGCATCCCATTATGACGGCTGTTATGATGCTAGATGTGACATTTGCAACACCGTTGGGTATAATGCTGTCGTCGATACATTCCATCCTGAATTTGAACATGTAGAAGGAGGTAGTGGAGACTCTGGCCAGCCCACATATGGTAGTTCAGAAGCCATGCAACCTTTGCCGAAGCGTTTGAAGCTGGAAAATCCTACTGCTCCTGTATCTTATAATTCTGAGGCGGGCGTTGAATTGATACCAAAGGTTTTAGATGATTCTACCATTGCCAACGGGATGGGTATGAATATGGAGGTGAACACTGAATTGCTACCATATCCTACAGAAGATCCTACAAGTGCTAAAGAGATGAACATTGAATTGTTACCAAAGCCTATAGAAGATTCTACAGGTCCTAAAGAGATGGAGGAGTGGAGCATGGAATGGATATCAAAGCTTATAGAAGATTCTCCAAGTGCTAAAGAGATGGCAGAAAGTTTTCCTGGTCCTCCAGAGGTGGCTATCGCTGGTTATAAAGTGGTGGAAACTGATGGTGTTGGCAGTCATAGAGAAGAGGATATTGGCTTCATAAATGTTATTGATAATGCAAGAGGTCACTTCAACAATGCTTTGCCCAGCTTCTCTGAAGAACTTGCAGCTGGTTGTGAAGACGGAGAAACTGAATTGTTACCATATCCTACAGAAGATTCTACAAGTGCTAAAGAGATGAACATTGAATTGTTACCAAAGCCTATAGAAGATTCTACAGGTCCTAAGGAGATGGAGGAGTGGAGCATGGAATGGATATCAAAGCTTATAGAAGATTCTTCAAATGCTAAATAGATGGCAGAAAGTTTTCCTGGTCCTCCAGAGGTGGCTATCGCTGGTTATAAAGCGGTGGAAACTGATGGTGTTGGCAGTCATAGAGAAGAGGATATTGGCCTCATAAATGTTACTGATAATGCAGATACAGCAAGATGCTTTGCCCAGCTTCTCTGAAGAACTTGCAGCTGGTTGTGAAGACGGAGAAACAGAAGCCACAATTTTAAAATTGCACTAGTGTATAAATATTATTGAGGATTGATTCAGTAATTTTACATACGCTTATATATTTTTCATGTGCAATAAAATTGCATGTGATAGTACTGTCCATAGTACTAATTTTGCTGTTAAGATCATAGTATATTGAAGGTTGAAGCAGTCTTTAGTCAAACTTCATTGGTTGTGAATGGTTTATTCAAAATCTAATTGGTCAGTTCATCCCGTTATAAGTATATATTATACTTGTAATATATAAAATTTTATTGAAGAGATAAATCTTAAAACTATACATTAACTTTAGTCTAATGTTTAATTTTATATAGAAAATTTTAATTTGACTCGATCAGAATTCTACATAATTGAATATTATCAAAAGTGCCACATATTCATTCGTTCATATTGTCACAAATTGATAATTAGATAAAAGCGAAAGCAACAAGAACCCTAATTAATTTAAAGTATAAAAAAATTTATACGAAACATCAAAAATATCATTTAGGGATAAATCTCAAAGCTATACATTAACTTTGGTCTAACACGCAATTTTATACAAGAAATTTTGATTTGATCCAATTCTCACAAACTATTAACACAATTAAAAATGTTTAATTATTTTTTATATAAAAAAAATTTCGATTATTAGATATACTAGAAACACTATCACATGCGTATGCGTGGGGAAACCAAGTATTTAGAACACAAATATGTGTTTAAAAATAACATATAATAAATAATATAACATATTTTTTGAAACTAACTACTACTAATAATAACACATGAAATATGTACGGTATTAAAATAATAAAAAAATAGATTAAATTGTAAGTAAAATGAAATTGAAACACATGAATACATCATAGTAAAAATACTAAATGAATACAATTATTTATTATAATATTGTCATCAATCCTAAATTGGTGTCGAGTTAATTTGTGACACAATCTCAGTCAACAATATTATTAGTACTAGATTTTATCACGGGTGAATGAAAATATTAAAATTAAATGATTATTAGTGGAGTGACAAGGGTTTTCTAGTAATAAAATTAAAATGTATAAATAAATCAAAGGGTAAACTACATAAATGGTCACCCGACTATTAGAAAATTTCTTGTTAGATCACTTGAGTTTAAAAAATTACAAAATGATTACTTGAGTACTTATCAATTTATTTATTTTTTGTCCAAAACCATTAAAATACTTCGAATGTTAATTACTCAATAGCCTAATGTAGTAGGAGCTAGAGAAGGCTTTGGCCCTCAATATATTAAATTTTTGTAAAATTTTAATTTGATCCTCTAAAATTTTTAAAAAAAAATTATTAATTTTTCTGAAATTTTTAAAAGATTTAATTAAACTTTAACAATTCTAATGAATTTCTTATAATTTAAAATATTTTAATTAAACCCTCCAAAACTTTGATGGTAATAAAGAAAAGGGTAGCCTCACTTAACCTTCATAAGTTATCATTTTGGAAATTGATAATAATAAATTGCAAAAAGGAGCACTGTGGTCATAAAATCATTTTCATTTTGATTACTCGTTGTTATTATGAGGTTAGACAATGTTATTCTATACTCATTTTAGTCACTTAATTTTAATAAATTTTTATTTCAGTAATTTATTTCCTTTTTAGAATTTTTTTTATTTTTTAGGAAAATGGGGAGACCTGTGATTTATGGGAAATCAAGTTATTTAGCTGCAAAAATAAAATTTAATTTTTTTTTTCTTGTAACTCAATTTCTTGTAAAAATCTCAAAATTTTCCATTTTTATTGAAAAAAAAAGCTAAAATTAATTCTAAAGAAGGACGAGAAAAAAAGGAAATTAAAATAAAATATTTTTTCCTATAAAAATCAAGTAATTTCTTATAGAACCCAGTTTTTCCCTTTTATTAAAAAACTATAATTAATTCTAAAAATAAAAAAAATAAAATGCTTTTTTCATGTAAAAATTCATGTTTTTCCTCATAAAAATTCAAGTTTATCTCTATAAAATCTAGATTTTCCCCCTTTACCAAAAAAGCTAAAAAATAATAAAAATTAAAAAGATAAAATGAGCGACTAAAATGAAAATTTATTAAAATTAGATGACTAAAATTAATGAATAATATAACATTGTCTAATCCCAAATTAACAGACAAGTGACCAAAATGAAAACAGTTTGTCGATGGTACCCTTTTTGCAATTCTTTTATTTTTGGTGCTTAAAATGAAAATTTATGAAAATTGAGGACCAAATTTGAAATTTATCCTAAAAATGCATTTTAACGTAAAAATGAAAGCGATAGTGTAGGCATCCAAGAACACCTGCGAGTGTACAACCCGACAATGCACGTGCTCTGTGTTGTAAACTTGTTTCAGTCATTTAAACCAATCACGTGGTGGACAAGGGGCGTCACTGTCGGCTCAATAAAAATACAACAAAAAGGTTAACTTCCTTTATAAACTATATTAAGTCAAAATTTTAAATTAGTCTCTGAATTTTAAAATATTTCAATTTAATCCCTTCATTTCATTAGTCTATTAGTAATCTTTGCCGTTAAATATCAATTTAGATCTAATATATTTTAAAATATTTATTAATTTGTACGTGTTTTGTTTGTATGCCTCGACTTTTTCGAGAACCTTACTGGTTCACAGGTTGAGGGTGCACCAACAAGCAGTGGTGGTAGCAGGGGGCTAGCAGGGCCCGGTCCTCCCTAAAATATAAAATTTAAGTTTTGACCCTTTGATATTTTTTTATAAAGTTTTAAGTTAGTACACGATAAAATTACACTATGACCCCCAAACGTGATGAATTTATATTTTAGATCTCATAAAATTATACGACTTAATTTTGTCCCCTAGACAAATTTTCTAGCTTTGCCTTCGTTAACAAGTTTAATATTGTCTTTGGTTGAGATTTTAACTTCTTACTCTTTTGAGAGGTCTAACGAGTTCACCAAGCGAGAGTACTCCGTAGTGCTTGCCCAATGGTACCGTGCTCCCAAGGAAAAGGCTACTTATGCCTTCGTTGGTGGTTCGAATCCCAAAGCGTGTGTTCTCTATGATTAATATTCTACCTCTCCTACATGTACATACCTCCACTAACCGAATGTGCTCCTACTCTGTGAACCCATAAGGCTCTCTACGAAGTCGAGAGGCAAAATCCCAACACAAGATAATACCTTCAATTGTTGAGGGTAGTATCAACTACTTGACGAATGATACTTCGAAGATTTCTTTCAAAAAAGTCGATTCCCCTTAACAATGTGCAAATTGTCTGACTCAACTCAATGACCTATGACATATAAATCATTAATGAGAACATGCTATTACTTGACTTAGTAATATTTAACAGGGGTTATAGTTGACACCAATGGAGCAAGTTAAGGCCTTAGCATTATTTGATTTGGTGGAATTACTTTTTAGCACACTGAAATTTGTAATGTTATAAGTAAAAAAAATGTTCCCAATTTTTTTCAATTCAATTTCGGCCTACCATTATAAAATGTCTAATTTCGCCCTTGACCCTCAACACATTTAAAAACAAAACCACATTAGATTCAAACGGAAATTTACAACTAAAACCAAAAACTAAACTATGAAAAGATCTAATTGAAATAATACCTTTAATTTGAGAATTTAATCGAAACATTTCTAGGATTCAAGGATCAATTTAAAACATAATCAATAGTTTAAGGATGATCGGCATAGTTAATCCAAAGAAGAAATAGCACAAAATCACGTGCCTCGCAAGTAAAACATCCACGTTTGCACACGTCATAATGCCAGCTGTCGCCAGCTACGCCACAGATCATTGCCACGTTGAATTTTGGCCACTTCGCTTTCCCCCATAGTCTATTTTATTTCACTGTCGACTTTTTTTTTTTTAATTTCTTTTATTTCTTTCTTGTGATTAAACATAAAGATTAATAAATGTAAATTTTTTATTTAACTTTTTAAAAAAAGTGTAAAAATTAAAATTTTGTCTTTATATGAGAAAAATAATTTAATTTAAAAAAAGAAAATAAAGGTTGTGACGTTGGAAATAGCTAAGCCCCATGTTAGGGGTTCGTTTAATTTTCATGCAAAGATCATCACAAGCCATTTTTGCTTTTCGTTCATGTCTATCCTCAAATTTTAAAAATTATTTATTAATTGGTTTAATAATTTTTTATTTAAATATTATTTTTAAAATAAATGGTAAACTATAAAATAGTTATTTTTGTTTGCCTCAGATTACATTTTAGTCACTTATGTTATCGTTTTGCTACAAGGTGGTCACTCTGCTGTTAAGCTCTGTTACCTCTCTAACGACAATCCTAAGTGGCAGTCCAAATGATTTTTAAATTCCAACTTGAATGTCCAATTTGGACGAGATTAAGTTTTTAATTAATTAAAAATTTTAAATTAATTACATGGAAAAAGAAAATCATTCGTATCATTTTTCTTTCAATTTTCTTTTCTATTTTGACTGAAAAAACTATTCTCATCTCAGTTGGACATCCAAGTTGGCATTTAAAATCCATTTGGATTGCCACGTAGGATTGGCATCAGGGAGGTAATGAAACTTAACGGCAGAGTGACTACTTCGTAACAAAATGATAACGTAAGTGACTAAAACAGAACATTTCAAACATAAATGACTTGGGTGTAAATTTAAAATAAATATTAAGTCAGTGGTTTTGTGTCTTTAAATATTCATATTTAAATCCCATTGTTTTTGCCGATTTAGTCTTAACTCAATTAGTATGAACATTATATGGGCTCGATTAATATGACATTATGTAAAAAAGAAGAAGATATAACTAGAATCTATAATGAAAATAAAATAATAATAATTTAAGTTATAAAATTTATTTAATATATAACCAAACTCCCGATAAATCAAGATTTTAAATTATTTTACACTTATTTTTTAAATATTTTGTATTATTCTAAATAAAATTTAAATTTAAATGATTTGATTGATATCAATCAAAATAATTTAAATTTAAATTTTTAAAAAAATCATAAATTCCAAATTGATATCAATCAACATAATTTAATATTTTCCATAAAATTAAATGAAAATTTTAATATTTTTATAGAAAATAAGGAATAAAGATTAATTAGAGATTGAATCTGAAATACATATCAATCGAAAATTTAAACATATTTTTTTATTCCATATATGATTTAATGGACAATAAATTTAATTAATGTTGCAATCAATTAAATTTTACTTTTTAGGTAAAGTTTTGAAAATTTGATTTATTATATTTTTTTTCCTTTTTCCAGTTAGTCAAAATTTTGTTTTATTTTAAGAAGATTTCACTTTCAAACACTATTTTACCAACTTATTTATTATTAATTATTTTTTAAAAAATTTAATATTTTAAGTTTTCAATATTTTTAAGAGTCAATTATTTAGTGATGTAATCATTTTTATAAATTATTATTTTAAATTTTATTTCAACATCATATATTAAAAAAATTAAAAAAATATTTTTTTCTTTTTTTATAATATTAAAAATAAAAAAAAAACTTCAAATTATTATATTTAAGTATTATCTAAAATATCTAAAATAATACTAAATAACTTCTAATTTTTTTTTCAAATTAGATAGAATTTAATACAAATTCAAATATCATATTACTCTTAAAATAATTATTTTAATAGTTGGAAAAAATATTTTAAATATTATATCAATAATATATTTATTGAAATTAATTTAAAAATATATAATTTTAAAAAGGTTAAAAGCCCCTTTACTTTTCTTATATTTAAATTTTGATCCCTATACTTTTATTTTAAGGAATTTAGTTCATTTACCTTTTGAATTTAAAATTGCGAGCTTAATTGTTAACATCGTTAAAAAATTTCTGTTCCAAAATGTCAGACTAACGAATTTAAGAGAATGATTGAATTTACATTTTAAAATCTGAAAAATAGAGTGACTAAATCTCAAATGTATGAAGAATACAAGGATTTGGAGCACATTTTAACCAATTAAAAATATATAGGAGTTAGATTACATTTGGTCTTTCTATTCAGAAAATGAGCAAATTAGTTCTTATACGTCAAAGAGTAAATTGATTCTTCCATTAAAAGTTCCATTTATCTCTATAATTAAAAACTGATCCCTATACATCAACATGGGGTACACGTGGCATACAATATGTAATTATCTAGTTATTACATCAACTATGTCAGTTTTTAACAATAGAACTGAATGAAAATTGCAATTATAAGGGTTAGTTTGCTCTTTGATTTAATATACAATGACTAATTTACTCATTTTCTAAATAAAAAATATAAAATTCAATCAAACTCTTAATACAGGGGTCTCCACGGTAATTTTACCAAATATATGTAAAAATGGGGACCGTTTCAACCGAGTTATAATAATTTCTATTGACGAGTCATTACTCGTCAAACCAATCATTAAACCAAACAAAAAAGGAAAAAAAAAAAAAAAACACCGAAAAACGGAGATTCCTATTGACGAGAATACCCCTACATTTTCTCCTATTTTTATTAATTTCAGAAAATAATATTTTCTCATAATCATTTTTTTGTTACTTTCTGTTACTTTCTGAGTTTACAGTCTCCATCAGAGCTCTGCCTCCTTCTTCTTCTCCAATTTTAAAATTTTTTTTTTTCTGATTTTCTGATTTTTATCTGCATATATATATTGTATATATACAGTTCGAACATTATAAAGCAATAGAGTTTTTGTTTTTCTTGTAACTATTTTTGGCGGTTTTTTGGTGATCTGTGTATTGAGTGCACCGGAGCTTCGAAGCTCGGGACTCAGGATCCGAAAATGGCAGTCGAGAATTACAGTAATGGTGGACCCGACTCGAATCCTCGTTATTTGCAGAAATTCGGATTATATTCAACATGCTCGGTATATTTCCTCTATATGTATTCACACACAAATATATATATGTATGTATATACTTTTTTGTACAGTATTCGTATGCTTGTGTATTTGTTTTAATGCGTATACGGATGTTGATTTGAGAAATTTGAATTGTTAGTTTTGATCATTGAAGTTGATTATATGTTTTTCACGCTAAAGCTCTTCTCTCCTTTTTGCTGTTTTTTTGGCGATTTTTTTATCCAAATTCTTTCATTTATAAAAGGAAATGAAATTTTATTGAGTATATATTATGAATTTTAGCTTTAGGTTTGAAAGCTGGTCAATGATTTGCTTGTTAGCTTGATATTGGAATTATTTGAATTTTCTGTTTCTTAAATAAAATTTGATTTTTTTTACTAAATGGATGATTGATTAGTTGTGGTATCGTATTTTGTGAGGTTGAACCAGTTTTTTTTTTTTTTTAATTCGCAATACGAAGTTTAAGTAAGCAATTTACCTGTTTCAACATTCCTGCTTGTTGCTCAATGGCTCTATTGGCACAATTGATATTGTAGCAATCCGTAGCAAGTGGGTGCGAGCACACAAGTATATTTTCGAATTCTTTAGTAGGCATTGTTAAAGAAAAAAACATTAGTGCTTGTTATTATCATAGGGATTGAATTTTGCATTTTAGTATTCTTTAGTTATTTCTCCACTCAAACTTTTCAGTGTTCTAAATTAAACTTAACAAGGTGAAGTCTTCATTTAATACATAGGCTTATGATTGTAGGTATTTTTGTGTTCGGGTTTACTTCTGTGTACAATTTCTCTTTAACTGCAATCATCTCCTACGAAATGTTAGACTGTTTTTAATTTGATAAAGTAGGTTCATTGTGTCGGAGGTTATGGGCTGGGATTGTTATTTGTTAATGTGCTTTGGAGGTCACAAGCATGTTCTTGCTTGGTATCGAAAAAGTCCTTATGCCTTGAACAAATCCTAGATGATCAGACAATGTTGTTGTTTTCCCGTTTTCGCTATGGTGCTGATAGGAATAGATAAGAGCAGCTTTTGATTTAATATCTCTTTCCTTTCCCCTAAAAATTTCTTTGAGCTAATAAATGGTGTTTCCATTTCCATTACACAATATTAATGCAACATTTGTATTTTCCTGGTGTGCAACAGAATTTCTATATGATCGGAAGAGATAAGAACCAAACTGTTTGGAGGGTACTAAAGATTCATCGACTAGATTCATCTGAACTAACCATTCTTGAAGATCCTACAACATACTCAGAATTTGAATGCTTTGATCTGTTAAGACGGATACATGATGGAAACAGGTCCACAGGTGGACTTAATTTTGTTACAGCTTGTTATGGAATCGTTGGTATGTTATATATGTCAGGTTCTCCACCTTTCTCTCTGTCCTTTTCAGTATAAGCTAATGTTCTCCCAATTAATTTAGGATTTGTAAAATTTTTGGGGCCTTATTACATGCTGCTGATCAAGAAGAGAAGGAAGATTGGTGCAATTTGTGGCCATAACATCTATGCCGTTACAAAGAGCGAGATGATTCCAATTTCTAATTCTCCTGACCAGTCCAATGTGGCTTATTCTAAGAATGAAAAGAGGTCTTTTGCCAATTCTGCATGTAAATGTATTATGTACTTGGTACTTATCAGGAGACATATGAGACTAGCACAGTAGTTAGGATACATTATGAGATTAGCACTGAAAGTATCCGTTGCCCATTGTATTTAGATGTAATCATGTTATTTTCTCGTTATTTTATTTTATTCTCAATTAATTATGATCTCTGGGGCTATAATTGATTTCTGGAGTTCTCTTTTAAAAGTAGAAGGTGTGGAGGTATTTCTGTGCTATTTTTCTGATAATTCCTTCATGTTATATCATTGACATGGGCCCATGCAACTTGAAATTATCTAAAGCACTTTTTCTGGTTAGAGTCTTCTTCCTCCTTTTGTAAGACCATTTCCTGCATATGTACAGGGCCAAACTTCATTGTTGTGTCATGTTAGTATAACATGCTGAATGAAACAACGTTCGTCAGGGTTTTCATCAGGGTTTCTGGGGGAAATTACTCTCTTTTATTTCCCAGTTAAAATTTATAGTTTAAGTAATTGTTTCATTTCATTTGTTCCTTAATATAATGACTAAACATGCATTAACGTGGGTTGCCCTTTTTCTTCTTCTTTTTACTTGTGGAACTAGATATAAGAAGCTCCTTTGCGCAGTGGATCTTACGAAAGACTTCTTTTTCAGCTACTCATACAATGTCATGCATAGTCTTCAAAGAAATTTACGTAAGAATGAGACAGGACTAGGTCACTATGAAACAATGTTTGTCTGGAATGAGTTCTTAACTCGCGGAATCCGGAATAATCTCAATAATACTCTGTGGACTGTTGCTTTGGTATATGGCTTTTTCAAGCAGGTATGATACACTTTAGGCTTCTTATTTGTTAGTGATAAGTGAAAAAGGGAAGTAAGGATTTGGAGGAAGATGGTTAAGTTGAAGTAGTTATATTATTTTCTTTCAGTTTCCATCTCTATGGATTGTTTAACGTATAAAACATGTCACTCTAGATGAATCTTGATAACCCTAAACTTTCATACCATTTTCAGCGGCTGTGGATGTTTTCTGGTATGGAATCTTTCGAATTCGATGTGTTGCTTTGCATTTACAAACTGGTATTTTTATTTGTTAAATCCTCAATTTTGAACTAATTATTAAATTTATAATTTCTTCAGTTCTGTCTTATTAAACAGAGTTCCATGGTCAATAACTTTAAAAGTATAAATGACCCATTTACAAAGCGCTCTCTTATAACTTTAGCCACCTTAAAATTTACTATAGCAGTTAAATGCAGGTTCTCACTTTCAAACTTTTGCTATACATGTTTGCTAGAGTTATTGTTTCCTTTTGATTCATGGTTTTAAAGTTTTGATCTAACATTCATTATTCCCTACTTTGAGATCCAGGTCAAACTTTCAGTGTCTGGCAGGGACTTTATGTTTACTCTCATTGCAAGACGTTCCCGACATTATGCTGGAACAAGGTTTAGATGCATTACTAGCTACTGATTTAAATTTCAGCTGGATTGCCCTTAGCCATTTCCTTTGGTCCACAATTCATTGGGAAAATTAACTCTTTTGCTATTTTCCATTGTCAAATGGTTTGAGATTTTACCTTGTTATGTGTATGCTTCAGTTAATTTTGAGTTCTAATTTGTAATTGCTCCTGTCATATTATAGATAAACCTTTTTTTCACCTACTTCTGTTGTTGCTCTTGATTCAAAAAATGAACTCACTTTTCTTTTTTGTCTTCTATTGCATAGATATCTGAAACGTGGTGTGAATGAGAAAGGTAGAGTAGCAAATGATGTTGAGACTGAACAAATTGTGTTTGAAGATGTTCCTGAAGGCTGCCCCACACAAATAAGTTCTGTTGTCCAGAATAGAGGCTCTATCCCACTTTTCTGGTCTCAGGAAACTTCACGTTTGAATTTGAGACCTGACATTATATGTATGAGTTCGTTCTTGTTTAACAATGCACCAAGAGCCACAAATCTGTAGTTTTACGTGCTAACTACTGTAAATTTTCTTAATTTCTTCATTTGTTTCCAGTATCAAAGAAGGATCCAAATTATGATGCCACAAGACTACATTTTGAAAATCTTGTAAGGAGATATGGAAATCCAATAATCATATTGAATTTGATAAAGGTAGGCCTTGTGCCAAGTGTGTATTAGCTTCCATAAACTTTGTGATGTTTCTTTTTCTATCCGCAATGATTTCCTGATTTGTTCTGTTTTCTGTTCCGGTGATTAACAGAGGTGTGAGAAGAAACCTCGTGAAACTATTCTACGTGCTGAGTTTGCAAATTCCATCAGATTTCTCAATAAGAGTTTAACCGAGGAGGACCGTCTGAGGTTCCTTCACTGGGACCTGAGTCGACACTCCAGAAAGTACTTTTATGTCCCCTAATCCCCTTGCTTTTGCAAAATTCTTGCTTACTGATGATCTTTTATACAATGGTTCACTTACGTGATCTTTTTCTGCAGAGCTACAAAGTCGGTGGCAGTTCTGGGCAGAGTGGCTGATTATGCATTAAACTTAACGGGAATCTTTTACTGTCAAGTTACACCAAATTGTAGACCAGAGGGGTTGTTGAATTTATCTTGCTTAGTGTAAGTTTTGTACATTATTAAATCATGTTTTCACGATCCTGTAAGTAATATTTTCTTCCGTCTTTGTTAAAAGTTCAATTTTCAAATATAAACTGTAAAGTTCCTAATCTTTATGTTACTACTTATTTGATAAAAAAATATCTGTTTATTCTGCCCTTTATGTCATGAATTATCTCAACTTGTAATTACAATAGCATGCACATCATTTACAAATGTCTTAACTTACAGTGCTGTTTGTCCCTCTTTCATTTGCTTCCTTATTGAAAAATATAGCCTTTTAGGTATTTGCTATATTGGTTTGCTGATGCTTATTAGATTATCCATGTTAATTATTTATTTCAGGCAAAATGATGAGAAATTGGGAAAGGATGCTGGTAACGATGAACAGAACTCTAGTGAGAATGTAAAACCACCCATGTTTCAAAATGGAGTCCTTAGAACGAACTGCATCGATTGTCTAGATCGAACAAATGTTGCGCAGTATGCCCATGGATTGATGGCTCTTGGACGCCAGCTCCATGCTATGAGCTTCATAGAATCCCATACTATTGATCAAAATAATCCTTTGGTCGATGAATTAATGACAGTTTATGAAGAAATGGGTGACACACTTGCTCTACAGTATGGTGGATCTGCAGCACACAACAAGGTAATTCTTTTTAAGACATTTTGGGACCTTTTGTAGTCACCCCAAAAGAAATTGATGATAAAACCAATTAATATATGTTCCATCCATGCTATTATTGTACCTTTTAGGGTTTTAAGATGTTAGCATAAGACTTTAAACCTTGGGGTAGTAGTAACATGGAGTGGCTAGCCCAGAGCAGGGGCGAAGCCAAGAAATTGCTTTAGTGGGCCAAAAATGAATAAATTTTTTTGGGGGACAAAGTGCAATTTTATCATTATATTAGTGATTTCCTAAAATCTATAGGGACTATATAAAGAATTTTTCACTTTTGTGGGGGCCAAGACCACTACCTGCCCCCCCTGCCCCTGGCCGGGAGTATCATGAGTTTTTTCTTTTACTGGAACCTTGAAGTCTTAGGTTCGGAGTATAGTTTATTATTCTGCACTGGTTGTGTTAAACAGATATTTTGCCAAATGAGAGGTCAATGGAAAGCAGCAACTCAGTCCCAGGAGTTCTTTAGAACTTTGCAACGTTACTATAGGAACGCGTACTTGGATGCAGAGAAGCAAAGAGCCATTAATTTGTAAGATAAAAACTAGCCTTGTTCTTCGTATACAGTATGCCTTTAGTGGTCTATGACAGGAAATCTTTTAGTGTCTTGCAAATTGCAGTTTTGATGTATGATACTTAGGGATGTGCGATAACACGGAGCGCTCAGTGTGATGGGGAGTCCCTCCACTACACTGCCATGTGCTACCAAACGCACTTGTAGTTCATACGGATTGTGATGGATAACACTCCTAGAAAATTGCATTATGCTATGCAGGTTCTTGGGTCACTTTCAGCCACAAGAAGGTAAACCAGCACTCTGGGAATTGGATTCAGACCAGCACTATACTGTTGGAAGTCATGGTCTTAATTCCGACGAGTATGCAAAGTATATATCGAATCTCTGTGTCGTAAATACATTTTATACAAAATTTCCAGTTCAAATTATTTCTTTGAGACTACGTATTGCCTAATAAGTGTAGTTCTGAATAGAATGTGCAGATGCTTAACTATATTCTAATGTTTTTATATACAATGTTGTGCTTGTAAATCTAAAAATTTTACGATTTTATCACCATGTTTCAGAAACTACACAACTTTTGGATTTAATCAATCGGGAAAGGAATGTTGCTGCTGTTTTGTGATCCCAGTTTAATATGGCATAAATTGCTAATGAGATCAATTTCAAATATCTGCAGGCCATCTTTCAAAAGATCACTCTCTGATGGCAACATTCTTTACGGAACTAACTCTTCTATGGCTGCTTCAAATGTTGGACACCTTGAGCCTTTGTCTGAAAATTTAGGAGCTACTCGAGGTCTTTCAGACTCCTCTTCGGAGATGCCAACTTCAGAAATTTCTTATTCCAGGTGTGCACTCACTTTTTTCTATTTTTCCAAGTTTACTATCTTAAAGGCAAGAGCAAAGCCAGAAAATTGCCTTAGGGGAACCAGAGATGAATCATAAATTTTTTGGGGGGTCAAAGTGCAAATTTACCATTATACTAACTTATAGTTTTTTAAAAAATTTTAAAGGAGTTACAAGGTAAATTTACCATTTTGGGCTTGCCATTGCCCCCTGTCTATGCCCCTGCATAAAGGTTAATATAATAAAACAGTAGCTCTTGGACTTCAAATTTTCCAGTTTATAGCTATCCTAAAGGTGGCAACATCTCAATATTTTGAAACTTTTTGGTTGTTGTGACGAGGAACTACGGTAACAAACCACCTTCATTAAACTGACTTGGGCTGGTTTTCTAGTCTTACTCCCAGAATGTCTTGCAAGCAGCTTTTTGGAGATATGGAGATGGACCATTTTTTCGAAGGTAATCGGATATGTTTTGATGAAAATGGAGATGAATGTAACTGCACCAATTTCGATATGGACTGGCTTTCATCTTCAGGAAATTCATGTGACGATGATACATGTGACAGGTAGTTAAATGTCATCTTCAGTAAAGCTTACTTTAAGAAAGCAGAAAACTTTCCAGATGTTTTTTTTTCGGAAACCAATGATCATTATGCCAACTACCATTTGTGTATGTTCAACTTTTACTGTAATAATGTTGGTAAAAATAAGGTTAATTGTGGTGAAAACTCTATATGTGCAGCGTTTGTAGGAAATTTACGCTTCCGTTCTTGCTTTCGAAGACCTTCATTTGACTGCATTGTCATCTCGTAAATGAGTCTGTATTATTGCTTGCAGGTCAACAACAGGTCCATTCTCTGAAAATATAGGTGTGGAACTAAAAACCGAAATTGTAACATCTTCAAGTGAGTCTGGTTCAAGCATAAAGGTCAGTAAATAGTTGTTTAATGATTGATTAACTGATATGAGATAATGGCAAAGGGGGGCAGGCAGTGGCCTTGGTCCCCCAAAAATGGTAGATTTTCATTTATCCCCTTAGATTTTTATGAAATTACATGTTAGTATAATGGTAAAATTGCACTTTGGCCTTCTTAATAATTTATGATTTATCTCTAGCCGCCCTCAAAGCAATTTTTTTAGCTTCATCCCTGTAAATTACCACATCTGAAAGAGTTCCATTCATCATTCTTGTGTTTTTATATCGACCCGAAGAGGTATCAAGTACATGATTAATGATTTTAGATCCATTTGATGTTTCTCCTGCCTTTTGTTTAGGGAGGGTATCGAACCACATCCGAACTCACTTTTGATGGTATCCCGGCCGAATTCTCCGAGATCTTTGTGAACTGGGTAACTCACGGAGATATGCTTATTCCGATAATGATCACTTCGAGGTAGTTAAAAAATTCATTTCAAACGACGACCCGAACCCGTCCAAAGGATGTGAGTTCATTTTCAAGATAGTAAAAAATGATGAATTTGGCTGACGAAGAAGGGTTATGGAAGTGGTAGATATAGCTAATTCAATGCTGTGAATATTTTCATAAGTAGATGATATATATATATATATCATATATCTATGTTAGAAGTAGCATATCTTTTCTACATTGAGAAATAGATATAAAATTAAGTAGCTAAATTATAGTTTTAGGCCATATTTTATACTCAACTTAGAATTTAATTTATAATTTGATATGATTTAGTCATCGTTGAAAAATTTTGTTAGTCTATTAATGTTCAATTTTTTGAAACCAAATGTTCTTTATTATTAAAAAAAAATTAAATCTATTTATTATTTTTAACTTTTTAAATATTTTTATAATATTTACTGTTTTAAAAAATTAAATTACTGAAATTATTATCAGAATCAATTTTCTATATTAAGCTCGAGATTTTTACAACACTTTTGACTCAAAATATCACACCTATCAATATTGGTCAATATTTATTAAGCGAGTCATTGATTGTAGGTTTAAAGTTGTGAAGGGAAACCTAAAGATGATGAAGAGGCAGTTTTAGTTAGATCTATAAACTAATTTCTTCTAAGAAATTATGTTCATAATCAAATCTAAATATGTAAATAAAAAAAATACTCTACTCTCAGAAATACTAAATGTTAGCTTTTAATGTCTTGTACATTGTTGGATATTTAACTAATTTTTTAAATATTATATTTTTAATTGTAGTGATGTACGTGAAATAATATCTCTTATAAAATATTATAATAATTTTTTAACTATAATTAAAAAAATTTAACATATTTTAAGTAACATTATTTAGAACAATAATTTATTAAGTGATAATTAAGAGTAATAATTTTCTTTTACATCAATTAAAATTAATTTAATTTCTCTTTACATCAAATTTTTAACTAATTATTATAATTTAAATTATTATTGTCAACTGTAGAACTAGTACAATCTTTTTTTTTTTAATTAATAAGCGTGAATGAAATTATAATTATTTTTAAATATGTATTTTTTATAACTTCTATTCTTTTTCAAATGTGAAAAACTAGTAAATTTAATTTGATTAATGTGATCATCTATATTTGAACATATTGAAGTATTCTTTTATGTAAATTATATAATTAATTTTTTTATATAATATTTAGAATTATTTATAACATATTTGAATTTACATTTTCTTATATTAACAAAAATTTTAATGCTAATCGAATTAAAATTCAATTGAATATAAATTATGACTAAATATTTATAAGAGACTATTTTTTTTAGAGTAATATATTAATCAGATTTTTTCTAAAAAAAGATATAAGCTTTTAAATCTCTTTTGATATATAAAAAATAAAAAATATATATTTATGTTTGGATATGGAAACGCACTTGAATCCGAGGAACAAATAAATCAATAAAAAAATTAGAGAAATTTAAACATTTTGGGTGATTGGTATTTTTTTTCTTTTGAATTTTGTCATCGAATTCTTTTATAAATTAAAAATTATTTATATTTAAAATTTAAGATTTAATCTATATAATTAATTCAGATATAATCTATTATGGAAATTAAAAACTATCATAATAATATCAAGGATTCTTAATGTAAAATGTAAGCTTGAAATTACAACTTTGAAATAAAACCAAATGGATCATATATCTACACATATTTACTTTTAAAACATATTCAAATCACTTCATTTTTTTTAATACCCCTATTCAAAACACAAGCATACCTTAATATTCGGTTGCCATCGGCTCGAAGATGATAAATCGACTGTTAATAAATTCTCAATTGACACGAACGATATTCTTCCGTTTCGTTTTCCTCGTAATCCACTCTTCAAAATCCTTTGCTTCGTAACGAATCCTCAAAACACCTTCGTAATGAAATCCATGTTCCTCGGATGATTTACATAACATTTCCAAGAAATCTTTATCGCGTAAAGCCCTTCTGTGCACGATAAATCGTCTCGTATCGTCATCGACGCCTACGCATACCGGAACGTAACCTTTAGGTGTTAACGGACAAAACTCAACTCGCTTAAACGCTCGATCCCCAATCAACTTACTCCCTCTTACTCCCATTATTTAAAAAAAAAAACCCTAATAAAAAATAAAGCTTAGTTGAATAAAAGATCTATATTGAACACAACGTAATTTCTTAACCCTTTATATATACAAGTAATTATCATAGTGAAAGCGATTTATTATATTCAATTGAAATAAAATTATGGTAGGTGAAGGCAACATTCCGTGACAACAATGTTGATTATAACATGGTTAAAATTTACTTCAAGTCCTTGTATCATGTCAAAAATTCATTTTAGTCCCTCTATTATTAAAAGGAACATTTTGTCTTGTATGCCTAAAAAGTTGACGTTTTAGTCCATACATGTTAACTTTGTTGATAATGGAATGGCATGGTTTAACAGTGGTTAACGCGGCATTAAATCAAATTAAAAAAATTTACTGGTCTTGAAAACAAATGTAATAATGTGGCTTAATAATGATTAAACGTGGACTAAATTACAAATATTTTAAGCACAACCATAAATAAATAAAATCGAAAACAATTTAGGGTACAAGCAAAAGCATTGAACTTACTAATCTAATTTAATATTTGATTTAATGCCATGTCAGCAAGTGGCGAAGTAAGAAAAAGATTTTGAGAGATCGAAATTAAGTTATATATTTTAATAATGGTTATTAAATTAATCTTTATAATTTTTTGAAAGGATTAATCAAAATCTTATCATTTTTGGGGTCAGAGTGCAATTTTACCATTATTAACTTATAATTTTATACATTTTAGAGGTAAAATTACAATTTGTCCATTTTAGGAGAGACTAAGTCCCTACGTTAAGTCACGCTATTCCGTTAACAACAAATTAACATACAAAGACTAAAATATCAACTTCTTAAAGAGATTGAAATGCTTCTTTCAATAATAGAAGGATCAAAATGAACTTTATGATTTAGTGTAAGGACTTGCAACAAACTTTAACCTCAAATGAAAAGAAGATCCAAAACCCATCAACTTAGAATAACTTGTTGTGAATTAAGGACAAAAAAATTTGTCCTTGATTTAGGGATTAACGCTGTTGTTTGGTTTTTGTACATGTTTGACCACAATTCATCTAGAAATAATCCAAATTGTCCTAATGTATTTAGCTAATACGTTTGTTTATTAGGTAAATAACATTGGGTTGCTTCCACGTTCTTGAATCCTAACATGTTAATGTACATTCTAGAGGTACAAGTTTTGTACTTATTCTTGTACCACATATGAGTGTAATTTACTCGATGTTTAAATATTAAAGTTGTCGATTGAGTCTTAGTTCGATTGGTATCGATATTGTTGTCAGTGCAGGAGGATGTGGGTTTGAGTGCGTTGAAGCACATTATCCTCCTATTTAAGGGTTGGGGAGGGACTATGGGTAATTCTAGGCATCGTATCAAAAAGAGCAAATATAATAATAATATATAATGAGATTAATATTCAAAAAAAAATTAAAGGTTCATCTTTTTACTTTACGAAAATTGAGAAATTAGTTTATCCACTTTAATGTGTCGGAACTTGGTCCTTGTATTTGCAAAAGCTAAGAAGTTAGTTGTTGGTATAGTTCAGTAACTATTTTGTAACTTTTGAAGTTGAGTAATCAAATCGTAAATTTACTAATAGTTCAATGACTTTTGATGTAATTTGTCCAAAAATTAATTTTAAAGTGTTTCCTTAACAAGGACAAAATTTAAGGGTCCCTACCTAAATGTACAACCATTTTTCCTTTAATAAATAATGGAGAAAGTTTCATAAATTATGGTGTGTAAATCCCATTCATATATTAAGAATTATTTTAAAATATATTAAAATATTAAATTAATTAATTATATTATTTATTTGTACTTTTGTTTTTATATATTAAGATAAAAGACATACATGTGTAAGTTTTATTTTTTATATATTGTGACAATATAAACACCAGAAGAAACACCAGCTTGGGAACAATTATATAAATAAATAATTAAATACTTTTATTTAAATTAATATAAAAATATTAATATTTTTTAATAGTTACCCAAAATCGTGAGAAATTGTTTTATGGACCCTTCTCATCATATCATTTTTTGTCCCTTTCCAATTATTTATTGACGTTTCAACAATTTTTTCCATGTCATTGATACGAATACAAATTGTTTGGGTTTGGAGTTCGAAGTTCGAGATTCGAATTTGAGGTTTAGAGTTTAGAGTTCGGGGTTCGGGGTTTAGGATAAAAAAATTACCAAAATTATGTATTAATGACATGAAAAAATCAGTTGAAATGTCATTAAATAATTGGAAAAGAACCATGGATGATGTAGTGAGAATGGTCCATAAAATAGTTTCTCCAGTTCCAACTCAACTATTAAATTACTAAAATACACTTGATTGAACAAATCAATAAATATTAATTTAAGGGTATTTTTATCTTTTTATATAAAATCTAAAAAAAATCATTCTTACAATGGGATTTAAACCCAAAACACTGAACATATACTTTCTCGACTTTGTTATTTCAACCACATTGTCAGTATGCTATAATTTTATTTGAGTTAGTATCACAAGTTAACTCGATTCCAATTTAAGAAAAATGACAATGGTGTAATAAACAATTCGATGCATTTAATATTTACCTATTTAACTTTCCTTTTACTAGCAATTTAAACTATTTTTAATTATAATTTCGTACGTATTGCATATGTGTTATTATTATTAGTTAAAAATATTATATTTTATTATTTATTGTATGTTATTTATAAACGCATTCATACGTTCTAAATACATAGTTTCCACACGCATGCGCGTGTGATAGAATTTTCAATTTAAACTTAGTTAAGCTCAGTTCAATCGAAAATAAGAATTTTAAATTTTACTCTGTTATAATTCCATTGTATTTAAAAATAAAAATAAAAATAAAATAATTTGTGCTATTTTTGTTTTGATCTTTAATAATTATATATAATTTTTATCAAATTTTTAGTATATAAACAAATTAACGTATTTTTTAATGTTTACATTATAATATTTTATAAGGTAAATTACAGTAAAAGTCACCCAATTATGTTTTTTTTTTGTCACCCAACTATTAATAAATTTCTTTTTTGGTTACCAAATTATAAAAAGTTATAAAATTGTCACTCAACTATTCAATTTTGTCTTTTTTGGTCACTAACTGGCTGACGTAAAAATGGAAACACCCAAAAATCCAAGATAGTTGAGTGATAAAAAAAGACAAAATTGAATAGTTGAGTGACCATTTTGTAACTTTTCATAGTTGGATTACTAAAAAAGGAAAAAAAAAAACCAAAGCTGGGTGACTACTAATATAATTTACCCTATTTTATATTATTATAAATATAATTTTTATGTGATATAAATTATATAATACACAAAAAAAAAGACATATTACAATATTAAAAACGAGTTGAATTTGAGTTTTCAATGCTTTAGCCCAAGCCCAATTAGCCTTTTTAAAAGAATATAATTTTTTTCTTAAACTCATTTTTCGAGTTTAATATTTCTGTAAAAATTATCTTAAATATCTTATTAAATTTCAAATTTGAATAGACAAAACTAACCCTTAAATAGATCTAGCTATGATCCAACCAATGAACAAAGTTGTCACTATGAAATTTTTTGAAGTCACCGATTGAATCCTAACTTAATTATCACCGTTGCTATTATAGTAACGCGCAACTTTAATTTTATTGTTGATTCTTTTAAAAAATGTATAAAAATAAATTTAACTCTTAATGTTTACACATTTTATTAATCTTTTTTTAGCTAAATTTGACTCTTGACCTTTTAAAAAGAATCAAATTTGATCATCAACCTCTAAAAAAATACATGATTGTTGTTTTTTAACGAAAATAGAACAATAAATTTTTAAACATGACAACATACGTAACAATCCATGTGTACTTTAAGCTAATTTTTTTGTGATTTTTTACGAGCTTTTTATATATTTTTATTTTTTTTAATATGTTTATAATTTTTAAATTATTTGTAATATTACATATAAGATAAATAGTGTCATGTCGACATAAAGTACATGTGGATTGTTACGTAAAATTTCATTCCAATATCGCTAAAAGAATCACGATTTATTTGGCCCTTTCAATGGTCAAATTTAACTAAAAAAAGAATAAAGGGTCAAATTAACAAAATATGTGAAGATTAGGGTTAAATTTATCATTATACCAAAAAAACTTTATTGTTAATATTTTATTTTTCTACTTAAAAAAAGAAAGATGATATATTTTGACTTTGAGTGTTGACGTTGACCACCAAAAGAGCTATTTACAATTTGGGTAAAGAAAGGGTAATTTCGGTACACCATCGGAAAATGAACGCTCAAAACAAAACCGATATTACCAAATTTAACGCCGGTGACGGAATCTCCACATTCCACCAATCAAATCCTTCCACGTCATCATCTTTCTCCACGTGTCCCCTATGCAATGCCTCCTGCACCGACGCCGTCATTTCCCTTCCCGCCCCACTCTATTTTCCGTACCGTCAACCGATAATAAAAAACAAATGAAACCGAAAATAAAAAGCCAAAAAAAAAAATTCTCGTCGAAACCCTAATTTTTTTTCTTTTTTCCCTCTGAAATCATCGAATTTTCTGGATCTCAAATGGAGGAAGACGAAGAGATCCAATCGTACCCGTCGGTTGCCGCTACCAGATCTTCATCGCCGTCGTCGCCGTCACCGGCGTCCAATTGTCGTATAATCGTAACGGTAGCCGCTGCTCCTCCTCCAAATTCGCCACCTACGGATGAGCCGCATGAGCACGAGAAGGCTATAGTGCTGGCACTTCCGCCGCCTCAGAAGCCGAAGAGCAACGGTGGTGGAAGGGAGGACTGCTGGAGCGAAGCCGCCACGGAGGTTTTGATCGACGCGTGGGGAGAGAGGTATTTGGAGCTCAGCCGTGGGAATTTAAAGCAGAAACATTGGAAAGAAGTGGCGGACATTGTGAGTAGCAGAGAGGATTATACAAAAACTCCTAAGACAGATATACAGTGTAAGAATCGAATCGATACGGTGAAGAAGAAGTATAAGTTAGAGAAAGCTAAGGTTGCCGCCGGTGGTGGACCGAGTAAATGGGTGTTTTTTGAGAAATTGGATCAACTTATAGGGCCAACAGCGAAGGTTTCTGCTAATACTACCGCGGCCGTTTCTGGTGGTGGTGGTAGTAGTAGTGGTGGAAGTGCTGACTTTTTGTCTAAAGTACCGATGGGGATTCCGGTCGGGATCCGGTCCAGTTTGAACCCATTTCGATTTTCTCAGGTTCGACAACAACAACAGCAACAACAACAACAACAAGAAAAGCAACCAAGAATGGTTGTATTAAAGAATCAAAGGAAACAAGGTCCAGTGGATATGAATTCCGAGGATGACGATGATGACGGTGACGATGATGCAGATTCGTTCGATAGTTTACCGCCACCTCCAACCGGGAAAAGGGCAAGAAGGGTGGTTCATAATAAGAGTGTCAATGCAGGTGAAAAAAGAAGAAAATGGGGGAACTCAGTTAAGGAACTGACTCAGGCGATATTACGGTTCGGTGAAGCTTACGAGCAAGCGGAGACCGCAAAGCTTCAACAAGTGGTCGAAATGGAGAAACAAAGGATGAAATTTGCTAAGGAGCTTGAGTTGCAGAGGATGCAGTTTTTCATGAAGACTCAACTAGAGATTTCACAATTGAAGCAAGGGAAAAAAGGTGTTGGTATCTTCAACTCTGGTAATCATCATAGTAAAGCTAATAATAATAACAACAATAACAATAGTGATAGTAGTAATTAAGTTTCTTAGAATTGGAATTTGATTAGGGTTTTAGATTTCTGTGTGTTTATTTGTGGGTAAAGAGTAAAAAAGACATTAGATTTGTATTGGAATTGGTAGTGTTTTTTTCTTCAAGTGTAGTTTTCATGTGTGTGTACTTTGTGCTAGTAATTAGATTCTTATGAATTAGATTGTAATCCAAAGAACTTTCTCTTAAATTCAATGTGAATGTTGTTGCATATTGTCACATGAAATCTGTTTGTTATTGGCTACATTGCTTGTGTGAGATGAACCGGTTGAAAGGATCGGTTTAATACCCTCACTTCATCTCACATTTCTAGTTTTGGGTCATTCTGGGTTTGGATCATTTCATATTCGGGTTATTTTTGGGTTTGTGCTGCGCAGTTGGATTGTTGACTTTACATGATCAAATCTGTTGTTGGCTACCCTGCTTGTGTGAAATGCAGTTGCATGTGGGTCTAGCCATGCACATTCACACAGGTGTGATAAGCGGAAAAAGGAGCCGAAAACTCAATTGGGCAGGTCAAGCTAGGTCTATTTGGGTTTAAAATTTTTGAACTATTTCAGGTTTAGATCATTCCAGGTTCGAATCTTTTAAGATTTTCAAGTCAAATCTTCAGATCATTTTTGGGGTTTGGCTCTTGGTTCAAGTCATTCTAGACTCAGGTCATTTTCAGGTTCGGCTTGGGAAAGTTCTCAAATCAGATAGGGTTTTCAGGCTCGAGTCATAGTTGACTGGCTGGTGAGTGCAATGCAAATCAAGAAACCATGGCTAAACACAGGCTTTTTGGTTATGGCTGTTGAAATTTGGCTGCCAAAACAGGGCATCAGAAAAATGGGGTCTCAGATTATGGCAGATCATCAACATGGAATAAGACTTGAACTCGTAGAACTGTCCAATTCAACGTATCCGAAGCATGTTTCTTTTACTGTTAGGCACAAATTCATACAGAAATCACACATGGTAAATAACCTTAGATATTTCTTCTTTTTAGATTAGAAGAGTCAGTTGCATAAAAGATCATACCTAGAAAGACTGATTGTAGCTCAAATGTCTATACAGGATTTTAATACTCTCTAAAAGTTAGATTTAAACGACCTGGACGGAGATTCGTTTCCTCCAAGAGACTCCCGGGTGCAGTTTTTTGCTTAATTGCAGTCACGCCATGAAAGATGAGTCTAGAGCTCCCACCAAATACAAGCACATCACCAGATTCAAGTTCAACCTTTTCAGCCTTGTCGACTTCCCTTTGGTCACTGTATAAAAATTCTGCTGCATCGCCAATGGAAAAGGATATCACTGGTAATCCTTTACGTAGACTTTCCGGACTTTCATCCTTATCCTGCAAACAACACAACCCGAGTTTTCAGTCGAGATGGAAAGGATATACGCCAAATGGGAGTAAAATTAAATTTAAGCCATCCTAAAGAAATGATTGTCCAGCACGATAAAACTCATTGTGATTCGATTAAAACTGAAAGAGTTGGATACCGGCAAGGACTTGCTAGATAAAAAAATGGTTTAAAAGAGCAGACCTGATGGAGACCCAGTCGACCGCTTGCCGAGTAGAAATTCACGATACAGATATTTGGTTTCATCGATGGGAGAATGTGTTCTACATGGCTAGCCTTGGTCTTTAGTTGTACAAGGGAATGTGAATCTTTTATCACCTTCTCAACTAACTGAAAGAATTCGCGAGGAATACCAGGGGGAACAGCACGGTCAATTGGTCGAAGATCTCCATAATTACCTGTCTCAGGATCCCAGTTTTTACCAAGGCACATCATTTTCAAATGCAACTTCGCTCCATCACGGTAGCCTGGTTTATAGAAACCTCCTGAACCCAAACCCAGAGCTCGACAAGCTCTTACAATTTTGACCTAGACACATACGAGGATGCAAAGTAAATTAACAGAGATTGAAGCCTTCGTTGCAATCAACTTTTTATAACATGGTAAGAATTCACTTTAAAACATATAGAAAACACCAACAACCTCGGTTACTTAGACTCGAGTGTTTGATACGGGTACCTATGGTTGCTGCAAGTTACATCACGGTTATTAAAGCCATGAGAACCGTAGCTTAGACAAGCTTTACTTGAATAAGACTATGATGCTTCGACATTTCATTTTTCTTAAAAGCACCTATGTCCAACATGTGGGGTATGAAGATATGACCTCTTAAAGACTCTCGAAATACATAAAAAGAAGAAACTTTTAAAAAATCTGACCATACTCGGTATGGACACAAAGTCGTATCCGACACTCGCACCTGACTCTGATTAACATAAAAATAAGATGCATGATTAAATTGGAGGCATGGTGGCAATTATCAAGAGAATTCTTTAAAAACATATATAGGGCAAGCCTCACCTGATCACCTAAAGACAGATATTTCTTTAGAAGCACCATCCCGGGTCTCAATACATTTCCTATTTGACCTTCTGCCGATCGTTTGGTTTCGTTCCTCTTTTCTCTGTTCTTTACAAGCAAAGACGGTTTAAGCATGACGGGAGTTCCGATTTTGGGCAAGCAAATGTCGAAAGGCTCGATCACAGCTTGGCACTTGACTTGATTCAAATCATCAATACCTGAACTACTTTGGGGGGGATTCTTTTCTTGGGATGGTTCAGACTTGTCTACCGAGCCGGAGATGTTAACTTTGTGGGAAAGATCGTGATGCGGTAAAGATACAGCACAACTCTCAGTCACCTCAACTAGGGAAAGTTCAATCTTTTCTCCTTCTACACTAGGGTTTAAGCCCATAGAACTCGAGCAATGAGATAAAGCATCTGAGGTGCCTTGGGTTTCAAGTGTATCATTTTGCCCTCGTAATCCAGTGCCGACAGGCAACGGCATTCTCGGCCTATAAACGGCAGCATTCTCATGGTTAGAATGCCTTGACCCACTCCACGGTGACATGTTCGGAGATCGCCTTCCTCGGCCTTCGGACATTCCATAATCCTAAGTAATCAAATTATTTTAAAACAAGAAAAAAAAAAAAAACACTTTTTCATCACTTATGACCTATTTCCAAACATCAATACCAGAAAAATCTGCCAAAAGCATTAGCACCATCCGTACATAGAAAAAAAAATGATTTCGTAGTTAAAACAAAAGATTCCATTGTAAAAAATAAAATAAAAAAACTCATAATTAACCAAAACTTATTAAATTTTATTAATACTTTTATAACAATGATAAACATGCTCGATAAATCTACTTTTTTTTTATAATTAAATGTTAATTATATAATTAAATTTAATATCGGTGAATAAAAAAAATTTCTTCAAACTTAGCAATCCGAGCGCCTCCAATTATTACTAAGAACTAAACCCTTTTTCCAGTAATTTATCAAAAAGAAAAGGTAAAAAAAGGAGTAATTGGTAAAGTTAGAGAAGGAACTTACGGGGTTGCTACTCTGATCGGAATAACCTCCGCGATAGAATGGCCGGCCGCCGCGAGTGGTACGACCGCGGCCACGATACATATTCACCGGCGAATCAAATGGGGGAAGAGGGTTTAGGATATTGGCGGGGAAATAATATTGGGCGGAAATCTGAAAGGTTATATATATATGTTTCTGAACTCAAATTTAAATAAAAACGAAGAGTCTTATATACAATAAATAAATTGTTTTAGTAAAGTGAAAATATTAAAATAATTATATATGATAACGATGATGTTAAATTTTGGTCAAAATATCTGGGAGGTCCCTGTATTATAGGGACTGGATCAAATTAGTCCCTTTATTATTAAATGGATTTTAATCTTTATACTATTAAAAAGAATCAAATAAGTCCAAATTATAATAGAGTTATCCTTTACTGTATAAAAAAATATCTTGAAAATTATATTTTTGAATTGCAGAACTATAAATACTTTAAAAATATTAACTTTACTATACCAGGGGCGAAGCCAGGATAATTTTTTAGGGGGGCCGGATGAAATTTTAATTTTTTATAGTTTATATCTTTCTAATTTGTAAAGGATTAAATCAAATTTTTATAATTTTAGGGGGGGGCAAAGTGCAATTTTACCTTTACTAATTTAAAATTTTAAAAAAAAATTCAAGGGCCTAAATAGCAATTTTACCTTTTAGGGGGGCCGGGGGCCATGCCAGCCCCCTGGCTTCGCCCCTGTACTATACAATAAATATTAATTATATTTCGATTTTAACTTCATTTTATTCTATTTAATACTATATGTACCGAGTTTACTCATTTAATAATAGTGAAATTAATTTGACCATATATTTATAATAGAGACCTTTCGAGTATATTTACCTTGAAAATTGTGTGCATTTAAGTTAATAATATTTTTTATGCATTTTTATTTTTTTTTCTAAAAGAATGATATTCCAATTAAAAATCTATACTATATATTAAGTCGTGTTACGAGTAGAAGTGTAATAGAGCCAAGTTTGAATACTAGCAATTTCTAGCTCAACTGGGAATTTGGATATTGATACCCGAACTCATTTGAACATCAATTTTTAAGTATGAGCTTAGTTCGAGACATAATCGAACTACTCAAATTCGAGTCGATTAAGCTTATTTATCAATTTTTATACTCAAGCTCGAATTGAGTATCACAGTGCTTGAATTCGGCTCAATTAATAGTTCTAACAGCTCGAGCTATTTCTTTTGTCAAAAACCATTTTTTTAATTTAATATTTTTATTTAAACCTTCTCAAATTTCGCATTCAAATAAATCTTTTAGTTTGGACAGATAACTCGACCCAAAATGGCATAAGTGTGAAGTTGATAAAACTCCAAGGTCATATATGTCTTTCAATGCTCTCAACACGTTACGTAATAATAAAACACTGCGTTTAATTTGATCGAATCTAAAGCTTTTTTATCCAAAGCAATGGCATCCATGATAATCCATTGCTCTTGCTTTCTTACTCCTCCAAGCTTATTCACCAAACCCCAATTTCATGGTTAGTGCTCCGACACTTTTTCTTTTCCCATTTTTTAAGTATTTTTTTCTTTTATTTTCTTAAAAAGAAAAACTTTTCCGTGAGTGTTTTATTTTTGCTGTAATGTAAACTTTGGGGTTCTTTTAATTTTAGCTATATTTCATATTTCATTGTTTTATCCTTAAAAAAATTGAATTTTTGATGCAAAATTGGGATAAATTTGGAGGCATTGAAATGTAAGCTTTTGGGGTCGTTTTATTTAGCTATATTTCGTGTTTCATGTGTTTTGTCCTTCAAAAAAATATGAATTTTTTATGCAAAATTGGAAATATATTTAAGGTTTTGAAAATTGGTTTTTTGGAGAATTAGCTAAACAATGGATTGAAACTAATAGAATTGAAGTAGTGGTGGAATAAACTATCATGATGATACAATGTAAGCTTTTGGGGTTGTTTTTAATTTAGCTATATGCCATGTTCATGTGTTTTATCCTTAAAAAAATTGATGATTTTAAAACAGGGAAGAAGCTGTCATCTTTTATATGTAAAGTAGAAAATTTTGGATCATCATCCTTCAAAGATGTTAATGAGCCGGTTGAGATTCATCGTCTATTCCGAGAAACGGGTGAACGGTATTTACCCCATCTCCAAGAGTCAGTTGGAGATCGGGTCTTGGATCGTATTTCATTGCATTACAATGAATTTGCACAACATTTAGCTGCTCTTGAGGTATGATGGTGAGTCCTCTAGGCAGCTTTTTTACTATTATCATTAGTTTTGGATCATGGTATAAAAAATCGAGCTAGTTAGCTTCGTATTTTAAGCTTATTTCAATACGAATGTATATGTGAGTGTGTATATGTGTCGTAAATGTATCATGGAAGCCCTTATATTAGGAGTTACATTTTGTCCCCTTTACTTAAAAAATGGAAAAAATAGTCTATGTAGGTTAGATCAAGAGTAAATTGATCATTTTTATTAAAATTTCATCCATTTGTTCATTTGTACAATTAAAAACTGACGTGGCTAATAAAACAATCGAGCAATGACACATGACATGCCATGTGTATCTCATGTTGATGTACATGAATCTGTTTTTAATAGTAGAAATTGATGAAATTTTTAACAAAAGAATTGGTTTGTTCTTTGATCTGATATATAAGGACTAATTTGCTCATTTTTTCAGTAGAGGGAGCAAAATACAATCCGGCTTCTAGTACAGGGGTCTCTATGATGCTTTTACCGTATACGTGTATATATATGCCTGTGCCTTTTAAACTTTTTTAAATGGTTGCCGTTGGTGTTGGGGCAGGGAGGTATACAGTTAAGAGTTCCGGTGATGGCATTTCTTGCAACTAACATCTTTATATATACGGCTCCTTTCAAAGCCGTGGCGGAAGCATGTGAAGCGGATAACTCGATTTTCAACATGCCTTTACTTCTATTTGTAGCCCTTATCGGTGCAACAGTGGGAGGTATATATCTCTGTAATTTTTTTTAGGGTAAGCTATACTTAAAGTCGCTAAACTGTTAGAAAGATTACGTTTTAATCACTTAACTTCAAAAAGTTATAAAATAATCATTGAATTATTTGAAAGTTTTCATTTAAATTACTGAATTATTCAAAAGTTTTCATTTAAGCCATTGAATAAAAACTTTAGAATAGTTCAACAACCATTTGTAACTTTTTTAAGTTTAGTGACCAAAACGTAAACTTACTAATAGTTTAGTGACCTAAGGTATAGTTTACCCTTTTTTTATCGACTTTTCTTCTCGTCTGTAATACAACTTTGAATGCTTTGAAAATGACATACAAAACACAATTCTACTATTGGTATTTTGTTGTTCAAACACGAAAACCGTTTTGCTTAAATTGTTTTTTTCGTTGATGATCCACAATTTGTACCTTAGGATTGCTTGCACGGCAAAGGAAAGGGGAACTACGGCGACTGAACGAGCAGCTGCGCCAAATCAATGCCGCTCTAAAGAGGCAGGCAAAGATAGAGTCATATGCTCCCACACTGAGTTACGCTCCCGTTGTCGGTAGAATATCGGAAGAGGACATAATCGTGGATCCGAGAAAAGAAGAGTTGATTTCTTGTTTGAAGAGTGGGAAGAACTTTTTAAGGAATCAAGAACACGAGAAGGCTTTTCTCAAGTTTCAAACAGCCTTGGAGCTTGCTAAGAGTCTAAAAGATCCTATCGAGGCGAAAAAGGCTGCCCGGGGTTTAGGTACGTATCTCTCGGTTTATCCATCGTTTGAACCTTTTTCCTTAATGTGCCAACAAGGAGCCTCAACCACTTGCTCCATTAGGTCATTGGTCATCATCTCAATCTCAAAAGATCGTGCCAACGAGAACCATGTATTCGTTAACAAAAAATACCATCATTGATAATAGCATAGCATAGTGGTGGATACTGAGATTAAGTTTTGGGGGGTCTAATAAATTTTTTTAAAGTTTTAGGAGTTTAATGAGAACTTTTTAAAACAATTTCAAGGGAAAAATTAAAAATTTTCAAAATTTTGGTTGATCAAGGCTCCCTAAGCTACCATTTCGGTCTGCCTCTGCCTCCGGCATAGCACCACAATAACATACCAGGGACTTGGGATATATACATTGAAGTCTAAACATGAGTTTTGGTTTTATTTAGGTGCTTCATTGCAAAGGCAAGGCAAATATCGAGACGCCATTAAATACCATTCGATGGTTTTAGCAATCTCCGATCGAGAAAGAGAGGAATCAGGAAACACGGAAGCTTACGGAGCGATCGCCGATTGTTACACTGAGCTCGGAGACCTCGAAAAAGCAGGTAAATTCTATGATAAATATATTGCTAGGTTAGAAAAAGACTGATGAAGCAACTTAGAGATTCCAAATTAGCTGTACACATTGCCTTTATTTATCGGCTATCTTATTTCGACTCTTCATTTTCTTTTCCCAAGTATCCGTGTTCAACATATATCGAATGAAGATATGAACCGATCCTTGTCGTATACATGCACGTAACAGATAATCATGCTTTAATCCGGGTAACAGGTGCATGATACTTCTCATAATCCGCACGTTTGTGGTAAAAGTACCATGGAGATCTTTGTACTATGAGTTAAATTGCATTTGTCTTCTCTACTCAAAAAATGGGTAAATTAATTCTTGTACGATCAAAGAGCAAATTGATCTTTTTGTTAAAAAATTTCATCCATTTTTACTATTAAGAATTAGTCATTGTACGTCGGTGTGAGGTACAAATGGTATGCCATCTATCATTGTCAGATTATTTCATTAGTCACACCAGTTTCTAATAATACAAATGGATGAATGCCTATTTTTCGAGCAGAGAAGACAAAATACAATCTGACTTTTAATACGAGGGCCTCCATGGTACTTTTACCCATGTTTGTCTGCACGATATTTGAGAGGATTATTGTTAGAGGATTTAGATAAAAATATTAGGTCTAAAGATGAAGTTAGACAAAAACAATAAATCCATTTAAAAAATAAGTCGAGATTGAGTTTTAATGATCAAATCCGATCCAACGGTTAAATATTTGAAGTTCGGATATTATTCAACTCGATTTTAGTTTTATTTTTATATACGATGTAATTTAGATAAATGTAAATGTTATTTGTGTTTAAAATTTTTAATAAATAAAAATATAGTTTTTTTTTAAATATATATATGATTATTAAATAGAAATAACATTTTTATACAAAATTAGAAAAAAAACGAATGGAATAAATTAGAATGGCAATGTATAGTACGAAATATTAGTAGATATTCACCTTGTTTTTTATTTTTTGTAGATTCAGATATTTTAAATTTAAATAATATTTAAAATTAAATATTCTAATTATTATTAAAAAAATCAAATGAATTCAAGTTTTAATCCTTAAATATATCTATGGATGCAAATTCAAATAATGAATAACCGAATGTATTTTACTTTCCGAATAACATATTCGGATTCGGATATCTAAATGTATTGCTTTAATTTTTTAAATAAAATTAAATTTTTATTTAAAAAATAGTTTTATATTTGTTAATTGTGGATATTTAACTGGATAATTTATTTTATTCATATTCAAATAACCAATAAGATTTGAATAGGATCAGATCAATCTGTCGAACCAAAAATTGACATGGGAACTAGTTTGAAGAAAGTCATTAAATCGATTGATTCGAGAATTGATACGAACAAGTTGACTTGAGTGATTGAATCAATTTTCTTTTTTGAATTTTTAATGATTTATTTAATTAAACCAAACGAACCGATGACCTAATTGATTCGACCATCTATCCAATTCTGAAAACTTTGACAATTTTGAATTTTAAAGCAAATTTGCAGATTCAGAATTCCATCCTTAAACTAAATAAAGTTTGCCAATTTAGAAATGGTTAATTTTGATATTAGTCTCTGTACTTCTAAGAAAATTATGGTTTTAACCTCTATACTTTAGTTTAGTAATTTTTAATCTTTGTACTTTTCAAATTTTAAAATATCAATCCTTACCTACTAATTCTAAAATTTAATGCGGTAAACATATTATCATCATGTCAATGTACTATTTTCACATGTTACTAAAAATTCAATTAATGATTTAACATCTGACATTTCTATCAAGATCAAAATTTCAAAATTCGAAAAATATAGACTTAGAATTAGCCAACTGTAAAATATGAACTAAATCTATACACATAATACATTAGTAATTGAATGTAATTGCTATTGTTTAGGTCGGGAACAAAATTTGAAAAGCATAGGATATAAAATTGACCAATTTGAAAAATACAAGGACTGAAATTGATAAAATTAAAATATAGAAACTAAATCCACAACTTTCCCAAAGTACAGGCACTAATACCAGAATTTAACCTTTACAAATATAGAACTCAAACAAAATTACAAACTACTATTACGGGCCAAGCATTGCAGTACTAGTACAAGTGATCTGCTTATATACACACACATACTCATTGGGAACCATATGGAATATATATGAGAAAATTATATACACACACTCATTGGGAGAAAATACATTAAAAAAGCTTCATAGCCGTTTAGAATTCAAAATAATATCAAGAAATATGTGAGATTGATACAATCAGGCAAACACATATGTATGCTATATATATATATATAAATAAAAGCAGGGTGCAAAGCAATCTCGCTGCTAAAAAAAAAAAAAAAAAAAAAAAAAGAGAAAAAAGGAAGAACACATTAAAAAGCCTCCTAAATGTTTTTTTTCTTTAGAACTCAAATAAAACCTGCAAATGCCAGGAAATTAAGGATATATATATATATATATTACCACACAAACTCTAGTTTTGATCACTGATAGTACATTAGTTGCTGGGCAGCCGCCACGTTCTGGAATCCACCGTCATATATGGCCTGGCTTGCTCCAGCAGCACCGACTCCCATTGCCGCTTGTTTGAGAGGGTGTTGTCCTTGAGGGTGCATTAGTGCGTGAACACCACCCATTTTGTTCATGGCTAGTTGTCGCTCATAAGCTAAAAGGTCAGTGGCAGAAAGCCCGGCTAAAGGTGTGGTGGCAGGTGGGGGAAGGGGGTTTGAACTTGTCCCAGGTGGTGTAGGCTTGCTGCCCCAAGAACACTACACAAAAACAAATTAATGATGTAAATTTCCAATTATCCAAGGGATTAAATTTTGAATGAAGTTGTAACTAAAACTTATGCTACTCAAACTCAGGTTTCTGGTATGTATCTAACACAGTTATAATCAAATTCTTCTAAGTTTTTAAAAGTATTTGAAAGATCTTTGGAGGTCATATCGGCTCAAACACGAGTGTTGGGCGTGAGTACCTCAAGAAGATGAAGAATCTGAGCAACATAGACTATAGTTGCAACTAAAAGAATTTAGATTAGAGAAAATGAATCTAATGAAAATTTGACTCCTAGGCAATAATAGAACTCATTCCATGGCTCAATCTAGCATACTTAAGGGTAAAAGATTCAATAAACATAAAACCTATCAAAGAATTTTTTGAACATCTTCCTCCAAAGACTTCAAACATGCACATTACTTTAGACAGTTATATTTCTCAAAGGGTTATTACTTTTTAGGGCCTAAACTTGGCAACTAATTTCACATTGAGGCCTAAATTTTATTTTTGTCCAATTTTGTCCCTGAACTTGGTAATTGTTCCCACATTGAGGCCTGAACTTTTTTTTCCAAGTTAGTTTCTCAACTTGGCAATTGTTCCCAGTTCCAACATTGGGGTCTGAACTTTTTTTTGTCCAAGTTAGTTCATGATATTTCCTTGAAAACCCTAAAATTCAAGCCCCAATGTGAGAGTTGTTGTCAAGTTCAAGCTCCAAAAAGCAATTTACCCTTTTTGAAATAGCCGATGGGTCCTTGATTTAACAGCAAAGAGGAAATTTTACGATAACAGGTTCAAGCCTCCCCATGTGTGAGTTAGGTTTTTATATTAAGAAGTTATCCAGATTTAGTCTAGTTGAAGTTTTGCCAAATGCGTCCTGATTTATTAGTTTGACATTTCAGTTAGTTTTTCGGTGATATATGGAAGTAATGATAGATCATGATTGTAATTTCCAGGGAAAAAAGGGTCATATCTCTGAGATAGAAAAGGAAGTCAAATTTTAAGTAAAAGAAGAGAGTAAACCTTAATTTGCTTGCCACATAGAAATGAGTGTGTGTTCCCCAGTTGAATAGCCAAAGCTGCCTCAGCATGACTACTGTATCTCACAAAGCCAAAGCCTTTATCACGCTGGACACGGACCTCCTCAATCACCCCAGCACCAAGAGCATGGAAGTGATAGTGGAGTTCTACTTGAGTGACCTGCAGGAATAAAAAATAATTGGTTTTATTTGAGAACTTAACATGTTCCTTTACAGTACAAAGTTAACTGGAGTTTGCAGAACACAAGGCCAACTCTTGCAAGCACTGGAAACTGTATTAGAACATGGGAGTTCTTGAGGTCCAAATACGGACAGCTGGTTCAAGCTCATATCATCATTGGTTGAAAACTTTATTAGAAAGAGTTCTGAAGATCTTTATAGTTACTTGCCTCTGGAGCAAGATTGCCGACATAAACCGTAGTATATTGAGGATTACTCTCAGGAGCCTCATTATTGGTCGTCTCTTTACCATCCTCTGTATCCCAAGCTAATATATGTAAGTTTATTTCACATTTGGCACAAATTTAGCGAAACAATAAAAATGTGAATGTTTGATTTTAAAGCTTCAATAAACACACCTGATGAGCCATTGGTTAGTTCTACCACGCTTTTGGCATCAGAGCTCTGCTTGTCATCACTGCTACTGACACCCTTTGTCGCCCAGTTACAACGAATTTGTCGACTGCCAAGCCATTTTCCTATATAATTAAATCAAAGCTCGTATGAATTTTTACTGAAATAACAACTAATAGCAATCTATACAAGTCACAGTTTGTTGAAAAATTAGTGCTAACTACAATTCAGCGAGCTCAGCCGCAATAATTTAATAAACTGATGCTATAAACAAGGTGATTGCAGAAAAATTCATGAAAGAATAACAGACTAAAAAGAAAGGAAAATCTTTTTCAGAAAAAATAAGATTACTCCAAAGCATGCAAGTTATGAAAAACACTAAAAATCACAGCTTATTTGATGAGCTAAAGCTGTGCTCAATGAAGATAAAGAAGTACATTTATTGAGCAAAGAACATAAATCTTACCACTTAAGTCGTTAATTGCACTTTGTGCATCCTGGACAGATAAAAAAAGTTGACATCAATAGATAAAAGAACATTATCAAGGAATACTGAGAAACACAAAAAGCCACCAGAAACTTAACCAAGCAACAGTACCTGCTGGTTGCGAAATGAAACAAACCCAAATCCTCTTGAACGCCCAGTTTTCTGATCCCACATTACCCTCGCATCCCTGCAATCAGTAAAGGTATCAGCTTTGTTATTCACTGTGACTCCAATTGATCACTACTTTAAGCAACATGAATACAGGAATCAAGGTTTATTAACAGATAGGTTTTCCTGAAAGTTTATGCATTTACTAAAATCAATACCAAAGTAAAAGATGCTTACGAACAACTAGGATAGACAGAAAAGCACGCAAACAGCATTGCATCAGTAACCTCAGGACTGAGATCCCCAACAAAAATGTTAAAGTGTCCTGCACCAATCATGATAGTATCAAAAAGTAGATTATAAAATAATTGCCAGCACATCGTAAGTATATCAGAGCAAAACTTTGCAAACAAAAACATGCACAAACCTGATGTATCCTCTCTCTGACCACTAGCATATGCCCAATTGACCTTGATAGGCTGTCCAAATCTGCAGATTACATGATATGAGGTAAAAGCACAATCAAAATAAAGTAAGAGGGAAAAAACTAAAAGTTAATACTTACAAATGCCTTCCGTTTAGAGATAATATGGCAAGAGCAGCTGATCTGCGGTCGAAGTAGTGGATGAATCCATATGAGGACTGCATAAGTAGAGTGAGAACAAAAGGCATGTCAATCATACGGAAATCAATAGGCTAAAGGAAAAGGGAGAAAACTAAGTGAAGAAAGTTAAACCATTGCACAATTAGAGCATCCTCACAGTTCAGATATATACACACGCATATAAAGAGGATACTATTTTGAAAACAATACCTTTTCCTTTCTGACAAGCTTGCAGCCTTCAACAGGACCGGTACTTGCAAAAACCTCTTGGAGTAGTGGTTCAGTCACTTGTGTATGGATGTTTCCGACATACCTGCAGTTTCTCAAAATAAAAGCTAGAAGTTTAAAAAAAGAAAAAAAAATAAAAGGCCATAAGTAATTTCCTGAGTTGTTAGAAAGTGTAAAGAACATAAAAAGTATCTATTACATTCCCAAAACTATTCAACCATCAAATAAAACAGATAATAGCTCAGAATTTAGCATTAAGGTAGCAATGACATTTTCAATCACCAGATTCATGAAGGAAAGTGTCTCCAATGTGTATACTTATAAGCATAAAAATGACTAGGGAAGTTGCCTAGTCAAGAAAGGGAAATAAGAGACACACAAAAAGCAAAAGAATAAAAAGGAAATTAAAAAAAAAAAGTAAAAATATCTAGGCAAACACTCACACACTGCGGCAAGTACTTGGATCAAAACCAGGAGGCAGATTTCCACTTGGGATTGGCTCTATCTGCAAAATCAAAAAGTGAAAAAAAAAATAGAAAAATAGAAAGGGGGAAACAAAGAAATGATGTACAAAATGTCCCTTCCCACCCAACTCAACTCTAAAGCATTCAAATCCTGGAAAGAAGATGGATTTTTGAAGGTATCCCAACACTCAACCTATAAAAAACAAACGAGATGCTAACTACAACCATCAGAAACAAGTGCATCACTTCTCCAACCTCTTTGAAAACACTTTCAACTTAAAGCCAAAAAAAAGTATTGGTTTTTTCGGTGACAACCAGACCGAAATATTTCACCTCATCTAAATGAAAGTACATTAGCAGAATTGTGTTGTCTGCCCTAACTGTAACTTTGAGAGAATCAAATATATTGGAAGTACCCTATACTTCATAAATTTGCTTCATGCTGTTATATCCCAGCAATGTAAACCTAAAGAGTCCCAAAATGAAATTCAGGAACCATGTTTTCTGCTCTAACACTTGAACTAAGAAAGAGCGGAAGAAAGAAAGAAATCGTCGATTTTTATCCAATATTTGCAAGCAAAAGATCAAGATAGAAACATAGAAGGATTGGTAGTACAAGAGAGATGGAATTGAGGACTAAACCACATTCAATCATTTCTCAATATTTGCAAAACAACTTGAAGATTTGGATCAGCAGTAAGTTACACACAAAACCAAAAGTAGTGAGAAACACAAATAAATGAGAATGAAAACACCACAAGCAAAACTTACTAGCTTGCCAATTGCAACATCATATAAGAGAAATAACACCAGAACTTCAATCAATGATGAAAATCTAAAAATATTAAGAAATCAAAGACAAAGACTTTTTTTAAGTTCCAGAAACAAAATGCAAAAATCCAACTTTCCGACAATAATGCATTCAAAGAGCTGAAAGAAACAAAAATGGAAGCAAAATCCACCGAATTCAAGCAACACCAGTTGAAAAAAAAGAAGCTTATTTCTCAAAAGCTAAATCATCATCGCATTCAATTCCCCCAACTAACCCTAGCTCCACCAGTCAAATTACAAAAAAAAAAAAAAGACACGAGCTCGAAGATCAAAACACGATTTCGCCAAATCCAACAAATCATTCCTAAAAACCGGATCAAAAACACATTAAAGAGATAAGAGATTCAAAAGAGTGGAAAACCTGAGGAGGAGCTAAGATGCCTGGGTGATAAAGAGACTGTTGTTGGATAAGAGCTTGTTGCATCAAGGCTTGTTGCTGTTGCTTCAGCCTCTGGTGCTGCATTTTCTGTCTAATTTTCTTTTACAAGGCGATTTTCCAGGGAAAATTAATCGGGTTGTTTGGTATCCGAGAAAATTACCCTTTTTTTCCCTCCTTCGCTAGGGTTCAACTGTCAAGGGCCTCGAGAAAGTTAGAGAAAATAATAAAACCGATTGAAAATAAATGAGGCCTTTTAAGTTGGGTGTTAGCTATGTGTGTGATCTAATCAAAGTGGTTTATTACTAATTTGGGAAATTTTTGCACTAATCAGAACCATGATTTGTTTAATTACATATAATTTCATCATTAAATTGAATTAAATTCCAGTACTAGATCAATAATTACAGAAACAAATAATAATTAAATAATTAGATATTTAATTGAAATAATATCATATCTAAATCAAAATAAATTTTATGTTTTTAAAATTTTATGTTCAATCGTCAATTCAATTGGTTTTTTAGTTGATTCAACCAGTTCGTACCAATTTTCCGTTCAATCGATTCAATGTCATTCTTCGAAGCGGTACCCTAGTCAGTTCTCAATCCAAACATTCTTGATAAATTTTGAATAAAAAATTCATACGAATTGTACAAAAAAATTATTAATTATACCAATGTTTTTAAAATCGAATTAATGGTTGAACTAATTAAACTATCGTTTCTCAATTCGACCGATTCAATCATTGGGTTCAATTTTAATTAAATTGATCAGGTTAATAAAAAATTATTAAAAATAATTAAATATATATATATTTAAAAAGAATTCAGTTCAATCGTCAATTCAATTGTTTTTTAGTTGATTCAACTGGTCCATACCAATTCTTCATCCAATCGATTCAATGCCATTCTTTGGACCGGTACCCTAATCGGCTCTCAATCCAAACATCCTTGATAAATTCTGAATTAAAAATTCATACGAATTGTACAAAAAAAATAATTAATTTTATACTAATGTTTTTAAAATCGGATCAATGATTGAAACAGTCAAATTATCGGTTCTCAGTTTGACTGATTCAATTGTTCGGTCCAATTTTAATTAAATAAATTATTAAAAATCATAAAATATAAAAAGAATATGTTAAAATAGAGAAAAATTAATGCAATTGATTTAACCTTTTTTAATTTGGTTCAACTAATTTCACACAGTTCGCTCACAGCTCAATTCAAAATCAGTTTAATTATTTATTTGAGTCGATATACCAACTAATTCTCGATCCCATCGATGTTACGGCTATGTTTTAAACTTATAAATTTTATTTTTATTTTCATGTCTTGGACTTCTATTTTCATGTTAAATTTTAATTTTATGGGTCCATTTTATGGACCGAATTATCGTTAATCTAGTATTAAAAATTATATTAATATTTATATTTTTATAATTAAATTTAATAAAAATAATTCACACAGTAAATTATCATTGACGGAAAGGAAAAAGATAAAGTCACCTCTCAATGTTACTTGTGTTTGTCAATAATGAACCAGAAGATGCCACGTGCGTACGAATGTTTCTTTAAACTTTTTCTTTTTGCTGTCGGTAGGTATGATTTATTAGAATCATAATATAATATTAAAATTATACATAAATTTTGACGTAACGTGTAATATTATATATAAATTTTGATTTTGTGATTTGATTTAATTTTAAAAAATAATTGATAATATTATCGGATTATCATCATTTTACGTTGATATATTGCATACACAAAAAGTTATATTAAATCTGATATGGAAATAAATGTATGTATTTATTTATTTAATGTGTAAGATTGAATCAAAATCAAAGTTGCATGTATACATATTAACTACAATTCAAGTTTCACGTGTATACTACATAAATACACTAAAAATATTATGGTTAGCGATAAAGCTGATTATGAGCCGGGTCAAGTCGAGTAGAGGCAATAATTTTATACCCATTTTTTAGGTTTGAGTCCAACCTGACTTGAAAAATGAGTCTAAAATTTTGTCCAAACTCAATCTAAATAAAAATGCTAAAACTCGAGCCCAACTCAGTCCGCTCGTATTAAAACTTTTTATATTAGTTTTTAATATAAAAATAAATTTAAAAATTATAATATATAAAATGCATTAAAAACATTAAAATAAATGCTTTCCAATAAAGTACAACAAATTTAATAATAAAATAATAGTTATATAATATCCAAAAAATAACAACAAAATAGTAGCAACATAATAGCGAAATGACAACAACCAAACAATGGCAAAATAATAGCAATTTTTTTTTTGTAAATTTGGGCCGAGTCGGGTCAGGGCAAAAAGAACCTTACCCGAGATTCGACCTGTTTAAAAAACGAGTCTTATTTTTTTATCTAAACCCATTTTTTAATTATATATTTTTATCCAAACCTCTCACTTTTCGAGCGGGCCTTCGGATCGAACCACCCATGATCAAGTCTAGTTAACAGGATTTTCTTGCCACTGTCCCACCATCGATTGAGGCTCGAAAGATTTTGTCGAGAGCTCGTTTCTTCAATCTAACCGGGGGATCAACCGCCATTTATAGCATACGACACTACTGTGTGTGTTTTTGTTGTGTTTTGATGATCAGGGAAGTATCGATCGACCGAGAGAGTGCAAGCTCTGGATCAAAATCACCGCATGCCCACGGGGTCGTTTGGCTTGAGCAATTGACGACCCCTCTGACTTATGGGCATGATTCCCCTCACACTTGATTTTCTGGCTATAAATGCTAGCCATTGCTTTGATCTCGTATTGTTTTGCTTCAGCCTAGTGGTTTTGATTGTTCTTCATGACCGTGTTTATGACGCTCCTCAATCATGCCCTCATGGCTATAAGCAAGATGGCATGTTCACCCAATTCATGGTTTTGATTTAACTCAACTCGATATCATTTAATGAAATCAATTTTTCAAATCTTTTAAGCTATAATGGATCAATTAGGTGAACATACCATGTCGCGTTTTAAACTAATGTCAACTATTATAAAAATTACCATTTTACTCTTTTTTCTAATGTATAGGGACTACTATTTTTATTTTTTTGCGCATTTGCTTATACAGTTTGGGCAACCTAAAGTCTTAGTTACTCCTCATTCAAGGGATGAAATTGTGAACAATCAAGGTTTTCAGAATCAAATTATTGGTCAAATCGGTCCAATCGGTTCAATTAAATAAATTATTAAATTTTTTTAAAAAATATTTTAAAAATTTAAAAATTCGATTCAATCGATTTTTTGTTGGTTTAACTAGTTTGTACCAATTCCTAGATCAACTGATCTAATGGCTTTCTTCATACTTGTATCCCGCTTGAGTTCCAATTCAACCAACTGGTTCGGTCTAGTCCAATTTAAACATCATTGTGAACAATTCCCGTTGTCTTTTTGTTTTATGTCAATTTTTAATGAAAAAAAAATTAGTTAAATTAAATTTAAAAATATTTAATATGACATTGCTTTTAATATTATTCTAAATAAGAAAATCAATTTTTGGATTTACTAAGACCTAACATAGCTAAAGTCTAGGCATCAAAAAGATTTTTTTAGGTTGAATATATTATTTGGTATCGGAGTTTGATACTTTTTCTTAAAATGATATCTGTGTTATTTTTCTTTTCCAGTTTAGTACCTGCATTTGACAAAAGTTACATATTTTGATACCTAAATGTAAGTGTGTTAACTTTTTTATATTTAATTCGGGTTTTAGGGTTGATTTGATGAAAAGTTAATTGCTAATATTATTAGCTAATTAGAAACTTTTATCCAATCAACTGTAAAACTCGAATTAAACACTAAAAAAAAATATGATTACATTCAAATATTAAAATGTTCTACTTTTGTTAAATACATGTACCATATTGGATTAAAAAAATAACATTAGTGCTACATAAGAAAAAAAAAGTGCCTAACTCAAGTAATAATGTATTAAGCTTTCTTTTTTTTTTTTAAAAAAAAAGAATTATCTATTGATTAAATAATTTATCTGGCATGTTATAGGGTGAAGTCAGAAAATTTTTTTAAGGGGTCAAAATTAAATTGTAATTTTTAAAGTATTAAATCAAAATTTTATCATATTAAGGGGGTCAAATTATAATTTTACCTTTATTAATTTAAAATTTTAAAAATTTGAAAGGGATAAAATAGGAAATTTTCAATTTTAGGGTTGCAGGGCACCTGCCACCACCCGCCTAGATTCGCCCGTGCATGTTATATCATGAAAACCTGTACAAAGTGAATTGTCTTATGAAAGTCAAAGGAGACACTATTTTACTGCAGAAAGTATAGGCAAAAACAATTCCCCAGTTTTTGAGCAATGATCATCATTTCAATCCATACATATTAGCGTGAATAATGGGTTCTTTGTTTTTTCACAGCTTGACTTGTTCAAAATTCAGGCCATTTCCCTGTTTCTAAGCCTTTTCTTTCCAAAAAAAAAAAGAACCAGACAAAAACAATCCGACCACCATGAACACCACCACCCTACGACAATCAAAACCAACACTAGAAATCATCAAAACAAGTGTTTCCAACAATTATAACACCGAGATTTCATTGTTCAAAACAACCCCAAAGCTTCACTGTGTTTGCTTTTGGTTCAAGTAATGGCCGCCATTGTTACTTCTTTAAGGTTTTTCAGACCATTTCTCATTGTTTCATTGTTATTGTTGTTGTCGTTGTTGTTGAGATTAGTGTGTGCAGTGTCGGATTCCCAAGCTCTGTTGAAGCTTAAGGAATCTTTCGACAATGCCGGTGGTGGCGCTCTTGATTCTTGGAACTCTGATTCTGTACCCTGTAATAAAGAGGGTCATTGGAAAGGTTTACTTTGTTTTAATGGGATATTAATGGGTTTACGCCTTGAAGGGATGGGATTATCAGGGAAAATCGACATTGATGCTTTGCTTTTGATTAAAGAATTGAGATCTTTTAGTGTTATAAACAATTCTTTCACCGGAAACATACCGGAAATCAATCGTTTGGGTTATTTGAAATCTTTGTTCTTGTCGAAAAACAAGTTTTCCGGTGAAATCCCGTCAGATTTTTTCGCCGGAATGAGATCGTTGAAGAAAGTTTGGTTGTCGGATAATAAATTTTCCGGGAAAATCCCGGATTCTTTGTCTAAACTTTCCCGTCTTATTTATTTACGCCTCGAGAATAATCAATTTTCCGGGGAAATCCCGGATTTTCATACGCAAAATTTGATTTCCATCAATTTATCGAACAATAAACTCGAAGGGGAGATTCCTTCAAGTTTATCGAAATTCAAAGGAAACGTATTTGCAGGGAATCCAGGTCTTTGTGGATCACAATTAGGGATTGATTGCGGACGAGACGATAAAGACGACATTAAGAAGATCATTGCTGCTGTAATAACGTTAGGTGTTATGCTTCTTGCAATGATTATCTTCTTTGTAATGAAATGGAGAGGAAAGAAGCGAAAGAGTGCCCCCGGGGCTGCTGCCGTCGAAAGGGGAAGATCCAATGAGCCGGTTGAAATCCAAGTTTCGTTGCCGGCCACCATCAGAGAAGTAGGTCGAAAGACCGCGAGCCATCAGGCATGGCCTGGTAATTACCATGGGATGGTCCGTGGTGGTGCGGTGCCCGAGCTAGTTATGGTGAATGACGAAAAGGGTGTGTTTGGTTTGCCAAGTTTGATGAAAGCAACGGCCCAAGTACTAGGAAACAGTGCGCTCGGATCGTCGTATAAGGCCACAATGTCGAACGCTTTTGCCGTGGTTGTGAAAAGGACCAAAGAGATGAATTCAATAGGTAAAGATGAGTTTGATGTAATGGCTAAAAGGCTTGGGAAGCTTAAACATCCTAATGTTTTGACACCTTTGGCTTACCATTACCGGGTCGAAGAAAAGCTTTTCGTTTACGACTACGTCGCCAATGGCAGCTTGCTTTACCTATTACACGGTATGAGAAAACTTCATATATATTTGTTTGCAATACTTTATCGTCATCCATGGATTCTGATGAAAAATGCATACAATTTCTCTAGGTGATCACGAAACATCATCTTCTGCACTTGATTGGCCTACGAGACTAAAAATAGTGCAAGGAATCGCCGAGGGACTTGATTATATTCACGTTGAACTTGCTTCTCTTGATGTGCCTCATGGAAATCTTAAATCGAGCAATGTTCTGCTCGGTCCAGATAACCAACCGTTGCTTTCGGAGTACGGGTTTTGTTCGATGGTAAGCACCGAAGGGGCCAAAACCCTAATTGCTTACAAGACCCCTGAAGCTATACAACATGGAAAAGTATGTCATAAAAGTGATGTATATTGCTTAGGAATCATCATTCTCGAGATCCTTACAGGGAAATTCCCTTCTCAATATCTCGACAACGGTGAAGGTGGAATCGATGTAGTCCATTGGGTGACAACGACAACTTACGAAGGGAAGCAAGCCAATCTATTTGATCCAGAGATCGCTAGTGGCTCGAAATCGCTTCAAGAAATGGAGAAACTCCTTCAAATAGGCTCGCTTTGCACGCAAGCAAGCCCAGACGAGAGATTAGACTTGAAAAAAGCCATTAAAATGATACAAGAAATACGAGTAGACAACGACACCCCCGAGTCGGAGTCTGATCCTCAAGCTATAACAATCACAGTTTCACCGTCTGTTCAAGACGAAGTTGGTGATGCAAAATCAAACAGCGACTTGTCTAGCATCCAAGAAAGCAACGTGTGAGCACGCAAACGATGATACATAGGATTAGAAAAATTTTCGAAGATCAATCAAGCCGCCATCGCGACGGGGTGATAATTTATTGGGCTACAAAGCAATTACAGGCACAAACCAATGTAAAGATTTTTTTTTTTTTTTTACCTTAGGATGATTGTATGCATATAGTTCCCACAGTGAAAAATGAGTTGCAAGTGGCTTTCTACAATGCTTTTTTTGTAAGGCCATTGATGTACATGAGTAAAAATGAACATAACATGTTTGAAAAAAGGTTAAATTCTACGATTAGTACGTATACGAAAGTTGTGGATTTAGTTTTTATATTTTTATTTGATCAAATTTAGTCATTATATTTTACGAATTGATCAAATTTAGTCTTAACTCAAATAGTAACACTTAAATTCGTTTGATTAAATTCAATTATTAGTTTTGTATTATATATGCATATAATTGTAGATTTTGTTCATATTCTCCAATTGAATCATTCTAAGTCTTTATATTTTTCAAAATTTAAAATTTCAATCTTGAAATAAATGACCGTCATTAATCCAATTAACTAGATTTTTAGTAAATAATATGTGGAAATAAGGTTAAGTTAAGACTTAGTTAGAATGGAAATAGACTACTGTAGATGATAAGACATAAATTAAATTAAGAGCACTTAATCACGGGAATCAAGAGAGTTAGTGGATTTATCTGATTTTTCCACTAATCTTTGTCTCCAAGCCTATGTATATAAGGTTAAGCGATGGTCTTTCTGAACACTTTTACAATTTCTTCTTCTTCCAAGATTCTCTGAAAAACTCTTGGAAAACTTAAGTTCAGAAAAACCTCTTTGAAGTAAGGTTAGTATTCAACCAACTTATATGTTAGTTCCAGCTTACTGATAATTATTGATGAACCCTAGGTTATTCTTTAAGTCATTTACATGTTCTTCGTTCTGCATGCATAAGTGTTAGAATGGTGTGTGAGGAAGGAAACTTCCTGGTTCTGTATAAGTGTTGTTGATTCTTGCATGCATGATCAGATTTAATAGAATGATGATCTGATATGTTTAATTATCCTTATTTTAGCTCAAGAAGATAACGAAGGTCCAAGTGATAAAGGTAAGGGACTTACTTTATAGACTTGTGTGAGAGTTTCTAGTGAGCTCCTTCTTACTTCCATGTGCTGAAACTTTATTACTTTATAAGCCATATGTCTCGTATAATATTTCAAATTGATGATATTTCTTTTACTTTAGTAAAATAACAATTGAAATATATTTTATAACTATAACTTTATAATAATTATTCAGAGCTTCCGCTGAAATGTTTTTAAGTCATACTGTTTTTAAATAGTGATATATCATTCTCGGCTCTTATTGTAGGATCGGGTTTGACGTGTTACATAACACAAGCCAATAGAAATTAAAATTTTCATTAAATACTTATCTAATGCTTAATTTAAGTGCAAATATTTTTTATAATTTGCATAAATGATGTTTGAACTGGATCAGACCAGCTGGTTGAATTGGAAATTGTTGGAGTATTGGTTTGAAGAATGATATTGAATTGATTGGATTGAGAATCGATATAAATCTGTTGAACTGACTAAAAAACTAGTTAAACCGGCGATTGAACTGAATTTTTTATTTTTTTTAAATAATCAAACTGATTAAATTAACGAACCAATAACCTGACCGGTTTCGAATACTGATCCGATTTTAAAAAATTAATTTGCATCTAAACCAGTGCTGCTCCACCGCAAGCTTGCATGCCTTCCACGTAAATATTGGATGGAAAAGCCTAAAGGTGTTTTTAAGCAATTGGACTTCAAAATTCATTCCATTTTCATGAAATAATACCCAAGAAAAATGTTAAGGGTATGTAACCAACATTATATTTTGATTGTCTCATAAAATTGCTATAAGAAGAGAAAAAATAAATAAATTTTAAGGGACTAAAGTATAATTTTACCATTATTTTAATTTACGATTTTGAGTTATAAGTTCTAATCATATTTGCTCTTTTTGAGATAATGCTTAAAACTATCCATAGCCCCTCCCCAACCCATAAATAGGAGGATAATGCGTTTCAGTGCACTTGAATCTACTTCCTTCAGCATTGACAACAATGCCATACCAATTCAGCTAAAACTCAATCGATGTTAATATCATAAGTTAATCAGACATCAACTCAGTTGATAAATAATTAAAAAGTTATTTAAAAAAAAACAATTATTATTATAATAATATTTTATCTTTTTTTTACCATTTCAACTAAAAATTTATTTTTTAATGCTTTTTCTATAAACATAGAGCTAATATTATTTTTATTTATTTATCTTTAGGTTAAAGTGTGTTGTAAGTCTTTATACTTTTTATTCATTTAGAATTTAGTCCTCATACTTTTATTTTTAAGAACTTAGTCCTTTACTTTTTAGATTGATATTTGTTTTGTTAAATTAAAATTAATTACAATATTATTTTTTAGTTATATGGTTATTAAGTGAGGTTTTTCTTTTTTTAATTTCAAAACGTCATACCAACAGATTTAATAAAAATTTAACGATATTAACAATTAAACCTAATTTGAAAAAAATAAAAAAATTAAATTCTTGAAAATAAAAATACAAAAATTAAATTTTATATTTATATTTCATTTAATAATTCAAAGCATCTTGGGTCGTTTTCATGCTCGCTTTTTGCCGGCAACTGTACGTGGAGCTGATTAAATTCATGTGCAGATAATGATATTTCCAAAGGTAACATTATTTATATATAGAAGGATATTACCAAATATACATACATATAGATAAAATAGGTAAAAATATTGCGAAAATTTATGTATTAAGAGTTAAATTATATTTTTTTTGTTTTTATTAAAAATTTGAGTAAATTATTCTCTGTAAGTTAGATTAAAGAGTAAGCTAATTCTTTCTGTTAAAAAATTCAGCCGTTTTTACTGTTAAAAGTTTTGGAGTGGTTGAAGGAATAATAGACAGTTATATGTGACGTACTACATGTACCTTATGGAGGCATATAGGGACCATTTTTTAATAGAAAGATTCGTTCGCTATATGATCTAACGTATAAGGACTAATTTGTCAATTTTGAATAAAGGGGGCAAAATACAGTTCAACCCCTAATATAAGGACATTCATGATACTTTTACCAACAAAAGTATAATTCTAGTACAACTCACACATGGTATGCCTTAAATCAAAATAAATTTGAAGAGAACTCACACATAATTTACATAAGGACTCGAACAAAATCAATTGATAATAAAAAGTTTTAATTTTTTTTCAAACCAAATAGAAAACTTTCTTTTAATATATTAATAAAACCAAATTCACTAAGGTCTATTGGGTTGAGCGGTAAAGAGCTCGATATTCCTTAAGCAATGTTTCGGGTTCCAATTTTATGGATGAAGAAAACGATATAATATGAGCTTGCCCCTCGTTTAAGAGTCGGACATGACTCGACTCCAAATATTATTAGGATCCAATATAACTGTCAAATAACTTTTTTAAAAAGGTTAATATAACTTTTAATCCCCGAAGTTGACAATTAGATTCGCTTTGATACTTGTACCTTTTTTGTGTGTTTTGGTATCTAAGCTTAACAACTAAGTCTATTTTGGTCCCTAAACTTAACAAGTGTAAAGTTTGGTGACGTATAACTTTTTTTGTCCACTTTTGTATTCGTAATGTCACATCATCAAATCTTGATGGAATCAAAGTTCAGATATCAAAATAAACTTAGTTGCAAAGTTAGGTTAGAGGTGTAATCGAATCGACCCGAGCTTGAATATTGCCAAGCTCAAGCTCGATCAAACATCCGCTTTTACGCTTAAGCTCGGCTCGAGATATAATCAAGCTACTTGTGTTCGAGCTCGATTAATCTCGTTTGTCAATTTTTGCACTCAAGCTTGAGCCCGGCTCGATAATTAAACTTAGAGTTAATAATATATTATTGATAATAATATAACTTAATAATATAAAAATATGAAAAGCTCGATAAGACTCACAAGCCATATCAAGTATTACTAAGCTCGAATTCGGCTCAATCGATAACTTGAGCTGGCTCGATAATTACCGAATCGAGTTTGAATATTTTTGGAGTCAAACTCCAATAACTTGCGAATACCAGTGTCTCATTTACACCCCCAAGTTAGGTACCAAAGTAGACAAAAAAGAAAATACAGATAGCATAATAAACTTAATTGCTAAGTTCAGGGACTAAAAGTTATATTAACTCTAAAACAAAATTCAATTTCCATCCGTTAATTCGGATAAAACCAAAATAATCAACGTGCTCAAAGATGATACAAATATATATACATATATATATAATATTATATATATAAGCGTTCAAAATAAATGTTCAAAAAATACAGTTTCTGGATTTCAAATTCCTCCAAAAAGCTTTAAAAAAAATTAGTTGATGGAATCGAAAAATCTATGGCAACTCATCTCCTTCTATCTCTCAACCACCCTTGCTCTTCTCCGTCACCTTGTTCTTCACATCCTCACATTGAATCAATCTCCATTCATAATCAAATTCATGGATTTAATCTTATCCGTTTATTTCCGTTTATGTAATCTCTCACCCTGCGCCGTTGATTTAGACGATCAAACCACCATCCATTTTTGGGTCACCAATCACCGCCGTTTCGACAGGCCGTCACTCGTAATGATCCACGGCTACGGCGGGAATCCACTTTGGCAATTCGTTTATCAAGTGGGTCCTTTGTCGCGGAGGTTTAATTTGTATATTCCTGATTTGTTGTTCTTTGGGAAATCTCACTCCAAAAGTCCCTTCAGATCTGAATTTTTCCAGGCTAAGTGTTTGTCCGATGGGTTGAAGAGGATCGGAGTGGATCGGTACTCTGTTTACGCGATTAGTTACGGTGGGTTCGTGGCGTACAGGATGGCGGAGATACGGCCGGATGCGGTGGAGAAAGTGGCGATAGTGAGTAGTGGATTGTCTTATACAGATGAACAGAGGGATCAACAGTTGAGAACAATCGGACGGCATCCGTCGGAGATTTTGGTTCCGAAGAAACCAGATGATTTGAGGTTATTGGTGAATTTATCAACGTTTAAGCAAAGTACTCTCAATTGGGTCCCTGATTTTTTGCTTCGACAGTTCATAACGGTAAGTTTGATGTTCCTTAGAGTTAAAATTATGGTCTATTTTAATTTTTGTCCCTCTACTATGCTAAAATTTAAATTTTAAGTCATTTCATTTTAATTTGACATTATTTAATTTCTACTTTTTTAGTGTTAACCAAAAATCTTTTCAAGTAAGCTAGAGGCGTTCATACCTACGCAACCTGATTTAGGTCATAATTGAGGTTATACTTTTTTGTCATAGGATGGCTTAAGGTGGGTTTGAATGGATGGTGCGTTTACTCGCGGTTAGTGTAAAAAGAGCGGAAACGGTAAAATTAGATACTGTAGCGATACTATAATGTGAGAGAAAAAGTAAGCTAAACGCACCGCAGCACACTCAATCGCCCATCCAAATCCACCCTTAGTTAGGGATCACAATGAGTCGAGGTGATACTTTTTAGTTTTAGGATGGCTTAGTTAGGGATCACAATGAGTCGAGGTGATACTTTTTAGTTCTAGGATGGCTTAGTTAGGGATGACAATGAGTCGAGATCGGCGGATTTTTTACTATCTCACCCTTACCCGACTATAAGCTTAGATCAATTCACATTGATTCAATCCTAACTCTTAAGGAAAAAATTGTGTGAACCTAAATTTGAAATTTAATAGGAGACCCGATTCGACCCAATTCAATTTTAATTTAATTATTTTATTTTTTTTATTTTGAAGCAAATAATATTATATATTTTAATTGTTTTATTTATTATTTTGAAACAAATAAGTTTTTAGTTTAAACTTAAAATTATATATATATATCGGGTTTGTATTTGGTACATTAGCAGTGTATTTTTCTTAATTTTTTAATATTTTACGATACCCTATATATTAACCTTCTTACCCTACTTGTGTAGTCTAAAAATTTTATTGACAGTGTACCAAATATTAACCATATATAAAAAGGCATTTCTGTAAATATTACGAACAAAGAATTCTGTAGTTATTTTGTAACTTTTTGAAGTTATATAACAAAAAACATAAACTGAATAATAGTTTAGTGACCTTTGGTGTATTTTACCCAAAAAAAATTGATAAGTTAAAATAATTTTAATAGCATAAATAGAAATCTAGATTAAATACCAAAACAATTATTTTATTTTTTTTATTTTGAAGCAAATAATATTATATATTTTAATTGTTTTATTTATAATTTTGAAACAAATAAATTTTTAGTTTAAACTTAAAATTTAATATATATATATATATATATATATAAAAGGTTTGTATTTGGTACATTAGCAATATATTTTTTCTATTCCATAAGTGCCTTGAAAATTTAACACCTGTCTCCTTTTTAAAAAAATTAATTTTTTAATATTTTATGATACCCTATAGGACACTTGTTAACCCTCTTATCCTGCTTTTGTAGTTTAAAAATTTCACTGACAATATATCAAATATTAACCACATATATATGTAAATATTTTGGAGCAAAGCGAGTGGATTTACCTCAAACCTGACCCCGACCCGATTATTTTTTAAATTTCATATGACTTGAACCGACCTGACCCATCTCGCCTTGAACTCGATTTTCCCAAAAAACAAATTCGACCCTAACGAGTCGAGTAGGATCAGAACCCATCAAATTTGAGTTTTTTTTTTTTTTTTCATCCATAGGCTTAGTACGGTCAATTTTATTATTTATAAATGACAAAAATATAAAAAAATATATCAACATTAATATATTTTCATATTTAAATTTAAATAAAAATAAATTTTATTTTTTAAAATAGTAAAATAGAATTTCTGAATAAGTCAAGCTAAGACCTTGAAATCTTTTAAAAATTGAAATTTGATCCATGAACATCTTTAAAGTATATATATATATATAATAAGCTTTTGTTGTTTAATTTTTACTCCTAAAAGTATCTAGTTTTAATTAAAAGTAAACATGCCTTTAAAGAAATCAGAATACCCAAATTACAAATAATGTTTTTAAGCTATTAAGCTATCAACATTTAGTTTCAGCATTCTTTAAAGGAAAAAAAAGGATAAACTACGTTTATGGTCACTAAACTAGTAGTAAGTTTCTGGTTTATCATTCAACTTCAAAAAGTTATAAAATAATCATTGAATTATTCGAAATTTTTTATTTAAGTCATTGAGATGTTAAGTGTTCTTTTTTTTTGAAATTCCGGCTGGCGAGCTCCATGCACGATGCAATGATCGGTATGATGAAACATTACTCATCAACGAGTAGAAGAACATATCTTAAATTCAAGTCAATCTGACAGATAGTGTTGAAGATCAAAGAAGAAAGATATTTAGTTTTTTATTTGCGGGTTCATGACATTCAAAGCTATTTCTTGATAAATTTTGAATTATAGAAGAAAATAGGAAGAAGAGTTTTTAATTAGTGCAGGCATTGCGAACAAAGAAAGTCATATAATAGTGATTCAAACCTTTAATTGTTTGTGTAAACTAGTAGTTATTATGTTTTTTTTTTCTTTTTCGCCATCCAACTATAAAAAAATTACAAAATAGTCATCTAACTATTAGTGTTTTTTTATTTATCATCTAACTATGAAAAATTAGAAAATAATTGCTCAATTATTGAATTTTACCTTTTTTTAATCACCCAATTATCTTGAATTTTTACAGCTAATGTATGATCATTGTCGAAAGGAAAAGATTGAGCTTGCTGATTACTTGGTGCAGAAGAAAGCCGATCCAAACCTTCATGTCCTAACTCAGGTTGCCTCTTTGAATCCTTTCTTTTCTGGTAGACATTTAGTTGCTGAATTTAATAATTTTTTAATTTGGTCCTTGAAAATATTTGTTCACATTAGCCCTGAAACTTGATAATTTTTTTAAATTTAATCATTGAATTTGGATTCCACTCATGAGTGATGACATCACTCTAAAATTGTGTCACGGTATCACTAGAAAATTTTAAAATATAATATAAAATCTTAAAAAAAAAGTATTAAAAATATATGAAAAAATTATATATATATATATTAAAAAATTTTAAAAATAGTTTATGACTTGGTACAATCTTAGAGTGCCACGTTATCATACCATAAGAAAATTAAAATTTAGGGATCAAATTGAAAAAAAATGTGTCAAGCTTTAAGATTAACGTGGAGTAAAAAAAATTCAAGGATTATGGTAGGAAAAGTTACTAAATTTATGAACTAAATGTTACTTTATCCCAATTAATAACCTCCTTTAAGATGTTGATATTGCCCTTATCATTTTCTTTGAGGGTGAGAAATTCGAGTTTTTCGATGAATTTTTCTTATTAAAAATTATCATTTTGGAACGAAAATTTTATTATTTTCAACAAATATTTTCGTCGCTAAAATAATTTATTCTTATATTTATACTATTATTTAAATTTTTTATTAAGTTAGTGTCACGAATTAAATAAATGGTTTATTTTTTATTGAAGGAAACATTAATAATTTGGGGAGATCAAGATAAAGTTTTCCCATTGGAACTTGCATATAACTTGCAAAGGTAAACAAAATCAATTCTCTTCATAATCTTTTTTTTCCCTCTTATTTTTAAGTTTTTATTTTATTTAATTTATAATTTTGAATATTTTTTGGGGGTCAAATTTTAGGCACTTGGGTAAAAATTCAAGGTTAGAGATAATCAAGAATGTAGGACATGCTGCAAATTTGGAGTCACCTGATGAACTCAATAAGTTGATTTTTTCATTTGTTATAGGTTGTTCCTAATCACAAAACTATGATTATTAAATAATAATTTCATATAAGCTTTGTATTTCAGACATGTCTAATCAAGTATAAGTATCTTTCTTTTCTATTCTTTTTTTAGTAAAATTAGGAATGATATTTACAATTTTGTAATAATATTTGAATTTAAACATGTTTATTATTTGCATTAAACTAAGTATTACAATCTAAATCTGTCGATTGAGTCTTAACTCGTTTGGCATGGGCATTATTGTCAATATAGGAGGACGTGAGTTTGAGTGCGCTAAAACGCATTATCCTCATATTTTTGGATTGGGAGGAGTTATGGGTAGTTCTAGACATTGTCTAAAAAGAGTATAAATATGTTTATTATATCCATGTTAGACAATTTATCAAAAGAAATTTAATTAACTATAGATATATATTTTTTTAATTTAGAGCAAATTAGGAATGATACTGGATTCAATTTGTGCAATATTTAAATTTGGATACAAATATGTTATTATTCCCATTAAATCAAATATTATTATTCAAATCTAGAATTTAAGAAATCAAAAGAAAAGTTTTTTTTTTTTTTGGTTAAATTAAAGCTTATAATGAATTTGTTATAGTAGTTATAATATAGTTTAAATTTTGGTATCAGATTTTATATTGTGAATAAATTGTGGATTTAATGATTGTACTTTAATAATAATAAAAATTTTGTTTTTCAATTTGGTTAATTTTAATCAATATACGTGACAAATCGTAACAATTAATTTTGTTTGGTTATGTTATGACATTAATTTTGTATATGTAAAGTTGTAGATTTAATCAACTTCTTCAATTATATCATTTTTAGCCACTCCATTAACTAACTTTTTTTCTGTGTGTGTGAATAATATGTAAAAATAATAAAGTGTGATAGTATTATACGTGTGATAATATGTTTGTCATATAAGATTTTAGAAATAACATAACATTATAGATTTAACAACTACGATTTGATTATGACTAAAATTTTAAAATCAAAAATTATAAGCACTAAAAATACCAAATTAAAATATTAAATCTAAATTCAGAATTTACACATAATACAAAAATTAATAACAAATATTAACAGTGATTCACCTTCCTTAATCAAGTAAATAAACTTTTTTATGCCCTAGTTCAGGGAGTAGTTAGGGGGATTGGCAGGGTCCTCAATCCCCCTAATTGGAAAATTTTTCATTTAGTTCTTTTAAAATTTTTAAAATTTTAAATTAGTTAAGATAAAATTAAACTTTAATCTTCCATAGAAATTTGATTTAATCCTTTAAAAACGATAAAGATATAGGCTATTCAAATAGTGAAATTGCATTTTTACTATCATAAAAATTATAATTTAATTTTGGCCCCCACCCTTACCTAAGTTTGACATCAATGTTTAAATTAGTACTTATGTTTTTGTCTTGTTTAGATTAGTACTCGAATTTGACTTTCGTCACACATTTGAGTTAATTTTTGTAACTCCGTTATGATGTGAACCAATTAGATTGTTGCATATGACAAATGTATCAACTAATGGTATTGCATGAGTTACAAAAATATGTGATGAAAACCAAATTCAAATACAAATTTAAACCAAAAATAAATACTAATTTAAACATTGAAACTAAACTAAAATCCAAATAATATACTTACCCTTCAAAACTCAAGTCTAAATTGGTGCAAAAATCCATTTTTTTTTTTTAGTATTTTTCATTTTCGTTTTACGATCCATATTATTGTTTTGAAAAATAAAAATATTTATTCCATTTTAATAGGTTTTTGTAATTTAATCTGAATATAAAAACTATTATTAAAATAATAATTTAAAATTGAATTCAAAAGGACCAAACCTACTACAAAACTCCTTTACTATATCCTAAATTGCATTTTAGTCCCTTTACTAAAAAATGTGTAAATTAACCCTTGAACATTACATAAATGAGAAAAAGAGCCCCTCCATTAACAACTGGTGTTTTAATATAAAGCATAATAACAAATTTAACCCTCAACCTTTACATATTTATTCAATTTGACTTGGAAGTAAATTAAAAAAATTTCAAACTAACAAAGTTAAAGGGTCAAAAAGGCCTTAATAACAAATTTTAAAAATTCAATTAAACCCTTTTAAATTTTAAAAATGATTTAAAAATTATAAAAATTATAAACAAAATTTTTAAAAAAATGTAAAAATTTTAAAATTAAATAACAATGCCAACCCAAAAAAGAATAGGGATCAAATTCTTTTTAAAAAAAATTATATCCATTAAATTTTAAAATGTGTTGGTATTATTATTTTTTAAATAAAAAATTTAAATTATAAACTTCTTATAACTATTTCTATAAACTTTATTTATAATTTTTAAGATTTGTTAAATAATTTTTAAAATTTAAAAAGGCTAAAAAAAATTTAATTTGTTATTAAGACATTTTTTTTTTATTTTTTTAGCTTTATTAGTTTAAAAAATTTCTAAAGCTTAAAAAAATTATAATTTAATTCCAATAGAAGAGTAGGGATCAAATAAAAAATGTGTAAAAATTAAAGATTAAATTTGTTATTATTCCTTATATAAAAACACCAAATTTTAACGAAAAAACTCTTTTACTTACCCAAGTAACGTGCAAGGACTAATATACCCATTTTTTCAATAATAAGACTAAAATACAATCCAAAATATAATATGAGTTTTATAGTACATTTACCGACCAACACTACAAAACTGAGCACCTCAACAATCGTTTAATGAATACACACTACTAACAACAATTTTTATTTTTATTTTTTTTTGTAAACTCTGTATTTTGCATTTATTGAATAATTTAAAAAGTGTTTATTTAAATTTAATTATAAAGAAATAAATATTAGTATAAAAGTATATTTTTAATATTTTCCCCAAATCATAAGAAAAACTGATACCACCAAAATAAAGAAACTATTTAACACAAAATTAACCCATTTAGATAACTTCATATTTGGTAAAAAAATAATAATAATAACTTACCTGAAAAGTGTACGATATCCAACAAGAATGTACCACATGTCACATTCTTATTAGCCGGTTTCGTGTTTCGAAATAAAATAAGATGAAATTAGTAATTTAAATCTCACTTAACAGTATAATTTGAGGGCCACTTTTGCATTTAAGCCAAAAGAAAAATGTTTGGTCTATTAACCAGTAAGGTTAACATCAAACAATGATGAACAATATTTCAATCCTCAACCCCACAGATTAAGAAAATGCACCATTCAGTGAAAAGAAATTTAATATCACTGAAACAATGTGCTTTGACAGCCTAGTAGTTTATGCCTAAAATACAAATGAGGGATCAGGAAAAAATATGTATATATATATATATATATTTCTAAAATAAATAAAATAAATAATAACGAAAAACACGACGTGGATCCAAGCCAAACTCTGTATGCGACCGAGGATAATAAGCTTAAACTGGGGAACAGACTCGCTTTTATAGACTCCATTAATAAAATTCACTTACAATATAAATCATGAATAGGAAAATGATAAATTAAAAGGTCTAAAATGGTGTAAAATCATTTTTCAATAGTTCAATGTCTTTGATACTTACCAGGTAATTACAGCTTTTTGTCAATCCATTAGAACTTAAGCTTCAGTTACTATATAAAACCTGCAAAGGAGGCAATTAAATTAGAATGAAAGCTTATATTGGATAAACGCCAAAAGAACAAACAACAGCATTGAACAATGTCTCGGGTTAGATTTTCTAAGTTTTTCCATATATTTAGAAGATCCTTATAGGTCATATCCCTGTATTTATGTGTCGGACAAGGGTACTTCAAGAGTCAGAGAAACATGGAAACTAGCAGCCGAACAAGATTTCAGGAAAAATGATTCGTATTTTAAGATTAAGTAACATACTATTAAACCAAAAAATGACTGAAACTAAATAAAGGGTCGATATAAGTAGTAATAAAGTTTTGGGAAAAATGAGTGGAAGAATGTACCAATGAGATTTAAGGAAGAATGTTTGGGTATCAAATACTACCTAAATCATAAGAGAAAGTTAGCATGTAATCTCTACCCAGCTCATTAGACTAAAAGACAAGTACTAATGCTTAATCCAGGTTGGCATGGTTTCTCGGTGAAGAAACAATTTATATTTCATCTTTGAAAATGGATAATGCATGTCAGATTTCTTTTTTTCCCTTGGATTATAATCCAATAATGCACAGAATGTCAAGCAATTTCGTATCCTATAAGATCAAGATACAGCATAGATAAGTAGATCATAAAGTTATGCTGTTCTGACTCTTTATTTTTTCTTGAAATATCTCTGTCCAACATATTTCTGGACATAGGCATATCGTACGCATAACTGCATGACTGTATCCTACCCTCACACCTATCTGCGTGGTGATAAATGAAAGAGAGACACAAAAGTAAATCATGTTGCTCACCTACAATGTAGCCATAAACAAGGAATCCCGGTGCAAATTATGAATGGCAACTTCTTTCCATCAATACCGTGTTATTTGCTGCAGCATTTGTGAACCAGCTGCTTGTGAAACCAACTGCTCGGAACTCGGTGAAGGTCTCATTAAATTGTTTGCACCAACTGGGTTGCCAAGTCCTTGTCTTATCATTTCTTTAGGATTATTTGCATTTATTTCGGGCTGTGACGATTCCATCAGTGCCCGTATCTAATCAAGAAATTTGCATAAGAGTAAAAGTTTTATCGCTTAAGGAGAGTAAGAGGTAAGTTATACTTTAGTACTGAAAAATTCGGTCACCATATCAAGACGCTTCTTGTGGAGGTCATTCGATAACTGCATGTTTTGGAAACATTATTCAAATTCATCAGTTGTAATCTTTCTTATTTAGCAAATAATCAAAGATTTCCATATCAAATAAAAGGTGCTTACGCTAATAACATCAGAAGAAATGCTAGAGAATTTTATAAAAATGTAATATCGAAAGATAATAGAAAATATTTTGACTACCACACATATATGTCAAAACGAGTTCCTAAATAAGGAAACGAATCACCTTGAAAAGGATATTCGACGTCAGATTCAGTAAAGTCAAGATTCTAAGAAATTTTATGCAGTGAGATCTCAAAAATGATAAACATAAATCCTTACCGGTCTTGTTTGGTTCCGCTCTTCGCTTGAAAATCCTGGAATAGTCAAACGCCAGTTTTTCTCTGTACATAATCCCACATTAAACATCATTACAGCTTCATAGCTTCACTTAAAAATTACAGAAGAAACTCCGAAAGGTAGTCTTATGTAGGCACAACACAACTTTTTGCAATCTCGCACTATTTACAGTAAAGTACTACATCATTTAACATAAGATATAAAGTATAGGAAGGGCATAACAAGCAACTCTTGGAAGGCAAAAAAATTATGCATAAATTACAGTTTCAGAAATTCTATATGGGATCATTATAGTTCCATGCCCAGAAGGCGGATCTTGAATCTGTGAAGAGTAAATTCAAGGATTCAAGAGCCACACAAGCCTGGAGCTTTGGTCTCAGCCCATGACACAAGCAACATAATTTATCTAGTTCTGTTGTATCCTTAGTTAACATTTAACTCTTCCAAAGAAATGCAAGTTAGTAAATTGCATACCTAAATGTAGCAAGATATCCTTGGACTCTAATGTTGAAGATTTCCGATGCTTTGCCAAACTGCATGCAAATGTAGTCACCTGAAAACAAGTAAAATGATATAAGCCTTAAACCAAGAAGACCATTACTTAAATACCAATGAAAGTCTCCAGAAGCTGAAAGGAAACAGTTAAAAAAATAAGAAGACTGAAAGAAAGAGAATGAAGCTGTAGATAGGGACTGTTTAATTGTGCAAGCTACGAGTAATGGCTAGTTAGCACTAATTTGAAGTTTTATTAGGTTAAAGCAATTAAAACACTCTTTTCCCTCTCTAAAATACAGTTATAAAAATCAAATAACTTTGAGGCCAAAATATTCAATTTCTCTTCAGGCTAAGCACAAAATATTTCAGGAAGAATGTCATAGTTTTTAAAAATATTCTGCAATATTCAAGTTATATTTGACATGAAGAGTACCCTAATGCTAAACATATCTATATTTGTGTTAAGGTTATTTATATTATGATTTGTGGTTAATTACCACTAGAAACTAAAAAGTACAAGCGGCACATGCACATATCTGTAATCCCAAACAGAGAAAGGCAATATCAACATGGTAAAGCCTTTACTCATAGCTTAGCAGAGCCTTACAGAGTCTATGAAATCATCAGCAATCTCCAGAAGTAGATCTTCAACTTCTGGTTCCAGTTTTCCTTGTGAATCAACCTGGACATAGCCAAAAAATGAATACCACAACAAAAGAAGGAAGCAAATTATTGGAAATTAATAGAAAAGAATGAAATACAAATAGTCAAAAGCTGGAAAAACCTGTGAAACTAGATCTTGTATCTTTCTTTTTCCGAGAAGTTGATTGGTGGCTTCAGTTCCTTGGCTTGAGCTTCCCCCAGGTGTGGTTGTACCAGATGCAGTTGCATTGGGCTGTGATCCAGTTAAACTGAGAGTTTTCTGGCCTGCAGGTCCGGGCATCCTCGGAGATTGCTGTTGTTGCTGATGCAATGGGGATTGTTGTGGTTGTAATTGTTGTTGAGGTTGTTGTTGCAGCTGCTGCTGTAGTTGTTGCTGTGGCTGCTGCATTTGAGGATGTCCCATTTGTGATTGTTGTTGTACGAGCTGAGACAATTGTTGAGGATTCAAGCCCATAGAATTTTGCAACTGAGGAGAAGAAAAAGGCAGTTGCTGTTGCAAGAGAACTTGTGACTGCCTCTGAAGGCGGAAGGGAGTTGACCCTGGACCAGATATTGACGGTATTTGCTTCAACAACTGTTGCTGCAAGAGAGAGTTCTGCATCATACCCTGTTGTCCATTCTGAGCCAGCCCTGATAACTGGGGGTTTATAAATGCCTGAGATGATGTTCTTTGTAAGCTTTGAACCTGTAATTACAGAGGGGATATCATATAATGAGATCATGCACACAAATTAATTTGAAAACAAGCAACCAAACCACATGACAAAAATCTCTTATTATTGCCTACCCCCATAAAATTTACATTAAAGGTGCAATGGCATAAGAAGACAGGTTAAGAAATAAAATTCCATTAAAGGGAAAACATAACATATTTGGTTTTACATTAACTCTATTAACGAACCTAAAAATCGCATGCCATGGGTAAGTCTTGCATCTCTTCCCACTATAGTCAAAGGAAATTAGGGCATTTACAAATAAAACCATTTTGCAGGAATTCAATACAATAACAATGCACCAGAAGAAGTGCAATCATTCATAAACATGTCAAATCTTATCTGATAATGGAAAAGTTGTGAAAACATCTTACACAAGATTCTACTTCAGCCAATGTGCAATATGAAATAGTTTATTGAACAAAAGGAACAGTTGTTGCAAAATCAGGCTACTAATTTCCACGTCTTCACCAACAGACTAGATATTAAATGATCATGGAGTCAATGGTCATTTGATACATTACAATAACATTTTACAATGCATATGACAAAATCCAGATAAATAGTGCTAACCCTAGACTTCCATAAATACAAAGAATATCTCACATGTAATTATTTTTTTAAAGGTGAGGGAGCATGTCTCACAGGAAATCCAATTAACCTTCAAGGTTATAACAGCTTGATCAAAAAGAAAAGTATTGTTTGCATGAGATGTTAAACGCAATTATTAGTATATAGAGTACTGTGAAACTTAACAGTTTTCCTAAGCCAGTTTACCCAGAAAATTGTTATCACAGTGGTGTCAAAAGAGATTCATGATTTCTTTTTCACTTTGTAGGTATTAATCCTTTACATATTACCAAAAGAATGTGCAGCCTAAAGCTTCAGTTATAAGATTAAATAATTAAAACTTTTCTTCATCTAGTCTGAGCAGGCATAAGTCAAAGGATAGTAAACTAATGTTCGCCAAACATAAAGAGCAACGTGAAGTAAACGAAGAAAAGCTGTACTCCTAGGAACTTAACATCAGCAGATTGAAATCTCAAAATTGCATCATAGCTTAAGGAGTCCATTAAAACATATAGCAACTTCTATATTAGTGCAAATTGAACTTCTCTACCCATAGATAAACTGGACAAATCACACCTACAGATGAAAATGATTTCTCAAATTGAAGAACTACAGAGAAACTAGGAAAAAAACATTTAGTTCACAGGTCCATCATGAGGAAAGTGGTCAATACATCATTGAAAGAAGAAAAAAAACGAAGAAAAATACCTGAGGAGATGTGAGTTGTGTTTGTTGCGATAACTGCTGCCTCATCTGTCCCTGATTCATCTGCTGTTGAGCATAAAGAGCTCCATTAGCCCTTAAATGTGAGCTCAAATTCATCATCCCCATTGCCTGCATCCCATGCAAAGATTGCCCGGTTGGATTTCCTGCATGAAACTGAGACCCTTGTACCAAGCCAGCTTTCTGCCTCGGCTACATAGAAAACCTCAGATGTTTTAAGAAAAGAAAAATTATATCTAAAATATGAAATTAGACAGGAGTGGTATCTATCAAGCCCTATAAAGTAATCAGTTCTGCAATGATCAGGTTATGACTACCGTTAAGAAAATAATTACAATGAATTCAATATGAAACTAGGTCTATCTCAAGAAACCATTAATATCTTATAACTTTAGACAAAAACTAGAGCATGATTTAAATTGCTTTGTAGCAAGAAAGGATATCAGAAAAAAGTACACTGCTTAGTAACTCTAAAGCGCTTATGGGGTAGAAACAATGCAATTATTACTTTCAAAAAGCAAGGAATGCAATCAAAAGCACGAATTATATTTGACTTTAAGGCACTCGCCAACAAAAACCATCAACTACGTAACGTCTAATCTTTTGGATAAAAAAACATCAGCAATCATCAATAATTCCAACTTTAGCTAACAGCAAGATCTAATTACAAATTTACTAGGTAACGGTTATCTTTTGGAATTAAAAGAAACATAGGCAATCATCAATAATGCCAACTTTAGCTAACAGCAAGACATCCAGTTAAAATTTAACTTGCTTAAATCACTTACTAAAACATGCACATAACAATCTTCAAATCCCCCAAAACTGCAGGAAGATAAAAGGTTAAAGGAAACAAAATAACACCTAAAAATTGCAGATTGTATACAGGTTGTGCAAAGAAAAACTTGCATACAAAATGTATAAGATAGTGTTTGGGAACTTGAATTTCAAAAGATGGATTTAGATTTCAAAAGTACTGAAGTTGTATAAACACATAAAAATTTAACATTCATGATTGTTTTTCAAATTCATTGATTTGTCTGATGTCTATATAGTAAAGAAATTCAAATTCCTATAGATACCTGGAAAATTGAAATTCGTGTTTTTAATACCTTTCAAATATATAATCATATTGAATCTCAATTACTTCATATATAATGTATGCATAGCAAATAACATCCAAATCCAGATCTTCAAATTCATGTCCCCAAACATAATATAAAAGTTGCAATTACATGATCTTAAATTGCCTCCTCATTTCCAAACAAAAGGAATATGATGGTTTCTAAAGCAACAACTAATCAAATACATTAAACCTATACTCCAAATTTCTAAACAAAAAAATCAAACAAAAAAATAGGCATAGAGAGAGTTCCATACCGAAGCTAAAAGCTGAGACTGATAATTATACTGAGCGGCGGCGGCGGCAGCTGCACCACCGAGCATAGGCAAATGACCACTTTGCCCAATCAAAGCTGACCTTGATAAATTAGGATTGCCCATCTGTTGATTTTGTTGTTGGTTTGCTTGAATTGAAGCTGACCCACCAAAATTCATTTGCCCATATAACCCAGCTTGTTGTCTTAAAACGTTGCCATATTGAGACTGTTGCTGTTGTTGCTGTTGTTGCTGCTGGCTTTGTTGTTGTTGCTGTTGTTGGAGTTGATTAATGCGTGAAATAGACGGCGATCTTTGAAGGTTTTGCTGCATTTGAAAATTGGATAAACCCCCAACACCTTGTTGCGTTTGTTGTTGCAAGATTTGCTGCTGTTGTTGTTGTTGGGCGAGATTTGAAAGAGGCGGAGACGAAATTTGCGAGATTTGCTGCTGCTGCTGCTGCAAATTTTGCAGTGAAGGATCAATTGAGGGATTTGTTGTTGGTGTCGTTGTCGGAGACGGGGCTGTTAGCGGCGTCGCCGTCTGCGTCGGGTTAATATTTGACGCCGCCGCCGATGGCGGTGGCGGTGTCGGAACCGATGATGAAGGGTCCATCAACAAGGGATTTGGCGACTGGAGATGCTTGGGGGATGATGTTGAAGAAGTAGTTTCAGCCATGGCTTTGTTGATGTTTCCTTTTGGGGAGCTCGAGTTTTGTTAATCCATGGTGGAATTGAGAATTTTTTATTTAATTATTGAAGGTGAAAATCTGCACTGCAGAGGATTTTAAGAGAAAAAAAAAAGAAGGTTTAAATTTCTCAAAAGTCCCTGTGTTCTTTTACAAGTTAAAATTTAGTCATAGTACTTTAATTTTGAGAGATTGAAACCTTGTACCATTTTAATCTAAAAATCTTGAATCTTTTGTTGAAATTTGCAATTATAAAAATATAAAAATAACCTTTTTAGCCTTCAACGTTTATAATCTTTGTCAATTTGGTCCTTACTATTTAAAAATACATTAAAAAATTTATTAAAACAATTAAATGTTTTTATATTTTCAATAAAAAAATTCCTTCAAATTTTGCATTTAAAAAAAATTAAAATGCTTTAAAATTAAAATTTTCATTAAATTATAAATAGAGATTTTGGATAAACTTTGTAGACCGATTAATCAATAAAATACGCTCTCAGTCTTTTATTTTATAACATTGTTTAATTTTTAAGGATTTTATTGGAAATGTAAAAAAAAATCTAATTTTTTATAATTTTTGTGTACCTTTAAAAAGTAAGGACCAATTTGATAAAAATTATAAAAATTGAGGACTGAGAAAGTTAATGATGGGTGATGAATTCACTAAAAATATTATTCTTACACCTAAACAATAAATAAATAGCAATATACAGAGTAGAATCGATCCTAAAGAGACTGAGATATCTAAAATTATCATTTCGATTTAACCAGGTTACATGTCAGGCAACTAGCGTGCCCACGACATGTGACATCTGTGCAGAAATAAAAAGGGAGAATTTAAATCTAATAAAAGTAAAATTAATAAAATAATTGAAATCAAAATAAAATAAATAGAAACAAAATTAATTTGAATAAATCGATATGAACAAATTCTAGCTTCAGGCTCAATTTTTACTCTGGTTTCGAATTGATCATTGATAACAAGTCTTCTCCTTCAACCGACAAGTCGGTTGTCGAAACCATTTTTGAATTTTGGAAAAAAAAACGGGGTCGACGTGGGTTTTGAAAACGAATAAAAAAACAGGAGTCGCCACCAATCTTTTTTGATGAGGTGTGATCGGGTCACCTTAAAAAGTGTTTGTTTTTAATAATCAGATTAATTTATCAAAAACACAATTTTGGTCTACGAAAATCAGAAAATGGATTCGGGAGTCGGTTACGCGTGCGAGGAAGGGTTAGCACCCTCGATCGCCCAAAATTGGTACCTAATTGATTATCTAATGTCTTAATGTCGAAAGTTGAAAACTTAAGAATTCAAAATACGATCCCTCTTGTTGTTGAAGAATAAATTTGGATAAATTGGAAGTGTATGCCAAGGGCCGTCTCGTTTTAAGGTGAAGTGTTACATCCAATACTTTAGGACACCACATTTCGACCTTTAAAGTTGAACTGCTTTTATTCAAAACTTATGGATTTAATTGAAAGGATATTTTGTTATTTAGAATGGACGAGAAAAGGAAACCCAATACTTTAGGGCACGATTTCTCGAGCTTTTAAATACAAAACATTGCCTTGGTTTTAGAAAATATTATCTCGGAATAACAAAACATCACATCCAATGCATTAGGACACGACATCTCGAGTTCACGAGAATAAGCTTTTAGTTTAAAAATGTATTTGTTTTAAAAGGATATTCGGTTATTTAGATCAAACGAGAAGGATCGAAACCCAATACTTTAGGGCACGACCTCTCGAATTTCTAAATACGGAATATTACCTTTGTAAAAGAAATCAATTTTGTATTGGGTAAAATGCGCACTAATTTGTAACAAAATGTAGAAAATGAATTACGATGCTAGCAAGCATATAGAACAAATACGTTAAATACAAACGATAATAATAAGACGAAAATAGAAATAAAATGAGTAAACCAATACGCTAAAAGGGATAATAAATAGAAAATAAAAGAATAATAAGCAAAATGAAAGTTTTACAAGAAGAAAAGGAAAATAATAATAATAATGATAATAGTGATAATGAAAATGATGTCAATATATATATAAGTAGAAATATATAGAAATGTGTATAAGTAAAAATATATAGAAATATATGATAGTAGTTATAATAAAAATAATAATAGTAAAAGTAATAATATAAATAATAATAAAAAATGTTGATGATATTAGAAGAGAAAAATAAAATAATAAGAATAGTAACGATAATGGAAATAAAAATAATAAAATGATAATTAAAAAAAACAATAACAAGGTAATGATAATGGTAATAATATAAAAACAATAGTAATAAAATGAGAATAATAATAATCTAATAAAAACATAATAATAATAGTAATAACAATCTAATAATGATAGTAACTATAATAATAATAATAATGATAATAATAATAGATAGCAATAATAAACAAATACTAGTAAAAAATATAATAGTAATAATAATAAATATATAAATAATAATAATAATAATAATAATATGGTTATAAAAACAATAATAGAAATAATAATAATAAATATAATAAAGACCATAATAAGCAAAACAATAGTACAAAAACAAAAAATATATATATAAAATAAGTGAATAAACAAATACAATAATGATATTAATAATAGTAAAAATTGCAAAATAGTTAAAAGAGGGATCAAATTGAATTTAAAAGCAATTTTGGGGTCAATTCGAAAGAAAATAAGGGAGAAAGGGCCTATTTGGAGCGCGTGGATTACATGGGGGACTAAAAAGGGCAATGACCCTTTCCTCCCAAAACGCACAGCATAGGCAGGGGCTCGATTGAAAACCGAATGGACTTTCGGGGCCAAATTAAAAAAAACAAAAACTTGATTACAAAATTCTGAAGAAACGGAGGGACTGCGCGCATAAATTCCCCATTTTTTCGGCAAAACGCGCGGATCCTGGCTGGAGCGGGTCGGACCGGGTCGGGTCAAGGGCGAACGACGCGTCGTTTGGGGCTTAAGGACGCCGGCCAAAACGACGTCGTTTCGATCGGCTATTTAAGCCCCAAATCAGGAAAAAAAAATCATTTCTCACCCCCTTTTAAAAAAAAATCTTAACTCTTCTCTCTTTTTTTTTTTCGCGGGAGGGAGTCGGGCGATTCCGTAGTGGTTTCCGTCGTCGCCGACGTTGTCGCTCGGCCACCGCGCACGGTGGCCGGAAAGGGTAAAAAAGTTTTTTTTTTCTTTTTTTTTTTAAAATATATATGTGTATACCGAAAAGAAGAGAAAAAAACTTTGAAAATATATAAAAAAAAAATCACCTCTTTGCCTCTGTTTCCCTGTTTTGTATTATTTCGTAGTGTTTTGATGTCCTGTTTTTGTTTGAATTTCTCTATTCTCTTTTTATTGATTTCAGAAAAGAAAAGAGGTTTTCGTTACAAAGAGGTTAATCGGCTTTTATAGCCTTTGTTTCTTTACAACTTCTTCGCTTCTGTCCTTTCTCGTTTATTGTTTGCGAGGTTAGAAGCGGTCTTTGTGCAAGGGCGGTGGAGCGAGTGGGCCGGTGGTGGTCGCAGAGGCAAGTGGGCGTCGGGAGCCGAAGGGTCAAGTCGAGAAGACTAGGGGCGGCACTTTAGGGGCTAGGGTTTTTTTTCTCGAAAAATGTTTTTAGTTTTTGGGCTTGTATGTGGGCTAGGGTTAGGTGGGTTAAGTTGGGCTTAAGGGTTTTTAGGTGTTATTGGGTTTTTTAATTTGGGTTTTAATTTTGTTGGGCCCGGGCAATAATTGGGTTCTACATCGGTTATAGTGATTGAGGACATCTTAGGCCACCAACCCTTCCATGTATAAATTAATTATGGGGAATGCCCAACAACTAACATTCACTGAACGAACAACCACAAAATACGCGTCCACGATTTAGCTTTTCAGTAGCCTTGTAAACTAGAAGGGCCCAACTTAAACTCCTAACCTCAACCGCGTGGGTCGTTTAGATTCAATTGCTATTTTCCTTAACGAATCCAACTAACTACTTAATTGGACACACCAATATATTTTTTAGTATACCATATATTAGTTCTTCCAACTGTATACTTATCAAAATCGAATCAACAAGCTTTTTTTTTTTACTTGGTGTCATATAATTTTATGAAACATCGATATCTATCTCCTAAACAAATACCGAAATCAAAATTTTTTAAGTGCAGATTCGAATCTCATATCCTCGAAAATCAAATAAAAAATCTGCCTAAAGCTCCACCAAATTACTTCATAAAATTAAAGAACAAAAAAGAAAATAAAAATAAATGGAAATTTTATGCTCAAAGTCCCTCCCCTAAGATAAAATTACTTCATAAAAACGAAGCAACAATGGTTTTTGCCTTTTTGGTTTATGCGCAAAGTGCCTCCCCACCTTTCTAATGTCTAATTTATATATAAAACAAAATAAATAAACATAAAATGAAAATAAATGTTAGAGGGATGCATGTGCACTAGACTTGATCATGGACTGGATTTAGGTTGGGTTGATACAAAATTTTAGGTCTATTTTCTAAGTCTAGTCTCGGCTTGATCCGAAAAATTGGCCTAAAAATTTTTCAAGTCTAGTCCAGATTAAAATTGCTAAACTTGAGCTCAACCCGATGCTTCTGTGTTAAATTTTTTAAACTATTTTTTACATAAAACAAAATTTTATAAATATAATACATCAACTACACTAAAATTAGTAAAATAGTAGCAAAATTAACAAATAAAATAAAAGTTATATAATATTCAAACAACAACAACAAAATAATAGCAATATAATAGCGAAATGGTAGCAAAACAGCTGATTTAGCAGGGCCCGAGTGAAAAAAAACTCACCCAAGGCTCAGCCCATTTAGAAAACAAGTCTTTTTTTTTCTAAACCCATTTTTCGAGTCTATATTTTTATCCAAATGGGGCTACTTTCCAAACGGACCTTCAGGCCTAAATGGATAGCCTGCCCATAATCAGGTCTAGTGTGCACTAATGCGCCTCCCCTTCCTTCACGCCTCAATTCAAGTTCTCATATTAAATCTTTTATGCAATTCAAGTATCCTCTCATTTCTCGACACATTGGATAACAATTGTACCAAAATAGAAATTGATCGATTAAGTGTTAAATTAGATAAAATACATGTCCAAAATTAATTAAATTAAATAATAAAAATATGTCAATTAAGCGCATTATCAATTAGTCTATCTTTTTATAATTGCAAAATTAAACGAATGATCAAGATTTTTAAATAAAATAATATAGGGACTCGATGTCTCAAAATTAAAGTATATAGACTAAAATCATGTTAGATAAAGTATCGAAAATAAACTAAAATATAATATTTTGATAATAAAAAATGATTGTATGAAACAGAGACACTGCGTCATCATATATCACTTACAAATTATTTAATGTTATTTCAGCATTTTTATGTCATTAACACATAATTTTAATGATTTTTGTAACTTAGACCCTAAACTATAGACTTTAGATCTTGAATCCTAAATCTTGGACCCTGAACCTAGGGTCCAAGATGCAAGATCCAAGGTTCAGGTATAGGATCAAAGGTTAGGGTTTAAGGTCTACGGTCTAGAGTTTAATGTTCATTCAGGGTAAAGGGTTCAAAATTCAATGATCAGAGTGAAGGGTTTTAGAGTCTAGAGTTCATGGTCCAATGTCTAAGGTTTAAGTTATAAAAATTACCAAAATTATGTGTTAATGACATGAAAAAAAGATGTTGAAATGACATTAAATAAATGGTAAAAGATATAGGATGATGTAGCGTCTCTGTTTCATACAATTCTTATCCATTTTTAGTGTTAAAAATGTTATCAATCATATATTTATGTCTACTTGTAAGATGTGTTGGTTTTCTTCTTGCTCAATTTGTATTAATATAGCACTAATTTCTCCGTCCTCCATTGTTTACCTCTCAAACGAAAAAAAGAACATAGCAAATGATGCTGTTTGGAATTGACATTGTTTTTGGGTTCATTTGTTACAAGTTGTTTTTCTTCTCAAGGCTTTAGCTTGTCAATGTATCAACCACGGAAGGTTAAAGTTAAAATTATGAATACCCAGACCCTCTAATCATTCCGTATTATAGCTCCTCCTCCTTCTCTGCTTGGATTATTATTAGAGTTGTGTGATCTAAATCCCGTTTAATCTGATCAGAAAAGTTTGAGGTGCAACTCAGTTATTAAAGAAATAAAATAGAATTACAAAATTGGAGGATATGTGGGGGCGATCTTCTATTAGACATTGATTATGAAAATGTTGTTTAATCGTTAAAATGTGTAGTCAAAAAAACCTCTTGCATTATTGCTTTTCAACATTAGTGAATTTCTTCTTTTTTATCTGTAATTTTTTTGTCCTGATAAGAGTTTTTCACGTAAAATCTATATATTATTATTTTTTTTTGTTATTACTTTGTGATCAATCCTCTGCTATTACCAATAAAAACCCATCATCCAGGCGACTAGATTCAAACAAAGTTTTAGTTAGAGAAAGCAGTAGAAGATTTATAGATTTATACATATATTGATAGAGTAAACAAACAACTAATATCGAGCTTTGATTTTGTCAAATGACTTCAAGCCTTCGTATAGATGTTTCTCGAAGAGTTTCATATGAGCGATGCTGTAGGCATGCTACCAAAGTGACAAGCTCCCATCATCAGTTAGACTTGGTAGTATGTATATTTTTCCTTCATGGACAACATTTCTTTGGACCCATGTATATTGGTCGACCCCATCCAAAATCTGCATTATATATAGGTAGTCGTGTCCATTTGTTGATATTTAGGTTTGGGCCTTCGTGAGTGTCCTGGTTCTCTCCGGCAAGCTGTTATATCCGGCAAGTGTTTCTAGGTAGTCAAGAGCTGATCTTAGATACTCATTATTCATCCTTTTCAATGTTCCATGAACTCGCTCTAGGGTATTTACAAGCGGTTCGATTGGAGATGTCCGGATAGAGCAATTAATGAAGCCGTAAAAACAACTGCGTTGCCCACGCACGTTGATGGGAGGAGGAGGATGTAGTCTAGGGCGTCCATTAGTTGGCATGTTTAACTTGGTTGGTTGGTCATATGAGAGGCCTCGAGCTTTAGTTGCACAGCGCCATATGTATGCGGCTAGAATGGTGTAGGTGTTTGTAATTGGTTTTGTTTCCATGTTCTCGGGACTTGGCTTTTAGGGTATTAAGTTGATTTTGTGTGATCCTGAAAAACAGATCTGATGGAGGGTTTATGATTATTATTAGGGTCAAGTGACGTAGAGGTGTTTAAGGAAGGAGGTGGGTCATATTCGAGATGATGAAATCTAGGGGTTGGCGGCACTCTTGCTCGTAGAAGGGTTCGGTCAATAAGCGGTGGCATGCTAATTTGGGGCAAGCCTCTTGCCATTTCAGACCAACTATTGATGAAATGAAAGGCCGTTGTGCCATCAGTCAAAGTATGATGAGTTGCTATTCCAAGACAGACTCCACCGCATTTAAGACTAGTTACCTAGCAAAATATACACACAACAATTAACGTTTTTGAAGCAAAAATATTAAGGTTTTTTTTTTTCAAAATTGACAAAAAAAAAATTGATTAATTATAAAAATATTCAAGTGCAAAATCTTTTACGAGAATGATCTGTTTTTATGGTAAAAGTTAATGTCATCATTCCTATTGACGCACCATCCCATGTTCTAAAAAAAAAAAAAAAAAAAAAATTGGACGCCGCTTGGACTTATTGGTGGCACGGTGTCGATTTTGGAAAAAGTATCAATACTTTATTGATGATAATAACATCAACAAAGTATTAATACTTTCGGTTCGACTTCACAAGAAAGTGCTAAGAGTTCCGCGGTGGTGGCTTAGCAGCGAAGAAGATGAAACAAAAACCTTTTTCTCTTCAATGAACCTCTTGTTCGACTCATTTGTAATAATCTTGTAATCCTATTCTTAGCTTTGATTAATCTTGTTCTTAGCTTTTCTTCGGTGAGGATTATTACAGTTTTTTCATTTAAAATATCGTTGTATCCGACGGGCTAAAATGATTATTACAGATGAGAGGTTCACTAAAGAGTAAAAGGTTTCGGTTTCATCTTCTTCACAACTAAGCCACCACCATGGACCTCCGTAATTAGCACTTTCTTGTGAAGATGTCAATTAAGCGCATTATCAATTAGTCTATCTTTTTATAATTGCAAAATTAAACGAATGATCAAGATTTTTAAATAAAATAATATAGGGACTCGATGTCTCAAAATTAAAGTATATAGACTAAAATCATGTTAGATAAAGTATCGAAAATAAACTAAAATATAATATTTTGATAATAAAAAATGATTGTATGAAACAGAGACACTGCGTCATCATATATCACTTACAAATTATTTAATGTTATTTCAGCATTTTTATGTCATTAACACATAATTTTAATAATTTTTTTAACTTAGACCCTAAACTATAGACTTTGGATCTTGAATCCTAAATCTTAGACCCTGAACCTAGGGTCCAGGATGCAAGATCCACGGTTCAGGTATAGGATCAAAGGTTAGGGTTTAAGGTCTACGGTCTAGAGTTTAATGTTCATGTAACACCCCTTACCCGAGACCGTTGCCGGAGTCGAGCACGAGGCATTACTAGACTTAACTTACTAAATCAGGGCATAAAAATTGAAACTGTTCATCTGCGTCATGTTCACTAAATTGACTATAACTCAAGTTACGAAACTCGAAATTTAGATCCGTAAATTTTCCCTGAAACTAGACTCATATATCTTCCTACTATAATTTTTACAGAATTTTTGGTATGGCCAATTAGTACAGTTTATTAGTTAAAGTCTCCCCTGTTACACAGTTCGACAGTTCTGACCCCTCTGCACAAAAGATCAATTATCTCATAATATACAGCTCTTTTGCCTACACCGTTTCTTTCATATAAAAATAGACTCAATAAGCTTTAATTATATATCTCATTCACACCATAATTCCATTTATACTATTTTTAGTGATTTTTCAAAATCACGTCACAGTTGCTGTCCAAACTGTTCCCCTGCATATACTTACATAATTTCTTTCTAATAACTACCAACTAGGCATTACATGATATCCAAAACATGCTCTTAATTAGCCATTTTAATAGCTAATCACTACCAAACATTTACAAGCCAATCTTAAGCCATATAATAAGGTTATACACACATGATAGCTAAGTCCCTATACATGCCATAACTTAAAACGTTCAAGTCACAAAATACCAATATAATCCTTTGATAGTGTGTAACGATCTCGGCGTCCTTTCGATCCCGAATTGGCTTGTAATACTATATAAAAAAATAAAGAACGGGCGTAAGCATAAAGCTTAGTAAGTTTACAAGTAAATAGATAACAACATTCTTAATGAATTATTTTATCCTTTTCTTATCAAGATCACTTAAACTTTTAACTCAATATACTTAAACTTGTATTCTTACCTGTACCTTTTAACATGAATTTGTCTTACCTTACCTTTTTATCTTGAACTTGTCTTACCTTTACCTTTGGTATACTCTTTGAATTTTCCCGTTGAACCACTTGGAATACTAAGGATACGCGGGTACCTTTCCTTATGAAACTTAACCATTGCCATGTCTTGACATGGTCTTACGTGGTATCCTTGCCTTATGAACTCACCAATGCCATGCCTTGGCATGGTCTTACATGGGACCTTTGCCTTATAGTAACTTATCAATGCCATGCCTTGGCATGGTCTTACATGATTTCCTTAAACCCTAATGTCATGACATTTGTATCCTACACATTCCTAAGGTTCAACGGAACTTTACGAGATTACTTCTTCTTCTTTTCATACTTGAGTCTTTAAATTATAAATTTACAGAACAAATATACAAACACTGGAATTTAATAGTATTGAATGTAAAATAATAGAATATTGCATTTATTTACCGCAAACTTACCTCGAAACAAAATACGAAAAACTATATCGATTTAGTCCACTATCTTTTTCTTTCCCCGATCTAACTCCGGACTTTGTTCTTCTTGATCTATAATAGCAAATTTAGCTTATTTAATACTCACATTTATCAAAACAGTCCTTAACTCTAACTTTGGAAAAATTACCATTTTGCCCCTAAACTTTTACATATTTACACATTTGCCCCAAAGCTCGGAAATTAAACTTTATCCCTTATTCTTATGTTTTATGACATTCTGGTCATTTTTCCCTTCTATGACAACATCAAATCCTCACTCTAACTTGTACTTATGAACATTAGGTATTTTTACCGATTAAGCTGTTTTACTCGTTTTCACTTAAAATCACTTAGCAAAAGTTGTTTAACATAATTTCAGACTTCATATTCTATCATAAAACATCAAAATAAACACATTTCACCTATGGGTATTTTTCCAAATATGAACCATAGGTTAAATTATTGCTAGATTAAGCTAAATCAAGTTACCAGGGACTCCAAAAACGTAAAGAACATTAAAAGCGGGCTTGGAATCACTTACTATGGAACTTGGAAGCTTGAAACAGACCCTAGCTATGGAGAACCCTTGAAATTTCGTCCTAATGAAGAAGATGAGCATATTTTGCCATCTTTTCCCTTTTAATTTCTTTTTATTACCAAATGACTAAATTACCCTTCATTAAAAACTTTGGTTCTTTCTACCTATATATGTCCATTTTTGTCCATGAAAGCCTAATGGTATAATTACCATTTAAGGACCTCTACTTCAATTATGCTCTTCAATTAAATCCTTTAACACCTAAAACTCATATTTATCAACTTTTACAATTAAGTCCTAATAGGCAAATTAGACATGCAATTCATGAAATTTTCTATCGATATTCTAACACATGCATCTAATCACTCAATAAATCATAATAATTAATCGTAATAACCTTATCCATCTCGAATTCATGGTTTTGCAACCACTATTCTGTTTAGGCCCTATTTCGGGATGTTACAGTTCATTCAGGGTAAAGGGTTCAAAATTCAATGATCAGAGTGAAGGGTTTTAGAGTCTACAGTTCATGGTCCAATGTCTAAGGTTTAAGTTATAAAAATTACCAAAATTATGTGTTAATGACATGGAAAAAAGATGTTGAAATGACATTAAATAAATGGTAAAAGATATAGGATGATGTAGCGTCTCTGTTTCATACAATCCTTATCCATTTTTCGTGTTAAAAATGTTATCAATCATATATTTATGTCTACTTGTAAGATGTGTTGGTTTTCTTCTTGCTCATTTTGTATTAATATAGCACTAATTTCTCCGTCCTCCATTGTTTACCTCAAAGAAAAGAAAAGAACATAGCAAATGATTTGTTTGGAATTGACATTGTTTTTGGGTTCATTTGTTACAAGTTGTTTTTCTTCTCAAGGCTTTAGCTTGTCAATGTATCAACCACAGAAGGTTAAAGTTAAAATTATGAATACCCAGACCCTCTAATCATTCCGTATTATAGCTCCTCCTCCTTCTCTGCTTGGATTATTATTAGAGTTGTGTGATCTAAATCCCGTTTAATCTGGTCAGAAAAGTTTGAGGTGCAACTCAGTTATTAAAGAAATAAAATAGAATTACAAAATTGGAGGATATGTGGGGGCGATCTTCTATTAGACATTGATTATGAAAATGTTGTTTAATCGTTAAAATGTGTAGTCAAAAAAACCTCTTGCATTATTGCTTTTCAACATTAGTGAATTTCTTCTTTTTTATCTGTAATTTTTTTGTCCTGATAAGAGTTTTTCACGTAAAATCTATATATTATTATTTTTTTTTGTTATTACTTTGTGATCAATCCTACTGCTATTACCAATAAAAAACCCATCATCCAGGGCAGCTAGATTCAAACAAAGTTTTAGTTAGAGAAACAGAAGTAGAAGATTTATAGATTTATACATATATTGATAGAGTGAACAAACAACTAATATCGAGCTTTGATTTTATCAAATGACTTCAAGCCTTCGTATAGATGTTTCTCGAAGAGTTTCATATGAGCGGTCTGTAGGCATGCTACCAGTGACAAGCTCCCATCATCGGTTAGACTTGGTAGTATGTATATTTTTCCTTCATGGACAACATTTGCTGGACCCATGTATATTGGTCGACCCCATCCAAAATCTGCATTATATATAGGTAGTCGTGTCCATTTGTTGATATTTAGGTTTGGGCACTGGTGAGTGTCTGGTTCTCTCCTGGCAACTGTTATATCTGGCAGTGTTTCTAGGTAGTCAAGAGCTGATCTTAGATACTCATTATTCATCCTTTTCAATGTTCCATGAACTCGCTCTAGGGTATTTACAAACGGTTCTGATTGGAGATGTCCAGATAGAGCAATTAATGAAGCCGTAAACACTGCGTTGCCCACGTACGTTGATGGGAGGGGAGGATGTAGTCTAGGGCGTCCATTAGTTGGCATGTTTAACTTGGTTGGTTGGTCATATGAGAGGCCTCGAGCTTTAGTTGCACAGCGCCATATGTATGCAGCTAGAATGGTGTAGGTGCTGTAATTGGTTTTGTTTCCATGTTCCCGGGACTTGGCTTTTAGGGTATTAAGTTGATTTTGTGTGATCTTGAAAACAGATACAGTGGAGGGTTTATGATTATTATTAGGGTCAAGTGACGTAGAGGTGTTTAAGGAAGGAGGTGGGTCATATTCGAGATGATGAAATCTAGGGGTTGGCGGCACTCTTGCTCGTAGAAGGGTTCGGTCAATAAGCGGTGGCATGCTAATTTGGGGCAAGCCTCTTGCCATTTCAGACCAACTATTGATGAAATGAAAGGCCGTTGTGCCATCAGTCAAAGTATGATGAGTTGCTATTCCAAGACAGACTCCACCGCATTTAAGACTAGTTACCTAGCAAAATATACACACAACAATTAACGTTTTTAAAGCAAAAATATTAAGGTTTTTTTTTTTTTCAAAATTGACAAAAAAAATTGATTAATTATAAAAATATTCAAGTGCAAAATCTTTTACGAGAATGATCTGTTTTTACGGTAAAAGTTAATGTCATCATTCCTATTGACGCACCATCCCATGTTTCTAAATTAAAAAAATTGGACGCCGCCAGACTTATTGGTGGCACCGGTGTCGATTTTGGAAAAAGTATCAATACTTTATTGATGATAATAACATCAACAAAGTATTAATACTTTCGATTCGACTTCACAAGAAAGTGCTAAGAGTTCATGGCGGTGGTGGCTTAGCAGCGAAGAAGATGAAACAAAACCTTTTTCTCTTCAATGAACCTCTTGTTCGACTCATTTGTAATAATCTTGTAATCCTATTCTTAGCTTTGATTAATCTTGTTCTTAGCTTTTCTTCTCAGAGGATTATTACAGTTTTTTCCTTTAAAATATCGTTGTATCCGACGGGCTAAAATGATTATTACAGATGAGAGGTTCACTAAAGAGCAAAAGGTTTCGGTTTCATCTTCTTCAGTACTAAGCCACCACCATGGACCTCTGTAATTAGCACTTTCTTGTGAAGATGAACATAAAGTATCTATACTTTGTTGATGGTAATACTTTTTACAAAATAAAATGAGTCTAGCGACACCAACTTTTACGTAAAAAAAGGTATAAGATTTTATACCTGGGTCATTTTCATAATTAATGTAAATTTTGATAAAAAAAAAGCCATATATTAACTTCTTAACTGATAGCTTAGTTTTTCTTGTGCTTTAACTTCAGTATCAGGCTGTTTGAGTTTTGTCAGAGCTTATCCTTGGTCTCCTACTGCAAGTAACAGTTATCATCTATAATAAGATAATAGTTCTTCATTCACTTACCTGAGCCATAATAAGCGGATAAGAACTGATATCTCCGGAGTAATCAGCCGTGGGAACCAGTTTCCTTAGTTTTGAGCAGGAGTAAAACCGTCGAGATCATCCATGGCCGATGTAGTTTCAGCTTCTATCCACAGAACACCCTCTGCGTTGCATAATATCTCGAGCCTACCATTTTCGTCGCGTCCCAACCTCCCAGCCATAGGATAGAATTGCACAAGAGTCTTGCTTAAAGCCTCCTGTAGCACTTGAGGCTTAAAGAAATCAGAGGAGCCATTTGGTTTGTAGAAAAACAGCAAAGGGAGATGGTATGTTGTCATCACCACGTCCAGATTTGAAATCCATTGCCTTTCTTTAGGAGTATCTTGAGCAGGGCGTATCATGCTCCATCTCTTCACACTAACATCCATTGATGTTCTGGTAAGAGGCAAACCTGTTGATGAAAAACTGACAGAAGGGAAAGTCAGAAAGTGTCCGGCCATCTTAAGCAAAGGCGAGGTTCTCTTCTCGGGTTTCTTTTATAAAAGTAACCCAAATTTTGTGAATAATTACGAAAATAATTCAACTCCTACAGTGTTTGTCGGCCAATAATTGCATTTTAAAAATATAATAATATTTTTTTAGTGGTGTTATATAAAACATGAAGCAATTAACCTTTTTAATTTGCTGAAAAAGGGTGCAGCAGGTAGGCAACAAATTTTATATTTTTAATTTTTTTTTGTCTATTTTCATTTTAATACTATCTCCTTTTAAAATTAAATTTAAATAGCCCTTAAAATTATAGGAATAACAAAAATAAACTCTTTTAACTTTTTATTTTTTTAAAAATAATAAACTTAAAAGATTATATAATTTTTTTTTTAAATTACCCAAATATATCCTTCAAAATAATTTCTCGAGTTTATCTAAATTTAAATATGCTAGGAATGAATTGAAAATGTTTAAAAAAATACAACTATTGGCCAATGATGGGGTCGGTGCTTGCCAAAGTGTGTCGACAGCGACACCGACATACACTATAGAAATCAGATCATTTACGTACATAATTTTTAAGTTGGTTATTGTCGTAATTAATAAAAAAATTGAGGCGGTGTATAGGTGATAATTTTACATATTTAAATGTAAAAATAGGTTAAATTCTGATATTAGTACTTGTGCAATGTGCAAGTTGTGAATTTAGTCTATGTACTTTAATTAATTTGATCATTTTAGTCCCTATATTTTTCTAATTTTGAAATCCCAATCTTGATCTAAACAATAACCATTAAATTCATTAAGTTCTACTATTTTCAAAATCTTATACGTCAAACATATTATCATATATGTAATGTTATGTCAGCTTGTTAAAATTTAGAAATTCGAAAAATATAAGAATTATGAATGATCAAATTGGAGAATGTGGAATAACTTTATGCTCTGTACAAGATTAGTGACATAAATTAACCAAGCATATTTAATTTCTACTCCTTGTGGATGATGAAAATTTTAAATGCTAAAATGTATAAGGATTAAAATTGACTATTTTTTTTTTAAATATAGAGACTAAATTCGCAAACTACTTAGAGTATAGGGACTAATAACACAATTTGGCAAATAAAAAAATTGAAAACAAGCTATCTATACCGTACACGTCATCGAAAGATGATAAAAGAGTTGGCACGTGCGGACAGTAATTGGCAGAAGAAATCAGGTGTAAAAAAATCACGTGATTTTGACATAACAAAGTAACGTAATAAAGTATTTAAAAATTGCTCTGAATGGTTGAATTAAATAAATTATTGAAATTGAAAAAAATTGAAAAAAATTATCCGATCCGTCGATTGAATCAATTTGTGAGATAATTAATTCAATTTTTTATTCCAAATTGATACCTTAATTAATTTTATTTCGATAATTGTGATTTAAATTCAAAAGTCATTGAAGATTTTATCAATTTATTTTAGTGTTTTTTTAATATTTTAATATTAAATTTAAAATATGTATTTTATTTTTTTATATGATTAATATCCTAATCATTCAACTATCATATTTTATATTAGGTTCAAATAAATTATACACGTCAAATTTGATCTATATTAACAAATTTTAACTATTTATTTTATATATAAAAAAACTCTTAATAGTTCAATATATACAATATTTTAGATCAATATGATAGAAATATCAGACCGTTTTAAAAATTTATATGTATGTTAAGTACAATTATGTTAATAAATTTAACAGTTAAATTGTTAAAATATTACCAAATTTGATACCCATCCACTAATGGCTTTGCTCGGCCTTGTCATCAACCCATTAAGTTGTGCATGTTAAATTTTGAAAACACTTATCACCTCAATGGATATTTGATATATTCTTAACTGTATCATTTTATATTTATTAGTTTTTATTGATAATTTCAAGGTAAACGTACTATGGAGGTCCTTATAATAAAAGTTAAATTGTATTTTATCTCATCTCTTTAAAAAATTGTGAAAAAACAGCTGATTTAGCAGGGCCCGAGTGAAAAAAAACTCACCCAAGGCTCAGCCCATTTAGAAAACAAGTCTTTTTTTTTTCTAAACTCATTTTTCGAGTCTATATTTTTATCCAAATGGAGCTACTTTCCAAACAGACCTTCAGGCCTAAATGGATAGCCTGCCCATAATCATGTCTAGTGTGCACTAATGCGCCTCCCCTTCCTTCACGCCTCAATTCAAGTTCTCATGTTAAATCTTTTATGCAATTCAAGTATCCTCTCATTTCTCGACACATTGGATAACAATTGTACCAAAATAGAAATTGATCGATTAAGTGTTAAATTAGATAAAATACATGTCCAAAATTAATTAAATTAAATAATAAAATTATGTCAATTAAGCGCATTATCAATTAGTCTATCTTTTTATAATTGCAAAATTAAACGAATGATCAAGATTTTTAAATAAAATAATATAGGGACTCGATGTCTCAAAATTAAAGTATATAGACTAAAATCATGTTAGATAAAGTATCGAAAATAAACTAAAATATAATATTTTGATAATAAAAAATGATTGTATGAAACAGAGACACTGCGTCATCATATATCACTTACAAATTATTTAATATTATTTCAGCATTTTTATGTCATTAACACATAATTTTAATGATTTTTTTAACTTAGACCCTAAACTATAGACTTTAGATCTTGAATCCTAAATCTTGGACCCTGAACCTAGGGTCCAAGATGCAAGATCCAAGGTTCAGGTATAGGATCAAAGGTTAGGGTTTAAGGTCTACGGTCTAGAGTTTAATGTTCATTCAGGGTAAATGGTTCAAAATTCAATGATCAGAGTGAAGGGTTTTAGAGTCTAGAGTTCATGGTCCAATGTCTAAGGTTTAAGTTATAAAAATTACCAAAATTATGTGTTAATGACATGAAAAAAAGATGTTGAAATGACATTAAATAAATGGTAAAAGATATAGGATGATGTAGCGTCTCTGTTTCATACAATTCTTATCCATTTTTAGTGTTAAAAATGTTATCAATCATATATTTATGTCTACTTGTAAGATGTGTTGGTTTTCTTCTTGCTCATTTTGTATTAATATAGCACTAATTTCTCCGTCCTCCATTGTTTACCTCTGAAACAGTAAAAAGAACATAGCAAATGATGCTGTTTGGAATTGACATTGTTTTTTGGGTTCATTTGTTACAAGTTGTTTTTCTTCTCAAGGCTTTAGCTTGTCAATGTATCAACCACGGAAGGTTAAAGTTAAAATTATGAATACCCAGGCCCTCTAATCATTCCGTATTATAGCTCCTGCTCCTTCTCTTCTTGGATTATTATTAGAGTTGTGTGATCTAAATCCCGTTTAATCAGGTCAGAAAAGTTTGAGTTGCAACTCACTTGTTAAAGAAATAAAATGGAATTACAAAATTGGGGGATATATGGAGGCGATCTTCCATTAGACATTGATTATGAAAATGTTGTTTAATTGTTAAAATGTGTAGTCAAAAAAACCTCTTGCATTATTGTTTTTCAACATTAGTGAATTTATCTGTGGTTTTTTTTTCCTAATAAGAATTTTTCACGTAAAATCTATATATATATATATATATATTTTGTTATTACTTTGTGATCAATCCTACTGCTATTACCAATAAAAAACCCATCATCCAGGGTAGCTAGATTCAAACAAAGTTTTAGTTAGAGAAACAGAAGTAGAAGATTTATAGATTTATACATATATTGATAGAGTGAACAAACAGCTAATATCGAGCTTTGATTTTGTCAAATGACTTCAAGCCTTCGTATAGATGTTTCTCGAAGAGTTTCATATGAGCGGTCTGTAGGCATGCTACCAGTGACAAGCTCCCATCATCGGTTAGACTTGGTAGTATGTATATTTTTCCTTCATGGACAACATTTGCTGGACCCATGTATATTGGTCGACCCCATCCAAAATCTGCATTATATATAGGTAGTCGTGTCCATTTGTTGATATTTAGGTTTGGGCACTGGTGAGTGTCTGGTTCTCTCCTGGCAACTGTTATATCTGGCAGTGTTTCTAGGTAGTCAAGAGCTGATCTTAGATACTCATTATTCATCCTTTTCAATGTTCCATGAACTCGCTCTAGGGTATTTACAAACGGTTCTGATTGGAGATGTCCAGATAGAGCAATTAATGAAGCCGTAAACACTGCGTTGCCCACGTACGTTGATGGGAGGGGAGGATGTAGTCTAGGGCGTCCATTAGTTGGCATGTTTAACTTGGTTGGTTGGTCATATGAGAGGCCTCGAGCTTTAGTTGCACAGCGCCATATGTATGCAGCTAGAATGGTGTAGGTGCTGTAATTGGTTTTGTTTCCATGTTCCCGGGACTTGGCTTTTAGGGTATTAAGTTGATTTTGTGTGATCTTGAAAACAGGTACAGTGGAGGGTTTATGATTATTATTAGGGTCAAGTGACGTAGAGGTGTTTAAGGAAGGAGGTGGGTCATATTCGAGATGATGAAATCTAGGGGTTGGCGGCACTCTTGCTCGTAGAAGGGTTCGGTCAATAAGCGGTGGCATGCTAATTTGGGGCAAGCCTCTTGCCATTTCAGACCAACTATTGATGAAATGAAAGGCCGTTGTGCCATCAGTCAAAGTATGATGAGTTGCTATTCCAAGACAGACTCCACCGCATTTAAGACTAGTTACCTAGCAAAATATACACACAACAATTAACGTTTTTAAAGCAAAAATATTAAGGTTTTTTTTTTTTCAAAATTGACAAAAAAAATTGATTAATTATAAAAATATTCAAGTGCAAAATCTTTTACGAGAATGATCTGTTTTTTACGGTAAAAGTTAATGTCATCATTCCTATTGACGCACCATCCCATGTTCTAAATTAAAAAAAAAAAATTGGACGCCGCCAGACTTATTGGTGGCACCGGTGTCAGTTTTGGAAAAAGTATCAATACTTTATTGATGATAATAACATCAACAAAGTATTAATACTTTCGGTTCGACTTCACAAGAAAGTGCTAAGAGTTCCGCGGTGGTGGCTTAGCAGCGAAGAAGATGAAACAAAAACCTTTTTCTCTTCAATGAACCTCTTGTTCGACTCATTTGTAATAATCTTGTAATCCTATTCTTAGCTTTGATTAATCTTGTTCTTAGCTTTTCTTCTCAGAGGGTTATTACAGTTTTTTCCTTTAAAATATCGTTGTATCCGACGGGCTAAAATGATTATTACAGATGAGAGGTTCACTAAAGAGTAAAAGGTTTCGGTTTCATCTTCTTCACAACTAAGCCACCACCATGGACCTCCGTAATTAGCACTTTCTTGTGAAGATGAACATAAAGTATCTATACTTTGTTGATGGTAATACTTTTTACAAAATAATCGGTGTCGCCAATGAGTCTTCTCGTATAAGATTTTATAACTAGGTCATTTTCATAATTAATGTCAATTTTGATAAAAAAAAGCCATATATTAACTTCTTAGCTGATAGCTTAGTTTTTCTTGTGCTTTAACTTCAGTATCAAGCTGTCTGAGTTTTGTCAGAGCTTATCCTTGGTCTCCTACTGCAAGTAACAGTTATCATCTATAATAAGATAATAGTTTCTTCATTCACTTACCTGAGCCATAATAAGCGGATAAGAACTGATATCTCCAGAGTAATCAGCCGTGGGAACCAGTTTCCTCAGTTTTGAGCAGGGAGTAAAACCGTCAAGATCATCCATGGCCGATGTAGTTTCAGCTTCTATCCACAGAACACCCTCTGCGTTGCATAATATCTCGAGCCTACCATTTTCATCACGTCCCAACCTCCCAGCCATAGGATAGAATTGCACAAGAGTCTTGCTTAAAGCCTCCTGTAGCACTTGAGGCTTGAAGAAGTCAGAGGAGCCATTTGGTTTGTAGAAAAACAGCAAAGGGACATGGTATGTTGTCATCACCACGTCCAAGTTTGAAATCCATTGCCTTTCTTTAGGAGTATCTTGAGCAGGGCGTATCATGCTCCATCTCTTTACACTAACATCCATTGATGCTCTGGTAAGAGGCAAACCTGTTGATGAAAAACTGACAGAAGGGAAGGTTAGAAAGTGTCTGTCTATCTTAAGCAAAGGCGAGGTTCTCTTCTCGGGTTTTCTATAAAAGTAACCCAAATTTTGTGAATAATTACGAAAATACTCAATTTCTACTGTTTGTCGGTGTGGCCAGATTATCCGCCAATAATTACATTTAGGGTAAACTATAAAAACGGTCACTTTTATTTGTTTCAAATTATATTTTAGTTATTTGGAGTCTGTTTGTTTCTATGTAAAAGTTTTTACGGAAAATATTTTCTGCATTTTCCTATGTTTATTTCATAGAAAATAATTTAGTTAATAGAAAATAACTTACAGATCAAGGTAAAATAAGTCATTTCTCCTGTAAAATGACCTACCATTTTGAAAAACGTAACTCATTTTCCGGAAAAGAGCTCATCTATAGATAATTTTATTTTTATATAAAAATTAACATAAATCAAGCTTAATATTATTATATTGATAATAAATTTTATTTTTAAAATTTTATTTTTTAATATTATTAAACATACATATTTAATTATTTATATTTAATCATATAATAAATTATTAATATAATAAATATAATTTATTATTTTAATAAATTATTTAATATTTCAATTTTATTTTAATAATAAATTTTAAAAATAATAATTTTAAATAATATTATTCACATATTATTGAAAATATTCAATATTAATATTTTAATAATAAATATTTATTATAATTATAAATATATTAATAATAAATATTTTCTAGTATAAAGGTTAAAATATGTCATAAGTCTATGTACACTTCACATATTTGTAATTTAGTCTTTGTACTTTTATTTTAAAGAATTTAGTCCCTTTACTTTTCAAATTTGAAAATCAAGTCCAATTGTTTACATCGTTAATTTTTTTTGTCAATTTTGTTGATGTCACATTTTTAAATAAAAATACTCACTTAGTAGTCATGTAATTAAAAAATGACGTTGTAATGAATCTAAATTTAACATAATATTTTTAATATATGTAAAAACAATGTAAAATATAAAATTATAGATAAAAATAAATTCAATTAAACAATGAAAAAATAAGAAAACCTCAAATGTATGTTTGTTTAATTGAAAACAACTTTTATGAAATATTTTTAAGAAATCTACAAAACACTAGAAAATATTAGCTTTTCTAGAAAAGTAAATCATTTTCCAAAAATAATTTTCCGGAAGTCATTTTCAGTGAAACAAACGAAGCCTTATGTTTGAAATGCTACGTTTAGTTACGTACGTTATCGTTTTGTTACGAATTGGTCACTCTATCATTAAGCTCTTTTACCTCCCTAATGACGGTCCTACGTGGCAATCCAAATTAAATTTATTTAATTAAAAACCTATTTTCGCCCTAACAATTGGACATCATAGTTGGCATTTAAAACTCATTTGTACTGTCACGTAGGACTATTGTTAGAGAGGTAACGAAATTTAACGGTGGAGTGACCACTTAATAACAAAATGATAACGTAAGTGACTAAAATGTAACGTTTCAAACATAAGTAACTAAAATATAATATGAGATAAATAAAAGTGACAATTACTGTAGTTTACCCAGAAAACAATATTTTTTTTTAGTATTATATAAAGCATTCAGATCTAGCAATTAACCTTTTTAGTTTGCTGAAAAAGGGTGCACCATGTCAGCACCAAATTTGATGCTTTTTTTTTTTTTGTGAAAAGAAAATGAATCAATTACATAAAAGTACTATTGACCTTATATTCCTGTAACAATTCTAAAATTTCCTTGGGAGCTTCCTCAAGGACCTGTAAAGATGATTTCCAATTCAGACTAAGCTTAGCAAGCGGTCTGCCATCAGGTTCCGATCTCTTGGTATATGAAGGATTCTCCATTGGCCTTCCAAATTCATAATTCGCTTGGTCCTTCTGAGCACTGTAATTTCTGGCTCTTCCATATCCATAGCAGTCAGAGCTTGGACTACTTCGAGATTATCGGTCTGAATTAAGGCCCGTCTATACCCTTTATTAAGAAGCAACAGTATCCCATCAAGGATACTCCAAACTTCGGCCTCAAATGGTGAGCAAACACCTAAAAAGCGACCAAATCCCATAATCCAATTTCCATTCTTATCACGTACCACACCTCCTGTAGCTGCATGACCGGTATCTCTCGTCACCGCACCATCAGTGGATAGAAGTACCCATGTGCTCTCAGAAATGTTAGCAAGGTTCGTGTGGGAAGCATTACTCTTATACCCACTAAGGCTTAATTCAAATTGGCGAGCCCAGCTAATGGAGACTTTCACCACTTCAATTGCTGTCCAAGAGATATTCTGAAAAATGAAAAGATTTATATTCTTCCAGATACGCCAAGCAATTAATCCAAAGAGGCTCGACCAAGTGACTCCACTATCCTGCAATCTCTCATGACAACTACACTGTAAAAATCAAATCATTTACATACATAATTTTTAAGTTGATCATTTTTATGATTAATCAAAAAAATTTGAGTTACTTAAAAAAAACCTATCTTTTCTATTGGGAGGTAGCGGACGGGCGAAATATGTTTGCTAATGCTTGTGTTTTTGTGTTCGAAGACAAGGTAATAATGAGAAATTATTTTATGGACATTTTCTACCCCATCATCCATAGCTCAGCCCAATTAAAACAAGACAGGTCATCTTTAATTTGGAAGTTTAGTCCAAATGTACATATGACGTGGAAAAAAAAGATGATGTGTCCTCTTCTAATTAGACGGGATCATAGATGATATGTTGAAAAATGTCCATAAAATAATTTATCAGGTAATTATTATTTCTTTTATTGCTAAAAAAAAAAGCCTATCTTCTCTGTTGGGAGGCAGTGGATGGGTGATATTTTTACATAAATGTAAAAATAGGTTAAATCCTGTTATTAGTACTTGTGCAATGGGCAAGTTGTAAATTTAGCCTATTTATTTTAATTTAATCATTTTAGTCCGTATATTTTTCTAATTTTAAAATTTTAATCTTGATCTAAACGATAACCATTAAATTCATTAAATTTTACTATTTTCAAAATCTTATACGTCAAAAATATTATCATATATGTAATATTATGTCAACTTGTTAAAATTTAAAAATTCAAAAAATATAAGGATTATGAATGATCAAATTAGAGAACGTGGAATAACTTTATACTATGTACAAGATTAACGACATAAATTAACAAACATATTTAATTACTACTCTTTGAGCAGGATTAAAATTTTAAATGCCAAAAAGTATAAGGACTAAAATTGACTATATTTTTAATATAGAGATTAAATTCGCAAACTACTTATAATACAGGGACTAATACCAGAATTTGGCAAATAAAAAAATTGAAGACAGGCAATCTATACCGTACACGTCATTGAAAGATGATAAAAGAGTTGACACGTGCGGACAGTAATTGGCAGAAGAAATCAGGTGTAAAAAAACATGTGGCTTTGACATAACAAAGCAAATGTAATAAAGTAGCAAAGTGTTTAGAATTAGATTCTAATTTTGATTGATTTGATTAATTTAATTAAATAAATTATTAAAAATATTTAACAATAAAAAATTGATTTGATTGGTCGATTTAACCAATTTGTGAAATAATTAATCCCTTATTCTAAACTGATATCTTAATTAATTTTCGATTTGATTTAATCCAATTTCAATAATTGTGATTTAAACTCAAAAGTCATTGAGAATTTTATTAATTTATTTTAGTGTTTTTTAAATATTTTTATATTAAATTTAAAATATATATTTTATTTTTTATACGATTAATATTTTAATGATTCAATTGTCATATTTCATATTCTGTTCAAATAGATTATGCATGTCAAATTTGATGTAAATTAAAAAAAATAACTATTTATTTTATATAAAAAAACTTTTAATAGTTCAATATATACAATATTTTAGATCAATATGACAGAAATATCGAATCGGTTCGAAAATTTACACGCATATCAAATACAATTATATCGATAAATTTACAATTGGATCGTTGAAATATTATCAAATTTGTTACCAATCCACTAATGGCTTGCTTGGCCTTGTCACTAGCCCATTAAGCTGTAAATGTTAAATTTTGAAAGCACCTATCATCTCGTGGATATTTGATATATTCTTAACTGTTTCATTTTATATTTATTAGTTTTTATTGATAATTTCAAGGTAAAACATATCACGGAGATTTTTTTTATTAAAAGTCAAATTACATTTTGCCCCATTTATTAAAAAAATTAACAAATTAGTCTCTTTATATAGATCAAAGAGTAAACTGGTACCTTTTTATTAAAAATTTCATACATTTTTACTATTAAAACATTTTTACTAGTGTTTTGGAGTACCAAAAACTTCAATTGGGCCAAGAGGAAGTGCGTAAACTACACTATTAGTCATTAAATTATGGGAAAGTTTTTGGTTCGGTCACTAAATTCGAAAATTTTCATTCAAGTCACTAGGCTATTAAGTTGTTTTTTAAGTTCCACTAACGAGCTCCAAGTAAGAAATCGACAACCGGTACGATGGATCAGTACCCATCAATGACTAGAAAAACATACATTATAAGTTGATTTTATGGTCAATGTTGGAAATCAGAGCAAAAAAATGTTTGAATTTTGGTTTGTAGATTTGTGATATCCAAAGTTGTTTCATAAAAATAGAAAATGAACTGTAGAAGTGAAGGAGAAAGAGAGCTTTCAATTGATGCATGCACTGCGAACACAGAAATTTATATAACATCAATTTTAACAACCCAATGACTTAAAAGAAAACTTTTGAATAGTTCAATAACCAAATTATAATTTTTTAATTAAGTAACCAAAACGAAAATTTACCCATAAATTTTGTATTTTCGAGTTCTTATTTCACTTTAGTTAAATCATATATCATAAGTGAGTTTGATCCAAACTTAATTTAATTTAAAATTTTGAATATATTTCAATTATTCGGTATTGTTTTAATATGGTTATGGACAAATAATTTGGTGTTTTTAGAGTTGTTTGATCTGAATCCCGTTTGATCCAGTTAGAAAAGTTCAAGCTGCAACTCACTTGTTAAAGAAATAAAATAGAATTGCAAATTTGGGAATATGTGGGGGCGATCTTCTATTAGACGTTGATTATAAAAATGTTATTTATCCATTAAAACGTGTGTAGTCAAAAAAACCTCTTGCATTATTATTTTTCAACATTAATGAATTTCTCCTCTGCTCGTAATTTTTTTTCTAATAAGACTTTTTTACGTAACATCTGCGTATTATTATTTTTCTTTATTATTTCTTTGCTATCAATGCTACTACAATTATCAAGGTATAGTATAATAATTACCAATAAAAGACCTTTCTGCCAGGCCAGCTTACATGGTAAATTTCAAATAAACAGGATTCAAACAAAAACTCATAGTTAAAGAAACAGAAGTAGAAGATTTATAGGTTTATACATATATTGATAGAGAGAACAAACAACTAATATCGAGCTTTGATATTGTCAAATGACTTCAAGCCTTCGTATAGATGTTTCTCGAAGAGTTTCATATGAGCGGTCTGTAGGCATGCTACCAGTGACAAGCTCCCATCATCGGTTGGACTTGGTAGTATGTATATTTTTCCTTCATGGACAACGTTTGCTGGACCCACGTATATTGGTCGACCCCATCCAAAATCTGCATCATAAAGAGACAGTCGTGCCCATTTGATGATACTTAGGTTTGGGCACTGGTAAGTGTCTGGTTTTCTCCTGGCATCTGTTATATCTGGCAGTGTTTCTAGGTAGTCAAGAGCTGATCTTAGATACTCATTATTCATCCTTTTCAATGTTCCATGAACTCGCTCTAGGGTATTTACAAACGGTTCTGATTGGAGATTTCCAGATAGAGCAATTAATGAAGACATAAACATTGCGTTGCCCAAGTACGTTGATGGGAGGGGAGGATGTAGTCTGGGGCGTCCATTGGTTGGCATGTGTAACTTGGTTGGCTGATCATATGAGAGGCCCCAAGCTTTAGTTGCACAGCGCCATATGTATGCAGCTAGAATGGTGTAGGTGCTGTAATTGGTTTTGTTTCCATGTTCCCATGACTTGGCTTTTAGGGTATTTAGTTGATTTTGTGTGATTTTGAAAACAGATACGATGGAGAGTTTATGATTATTAGGGCCGAGTGACGTAGAGGTGTTTAAGGAAGGAGGTGGGTCATATTCGAGATGATGAAATCTAGGGGTTGGTGGCACTCTTGCTCGGAGAAGGGTTCGGTCAATAAGTGGTGGCATGCTAATTTGGGGCAAGCCTCTTGCCATTTCAGACCAACTATTGATGAAATGTAAGGAAGTTGTGCCATCTAGCAAAGTATGATGAGTTGCTATTCCAAGACAGACTCCACCGCATTTAAGACTAGTTACCTAGCAAAATATACACACAACAATTAACGTTTTTGAAGCAAAAATATTAAGTTTTTTTTTTCAAAATTTACAAAAAAAATAAAATTGATTAATTATAAAAATAGTGTAAAATCTTTTACGAGAATGATTTGTTTTTTACGGTAAAAGTTGATGTCATCATTCCTATTGACGCACCATCCCATGTTCTAAAATAAAAATAAAAATTGGACGCTGCCAGACTCATTGATGGCACCGGTGTTAGTTTTGTAAAAAAGTATCGATACTTTATTGATGGTAATAACATCAACAAAGTATTAATACTTTCGGTTCGGCTTCACAAGAAAGTGCTAAGTGTTCCGTGGTGGTGGCTTAGCAGCGAAGAATATGAAACCAAAACCTTTTTCTCTTCAATGAACCTCTTGTTCGACTCATTTGTAATACTCTTATAATCCTATTCTTAGCTTTGATTAATCTTGTTCTTAGCTTTTCTTCAGTGAGGATTATTACAGTTTTTTCGTTTAAAATATCGTTGTATCTGACGAGCTAAAATGATTATTACAAATGAGAGGTTCACTAAAGAGCAAAAGGTTTCCGTTTCATCTTCTTCAGTACTAAGCCACCACCATGGACCTCTGTAATTAGCACGTTCTTGTGAAGATGAACATAAAGTATCTATACTTTGTTGACGGTAATACTTTTTACAAAATAAAATGAGTCTAGCGACACCAACTTTTACGTAAAAAAAGGTATAAGATTTTATACCTGGGTCATTTTCATAATTAATGTAAATTTTGATAAAAAAAAAAGCCATATATTAACTTCTTAACTGATAGCTTAGTTTTTCTTGTGCTTTAACTTCAGTATCAGGCTGTTTGAGTTTTGTCAGAGCTTATCCTTGGTCTCCTACTGCAAGTAACAGTTATCATCTATAATAAGATAATAGTTCTTCATTCACTTACCTGAGCCATAATAAGCGGATAAGAACTGATATCTCCGGAGTAATCAGCCGTGGGAACCAGTTTCCTCAGTTTTGAGCAGGGAGTAAAACCGTCGAGATCATCCATGGCCGATGTAGTTTCAGCTTCTATCCACAGAACACCCTCTGCGTTGCATAATATCTCGAGCCTACCATTTTCGTCGCGTCCCAACCTCCCAGCCATAGGATAGAATTGCACAAGAGTCTTGCTTAAAGCCTCCTGTAGCACTTGAGGCTTAAAGAAATCAGAGGAGCCATTTGGTTTGTAGAAAAACAGCAAAGGGAGATGGTATGTTGTCATCACCACGTCCAGATTTGAAATCCATTGCCTTTCTTTAGGAGTATCTTGAGCAGGGCGTATCATGCTCCATCTCTTCACACTAACATCCATTGATGTTCTGGTAAGAGGCAAACCTGTTGATGAAAAACTGACAGAAGGGAAAGTCAGAAAGTGTCCGGCCATCTTAAGCAAAGGCGAGGTTCTCTTCTCGGGTTTCTTTTATAAAAGTAACCCAAATTTTGTGAATAATTACGAAAATAATTCAACTCCTACAGTGTTTGTCGGCCAATAATTGCATTTTAAAAATATAATAATATTTTTTTAGTGGTGTTATATAAAACATGAAGCAATTAACCTTTTTAATTTGCTGAAAAAGGGTGCAGCAGGTAGGCAACAAATTTTATATTTTTAATTTTTTTTTGTCTATTTTCATTTTAATACTATCTCCTTTTAAAATTAAATTTAAATAGCCCTTAAAATTATAGGAATAACAAAAATAAACTCTTTTAACTTTTTATTTTTTTAAAAATAATAAACTTAAAAGATTATATAATTTTTTTTTTAAATTACCCAAATATATCCTTCAAAATAATTTCTCGAGTTTATCTAAATTTAAATATGCTAGGGAATGAATTGAAAATGTTTAAAAAAAATACAACTATTGGCCAATGATGGGGTCGGTGCCGCCAGTGTGTCTGACGACACCGACATACACTATAGAAATCAGATCATTTACGTACATAATTTTTAAGTTGGTTATTGTCGTAATTAATAAAAAAATTGAGGCGGTGTATAGGTGATAATTTTACATATTTAAATGTAAAAATAGGTTAAATTCTGATATTAGTACTTGTGCAATGTGCAAGTTGTGAATTTAGTCTATGTACTTTAATTAATTTGATCATTTTAGTCCCTATATTTTTCTAATTTTGAAATCCCAATCTTGATCTAAACAATAACCATTAAATTCATTAAGTTCTACTATTTTCAAAATCTTATACGTCAAACATATTATCATATATGTAATGTTATGTCAGCTTGTTAAAATTTAGAAATTCGAAAAATATAAGAATTATGAATGATCAAATTGGAGAATGTGGAATAACTTTATGCTCTGTACAAGATTAGTGACATAAATTAACCAAGCATATTTAATTTCTACTCCTTGTGGATGATGAAAATTTTAAATGCTAAAATGTATAAGGATTAAAATTGACTATTTTTTTTTTAAATATAGAGACTAAATTCGCAAACTACTTAGAGTATAGGGACTAATAACACAATTTGGCAAATAAAAAAATTGAAAACAAGCTATCTATACCGTACACGTCATCGAAAGATGATAAAAGAGTTGGCACGTGCGGACAGTAATTGGCAGAAGAAATCAGGTGTAAAAAAATCACGTGATTTTGACATAACAAAGTAACGTAATAAAGTATTTAAAAATTGCTCTGAATGGTTGAATTAAATAAATTATTGAAATTGAAAAAAATTGAAAAAAATTATCCGATCCGTCGATTGAATCAATTTGTGAGATAATTAATTCAATTTTTTATTCCAAATTGATACCTTAATTAATTTTATTTTGATAATTGTGATTTAAATTCAAAAGTCATTGAAGATTTTATTAATTTATTTTAGTGTTTTTTTAATATTTTTATATTAAATTTAAAATATGTATTTTATTTTTTTATATGATTAATATCCTAATCATTCAACTATCATATTTTATATTAGGTTCAAATAAATTATGCACGTCAAATTTGATCTATATTAACAAATTTTAACTATTTATTTTATATATAAAAAAACTCTTAATAGTTCAATATATACAATATTTTAGATCAATATGATAGAAATATCGGATCATTTTATAAATTTACATGCATGTTAAGTACAATTATATTAATAAATTTAACAGTTAAATTGTTAAAATATTACCAAATTTGTTACCCATCCACTAATGGCTTTGCTCGGCCTTGTTATCAACCCATTAAGTTGTGCATGTTAAATTTTGAAAACACTTATCACCTCAATGGATATTTGATATATTCTTAACTGTATCATTTTATATTTATTAGTTTTTATTGATAATTTCAAGGTAAACGTACTATGGAGGTCCTTATAATAAAAGTTAAATTGTATTTTATCTCATTTCTTTAAAAAATTGTCAAATTAGTCTCACTATGTACATCAAATAGTAAACTGGTATTTTCTATTAAAATATTCATACATTTCTAGTATTAAAACTTTTTTACGAGTGTTTGGGAGTACCAAAAACTTCAATCGGGCCAAGAGGAAGTGTGTAAACTACACCATTAGTCACTAAATTATGGGAAAGTTTTTTATTTGGTCACTAAATTCTAAAATTTTCATTTAAGTCACTAGGATATTAAGTTGTTGTTTTTTTTTTAAGTTTTGCCAACGAGCTTCAAGTAAGGATTCGACAATCGATACAGTAGATTGGTACCCATCGGTAGGTAGAAAAATATATCTTAGGTCCAAGTTGTTTTGACAATCAATGTTGGAAATCAAAGAAAAAAAAATGTTTGAATTTTTGTTTGCATATTCGTGACATCCAAAGTTGTTTTATAAAAATAAAAAATGAACCATAGAAGTGAAGAAGAAAGAGAGCTTTCAATCTATGCATATAGTGCAAATAAAAAAGTCATATAATATCAATTTTAATATCCCAATGACTTAAAAGAAAACTTTTAAATAATTCAATAACCAAATTATAATTTTTTAATTAAGTGACAAAAACGGAAATTTACCCATAAATTTTGTATTTTCGAGTTCTTATTTCACTTTAGCTAAATCATATATCATAAGTGAGTTTGATCCAAGCTTAATTTAATTTAAAATTTTGAATATATTTTAATTATTCGATATTGTTTTAATATGGTTATGGACAAATAATTTGAGGTGTTGTTAGAGTTATCTGATTTAAATCCCGTTTGATCCCGTCAAAAAAGTTCGAGATGCAACTCACTTGTTAAAGGAATAAAATAGAATTGCAAATTTGGGGATATGTAGGGGCGATCTTTTATTAGACGTTGATCATAAAAATGTTGTTTAACCATTAAAACGTGTGTAGTCAAAAAAACCTATTGCATTGTTGTTTTTCAACATTAGTAAATTTTTTCTCTACCCGTAGTTTTTTTCCTATTAAGACTTTTTCACTTAAAATCTACGTATTTTTCAAGCCTATATTTTTGTTCAAATCTTCGGGTGGGCCTTCGGGTCGAGTCGGGCAGGCGGTCAACCCATGAACAAGTCTAATACTAAGTTAACAAAGTTAATAAATATTGATTTTTCCATCTATCTTAACATGATTTGAGGGGCAAAACTCAGAAAATACCAAAAATAACAAAAATTACCGGAAAGTATAGGGTTGAAAATTAATGACCGGAAGGGCAATTTCCCCCAAAATCGCGTCCCGTCGGTAGCGTTTTTGAAGTGCGACCTAAAAAGCGCGTCCCGGGGGCGCTTTGGAACACGCCACGTCAAAAACGCTTCCCGTGGGACGCGTTTTTGTTGACGTGGCCTAAAGCGCCCCGGGGACGCGCTTTAGGCCGCAACAATCAAAATTTTTTTTTGACCGTTGGGGCCCAACGGTCAGAAAAAAACCCTATAAATACCCCCAACCCTTCATTTTTTCACAATTCAATCCTTTCTCATTTTTCTCTCAATTTGCTATCAATTTGCTCTCAAATTTCTCTCAAATTTACGCTTAAATTTCAAAATAGTCCTTTACTATTTATAAAAAGCCCTTTATAATTTTTTTAAACCTATTTTTGGAAAATTTTTAAATTATTTATCGGAGTACAATGGCGGGAATTATGTCGCTTAGGCGAGGACCACATTGCCGTCCAAAGAAAAGAAAATGGTAAGTTTGAATGTTAATTTTTCAATATTATTAAATTTTTAATTATGCAATTTTAATTAATTTAGAATTTTATAATTTTATAATTTTTAAACGATTGTAGATCGGGTGTTGCAATGTTATATTCGCAACATGCCCGGTCCCCATCGCCATTGATCGAGAATTACTCGCGGAAGCGGGTTTTTGGCACGTGGCCACGATAGCCCGGGGGTTCAAGTTGGAGCCGCCTTTGATCAGCGCGTTGATAGAGAGGTGGAGACCAGAGACGCACACTTTCCATTTGCCATGCGGAGAGTGTACCATCACCTTGGAAGATGTGCAGTTACAGTTGGGATTACCGGTGGACGGGTCGGTAGTCACCGGGTCCGTAACATCTCTCGATTGGATGGCCGTATGCTACGAGCTTCTGGGTGCCATTCCGGATAAAATTCAAGGAGCTCGGATCGATTTGGCTTGGTTACGAGACGCAATCCCGCAGCCGAATGAAGGTTCGACTGAAGAAGAAAGAATACGGTATGCGCGGGCATACATACTTCAGATAATTGGAGGCTATCTGATGCCGGACCTCTCTAGAAACCTCGTCCACCTGAGATGGCTCCTGAAACTTGTTGATTTCAGAGCAGCCGGTGAATTGAGTTGGGGGTCTGCCGTGCTATCTATATTATACCGGGAGATGTGCAGGGCGACGCTGCCGAGTAAACAAAAAATCGGAGGTTGCCTATCACTACTGCAGTCATGGGCATGGTTTCGATTTCCATTTTTACGTCCTCGACTCGACCAGCCATATTCATTCCCACTGATAACGAGGTAAATTTAATATTATATTTTACAATTATGTCGTATATTTATAGTATAATTGCATGCTAAAAGTTTATTTAATTAGGTGGAACCATCCGAGGAGCAGTCATGTTGGAATACCTAACGCGCTTGAGGATATACGGCTCCTGTTGGACCAAAGGTCGGAATCAGAAGTAAGTGTCGAATTTCGTTATTATAATTTAGTATTTCGTAGGTAGTGTCTAATATTATGTATATAACTAATAAGTTGGTAATGTTAATATAGTTTCAATGGACACCGTACGAGGATCCCGAAATTCGGGCAGTAATTCCGGATGAGTATCTCCAAAATTCGAACAGTTGGCACGTTAAGGTCCCGCTAATCACCTACTCAACAGTGGAGATGCACCAGTCAGATCGGGTTCTGCGGCAATTTGGATGCCGCAACCGATTCCAAAGATGCCTCATGAGGTGCTCGATGATGAGCACAAAGTGGACTTACTGCAAAGACACTGCGGATTGGCCAAGATTTTGGTCGAACATATCGAGACGTGGGAGAACCGGTATGACTTTTTACCTAACCAGGAACCGATCATAGTTCCGAGTTTAGCGTGCGTCGAGTACATGCCATGGTTTAGAATCCATGGCATGCCGATCTGTTGTCCGGATGAGGAGAGGCGACGGCTAATTCGCGAGCTGGAAGGAACGTCGGGGCCCTTTACATCGAAGGAGAATGGATGATGAACCGGGCCCAAGAGCGTGCACATCACCGGGCCCATCAACAGCGCCTACACGATCACCGGGCCCATCAACGGCGCTACACACCATCCGGGCCCATCCGTTCAGCCTAACAACACCGACATCACGGCATCCACGTTTATGCCGTGCACGCACCTTGCCCCTTATATGTATCCTCCTAACCCATATATGTTTCCTTTTCCTTGTCCCACCCTGTGTTGGAATGCATGGCGAGTTCGAGTCCGTTCCGACAACTCGTTGGCACACCGATCGTGAGACCGACTTCGGGTGTGGGATTAGATGAGGTGCCGTCGGGAGCGATAGTTTCTACCGTGCTCCTTCACCGTGACGGGATGCGATCACCCCCGCCGTGGTTTATGCAAACACCTCCGGGGTCATTATTTTATCAATGTGGGTCATCATCGCAACACCTAGAACTGCACCCACTTCCGAGGAACCCGAATCCCCACCGAGGTTCCACGACTTCACGGAAGCTAGAAGAAGGAGGAATCCAGTAGCAGAATCGCCGACCACCCGATCGTGGTAATGGTTCCCCACCAGCATCAACATTGATTAGGATAGGCTTTTTTATTTTATAAATTGTAATTTAATTTTTTTATTCTTTGAATAAAAAAGTTGTTTTTTAATTTGTGTTTGTAATTTAATTTTAATATCAAAAGTTGTGTATTTTTTTGTATGTAATATAATTTGAATTTTTAATAAAATAAAAAATTATTTCCTATTTTATATTCTTTTAATTTAGTCCTCTTCACTAAATTAAAATTGAGTTTTTTTGAGAAAATTGAGTTCTTTGATAAAATGAAAAAATTATTTCCTATTTTATATTCTTTTAATTTAGTCCTCTTCACTAAAATATAATTGAGTTCTTTGATAAACCGTTGTTCTTTGATAAAATAAAAAATTATTTCCTATTTTATATTCTTTTAATTTAGTCCTCTTCACTAAAATATAATTGAGTTCTTTGATAAACCGTTGTACTAAAAAAACAGAAATTACATAGCCAAAGAAGAGACAAACAAGCTAATAACACGGTCAACTATTCCGATTTGGACACGAGCGAGATGTATGGCCCGGGTTCCTACACCATCCGCACCGCTTACTTTGGTTGGTCGGTTCTCGGATATCCATATTGTTGCGTATTCTAGTCGAGGAAGGTCGACCTTTTGGTTTGCGCCTCAATTCTCTATCCGGCAACAGCTTATACGGTGCACGCGATACCGATGGTCACTTACGTTCATCTGGGACTGGTGGGAATACGTGTCTCCACAAGTTGTACATGTTTTCTAATTTGTACACTTCGTCGACATAGCTCATGGGATCAATACGGAGATTCTGACAAGCCGCAAGTACATGAGCACATGGGTAACGAAGTGCATCAAATATCCCACAGTCGCATGTCCTATTTGTCAAGTGTACACGATAATGACCGCCAACAATACCTTGGTTGGGTCTGTCAAACTCCGTGACACGAAACCATAGGCTGTCGCGATCATGACATACTGTGTGCATGGTGTTCGCACGCGCCTTCCCACGATTAATTTGTTGCAAGACCTTACGGCTCCATACATGGCCTCCTTCCATTTGCCCTCTATAACTCATTGCTCTCTTGGAAATAGTGCCGCTAACCGAAAATATGTCTCTCGCACAAGCCGGCCTGTATGTCGGCAGATGACGGGTTCCTTTCGTAATGTAATTTATGCATTCGGCAAGGTTTGTGGTCATATGCCCATATCGTAGGCCACCGTCATATGCTTGTGTCCTTTGTTCGAAAGGAATATTGCAAAGGTAGCTTGCGCCTTTGGCGTTATCTCGAGCGCAAATCGCCGGCATCTCGTGAAAACGGTCTTTATTGATCTCATACCCGCTAATATACGTTGATAGCGAATATTACATACCACTCTTCAATTGCGAATAAATTGAATATATCAAAATAAATTTTATTATTAGATATTTCATACCCATATCGATCACTTGCCGTTTCTCTCTTTTAGATCGATGTTGCCCATAGTAGTTGGATGCGACATGCCTCGGGCAATATCGATGGTGTGTGCGATGCCACATGCTTCCACTGGCGTTCTATTGCCGCAAGTATTCCAGGCCCCGATCCGATATAACGATATGTCGGGTTTGGGGCAAACATGCCTCCTTAACTCGGATAGGAAGAAGTCCCAATCATCACCGATTCCCGGTGTTATTGCGTAACGCAATCGGAAGGATTCTCCCACGTACCGTCTTGTGCCACGGCTAGCAATAGCCGGCGCGTATATCTACCATACATGAAGGTACCGTCAATTTGTACCAATGGCTTGCAATATGTAAAAGCATCTCGGCATTGCTTAAATGTCCGAAATGACGCTTGAACACCGCGCATCCACGGAGCGAGCACGATCGTTGTAGTACGCCGGTTCCGTTTCAAGGTCTGTTGTCTTTGCACGGGACATACTCTCCAAAGACACGACACCACCGCCACACTTCATTATATGAAACGCCCCACCGACCGTGCAATTTTTCCAACAACGCTCGCTTGGCTATCCAAGCCTTTTACGAAGAGGGCGTGTACCCCATTTGGCTACGAATATTGCCAATTAAGTAAGCATCAGTAGTTACGGGATCGGCCTTCACCGTCGGGATTATTAAATCACCAACATGTCCGAATCCATCCTTGGATGATCTTCATTACACTGCCAATGAAGTACGTTAAATAATGCAACATTACATAATATTAGTCTTATTCGGAATCATTGAACACATAGTGGTACTGCACTCTGTAAGACATGTATGCGGACCTTTGTACTTTTTCACCTCCCACGATACCGTCCTTTTCCTCAACGACGCCATGATTTTCCATGAACATGTGCCGTCTTGCATCGCACACTTTGCCTCGCACCTATCGAGCTTTGATTTAACCATAGTGTAGTTAACCCTGTTCTCGATCTTTGTATTGTTTCAATGCAAAGAAGAAAAGTATTCTTGTTGGAAAAGCGGTTACCAACTTCTAATTGATCCGAATCCAACAAAGAATTTGTACGGCCACGCGCGCGTCCGGTGTGGTAGTTCAGAAACTCCAATGCATCATCTTGAGATAGATCGACATTATGCATGCTGCGCTGGAGGTGAGTATGCCCCGAATAGCGGATCTTCTTCTTATTCGTGCGAACCGCCTCAACGTCTTGGTACAATTGGAACGGGCCCGGTTGTAAAATAATCCAACCGCACCATCGTGCCCCGGCTCCCGAGGTGGATCCACATCGGATTCATCATCCCATCCTCTATAATCTGCAACAAACGAAGGCCCTCACCGTGCATGTCGTCGGTAACAACGCAGGCCCTCATCGCCGGGATGTCGTCGGTAATACATCATCCTCCTTAAACATCTTTCGTAACGATCCCAATCGTATGTGGATTGCCATCCACTAGAAGTTGATGACCTCCCCAATACGTATTTACGTCATCCGACGCCGAATGACGAATATGCATGTCCCATCCACCAACCCGAGTGTCGTGCGGGGTTATGTTTTCCATACTACCACCGCACCCGCACTTCGTGTTTTGCCTCCCACTTACAGAGTGTCGACTTGGGGTCGTGTATTCCCCTCGAACGATACTAGATGTTGAGGTCGCAAACAGATCACTTGGAGATGAAAATTCCACATATACCTCGATATAGGGTGAACCACCGGCAAGATGAGTCTCCACCATTGCCTCAAGGCTCCGAGGACCTTTGATGTCGAATGAGTCATATCTCACCGGATCAACCAAGCACAAAATCTATACTTAATAGATGAACTTTCATTAGCGTTGTTCCGAATATTTTACGCCTAATTCTTTTGCGAAGTTCTACCAAATCGACGTTCCGATTAAAACTCAATCGCTATTTGTGTTCTCCGATAAGAAAACAACACCATTTTCGATTGTCACGCACTTCACCATCGTAGTAAATAACAAAGATTAATACGTTCACTCATTGCAAGTGGGACGGTGTAAAAGAGTAAAATTATTGTACTAAAAATCACACTAAGTTCAATTCCCGGGGAAAGAGAGGTGGATCACAAGGATCACTTAAGTACCAAGTCTTTCCTAGCCGAATATCCTCAATCGTAATTTAATAGCACAATAAATAACTACGATCACACTCACAAGATATGAAAAAATTTTGCCTACGTCTTGGGCACTAACAAATATATTTCACTCCAAAAATACAAGTGAAAATTTACAAATAGGAGAGAGAGAACAATGCCTTAAGTAGAGAATGGCAAATTGTGGGATGAAGAAAATGAGAAATGGTTAGGCCTATTTATAGTTGAGGTTTAGGGATCAAACTTACAAAGTACCTATTCAAATAGGGACCAATATTGCAATTACCCCATACCAATTTTCACATCACATCAACTTTCGGTGCCTAATTTTGGAGCCATTTTCTTCCCACTTGCCGCCACCATATTTCGGGAAAAAAAGCCTAAAAGCGCGTCCGGGAGCGTTTAGGCCACGCCATCGAAAAGCGCGCCCACGGGGCGTTTTTGATGACGTGGCCTAAAGCGCGCCCCGGGACGCGCTTTAAGTCGCACTTCAAAAACGCCTCGACGGGGACGCGATTTTGGGGGAAATTGCCCTTTCCGGTCATTAATTTTCAACCCTATACTTTCCGGTAATTTTTGTTATTTTTTGGTATTTTCTGGTTTTTTGCCCTGATTTGAGCAATAACATAAATTTAAATTTTAAAAGTGGCGAAAAATTAAATAAAAATTAAAATAATTTTTTTAAATTGAAGGTTGAAATAAATTATTGTGCGTAGTAATACGAATAATATGCAGGTATTGTTAGTTAATTTATGATCCTAATTTGTTGGGCCTTTTAAAATCCCAAAGTCCCTCATTTTTCTGTTTCAAAAGCCTGCCACTGTCTCTCAGCTTCGTCTTCCTTCTTCATCTTTCTGCTCCATAGATCGCTTTTCAACTCAGTTCCGGTGAGTCACTCATTAAACATAATTTTTATTCTCTCTTTATTTATTTATATATTTATTTCAATCAATTCCATGCAGTTATAAACTTACGATGCCATATGCTTCAATTTTTTTTTTTGGCTCAATTATTTCTAAATTTCGCTTTCTTTTCAGTCCGATATGATGATCAACAAAATCAATTTTCTTTTCCTTTTTTCATAATTTAAATTTTTTTTTACTTATAATTATAATGTTACGATGACATGCTTCAACTAATCAGTTTCTTATCGAATATTGAAAATAAGAAGAAAAGGAAAAGGAATCATTTTTCTCCCTTTTTTACACCTTTTTCTTGTCTACCAAACGCTTTCATGGATTTTTGTGTTAATATTTTTTTTCTTCTTTGATCACCTCGTTTCATTGGGTTCTCTTCAAAGTTCAGTTTTTCTTTCAATATGTATTGGGTTTTTTTTTTTGTGTGCATGATTTTAGCTTGTTTTTCACTTAATTTTTGTTTTATATAAATCTATATATCAGTGCTCTTGTTTTAGCACTTGAAATCAAGGGGAAAAAATGGGGATCATTGAGAGGATTAAAGAAATTGAAGCCGAGATGGCTCGAACCCAGAAAAATAAGGCAACAGGTATAAATTTTATCTCTTATGAACTGAATTTTCCTTTTTATTTGTTGTTATTTTGCTAATTCTTCATCCTATTGAAAACAGTGAATCTATTAACTTTATGTTTTTATTATTTTTTTTGGACTGAATATATACAGAATACCATCTTGGCCAGCTTAAGGCAAAGATTGCAAAGCTAAGGACTCAATTACTAGAGCCACCAAAAGTATGAATGTTTCTTTTGTATGAATAAATTCTAATTTTGTTTTTTGTTTTCTACTTATATGATGAATACATAAATATAGGTATATATTTCTCTAACTTCTGCTTTGCCACTTATTAATGTACTTGTGCCTGCTAATAATGTTACCATCTATCTTTACTAACAATTCCTAAGGCTTGAATTTAATATCAGTTTCCTTTTCTTTTCTTTTTCTTCAATGTTTTAAGTTTACAGGTTCTTTTTCACTTTCTAGGTAGGTGGGTTTCTTTTTACTATATAACTTTACCATATCTAACTGCTCAAATAAGTTATTTTTTCTTGCTTGGTTGATTAGATATTTATAAGAGTTTTGAATGATTAAGCTGTTCGTTGCCTTGCTGATGATTTATTATTAAGATTGCACTACCTTTTCCATGCAATAATCTTTCTTTTTGTCCTTTAAACTTCTTTCGAATCTATGTATCAGGGTTCTAGTGCAGGTGGAGATGGTTTTGAAGTTACAAAATTTGGTCATGGACGTGTAGCACTAATAGGATTTCCAAGGTCTGTACCTTTATCACTTGCATACTGAGACCTTGACTCTAGCTTGCTTTATCTTCTTGTGCAATTAATTTAGGAAAACATATAGTGTACTTTCTGATTAGTACAACATGCATAAATTTGTGCTCTCTGTCTACATTTTTTCTTTGGAGAGGAAGCTAACTGTTGCATTGTATTTCGACTACAGTGTGGGGAAATCAACCCTTTTAACAATGTTAACAGGAACTCATTCAGAAGCTGCATCTTATGAGTTCACAACACTTACATGCATTCCTGGTATCATACACTACAACGATACTAAGATTCAACTACTTGATCTTCCTGGAATTATTGAAGGTGCTTCTGAAGGCAAAGGACGTGGGAGGCAGGTAAAAATTTGCAGATTCTAGTTTTACCTGGTGGTATGTTCTCGTCTCTTGGTATAAAATGTATCATTACCAAGTGAGGGAAATTCTGATAAAATTTTTTATTGAATGTTGTTTGATTAACTGCTTAACATTCTCCTTTAAATGTTGTTTGATTAAATGCTTAACATTCTTTTTGGCTGAGTGTTATGTTGAAGTTGGTTGAGGGTGCTATATGCCTACATTCAAAGTTCCTACTAAGAAAAAGATAAGATTATGTCTTTTTCCTTTTACTTACTGTTCAACTATCTGATCTCATTCTTATGCTCAATTTGATTGAGTAGTTTTGTTTTTTATCTCAAAATATTTTATGAGATTGCTTGTTTCTCAGGTTATTGCTGTTGCCAAGTCGTCGGATCTTGTGCTTATGGTTCTTGATGCCTCTAAAGTAAGTATCCATACCATAATAGTGGGGTTCAAGAACTGGTCATTATGCTTATTTGTTATGATGAAATTCTTGATTAGGATGCTCATAAGGTGTTACTGTCAACAGATGGTCCTGCAATTATGATGTTTATAGTTGCCATAGTTTGTCAATGTTTTAACTATTAATGTCTGTTTCCTCAATCCTGAATATTATTGTTAACTTGATACCATTAAACTTTCAAGAGTTATGTTATTTTTCTGTTTTTGACTTGTTGTTTTCCCTTTATTTTATCAATTCTTTCCTTATGCCCATTTAATCTTGCTATGGAAACTTCAGAGTGAGGGTCATCGCCAGATATTAACCAGGGAACTGGAATCTGTGGGTCTGCGTTTAAACAAGAGACCTCCTCAAGTAAGTTCATTCCTGGCTGTTGTCTGCGTGGTAAATCAATGATATATTAGCTATATTTGTAGGTTTTAAAGTATTGAATTGTTGTTTGTCTTGAGAAGAATGATGATTGTCACATAACAAATGATTTGGTACTTTTTACTGTATCTTCATATACGTGTTATTTCATTTGCAGATATATTTTAAAAAGAAAAAAACTGGAGGAATCTCTTTCAACAGCACATTACCTTTGACTCATGTGGATGAGAAACTCTGTTATCAAATTTTACATGAATACAAAATTCACAATGCAGAGGTATGTACTCTTCGATATGATTCGATCTTAAATGGTGTTTCCTTACTCTCAGATATTCTTGATGGATTATTTTTCAGGTTCTATTTCGCGAGGATGCTACCGTGGATGATCTTATTGATGTCATTGAAGGAAACCGCAAATATATCAAGTGTGTTTATGTTTACAACAAGATAGATGTCATTGGCATTGATGATGTGGATAAGTTAGCACGGCGGCCGAATTCTGTTGTCATAAGCTGCAATCTGAAGGTATGTTATTGATCCCCTGTTGTCTTTTAAATGTTAACGGTTTCTGGAAATAATAAAGAACTAGAATGGAATTTAAGGAAGAAGAGTGTTGGTTTTAGAATGCAGCTTGTTTCTTCTAGTGACATGTTCAAAGTCTGTTGACCTGTCATCTCATCATGCTTTTTATGAAGTGCATTGTCCATTACCTGCCAAAAGTACACTAACATACTGTCTGCTGTTCATAGATAATGGAATGCAAGGTGAAACCTGTTATCAATTTCATGTTTGATGTATGTTGTTGCTTGTGCAGCTGAACTTGGATAGACTGCTTTCGAAGATGTGGGAAGAGATGGGGCTTGTGAGAGTATATACAAAACCACAAGGCCAGCAACCGGATTTCAGTGATCCCGTGGTTCTCTCTGCCGTATGTCTCAACTATGTTCTTATCATTTCCATTACCTCTTATACTCTATACCGTTGAATTCTCCTACTTTTCTTCCTCTCATTCTCTCATTCCATTTTTCTTGGTACAAAATAGGATAGGGGTGGCTGCACAGTGGAAGACTTTTGTAATCACATTCATAGAAATTTGATAAAGGATGTCAAATATGTTCTAGTCTGGGGCACTAGTGCAAGGCACTACCCTCAACATTGTGGCCTTGGGCATGTTCTGCAGGATGAAGATGTTGTTCAGATTGTCAAGAAAAAGGTATTCAAAACTGTTTAACTATGGTTCTTAGACCTATCGATTGGGTAGGTCAGGTTGGTTTTAGATCGGATCAATTGGAAATTTAAAATTTTTGGGTCATTTTGGTTCAAGACAATTCTAGGTTTGGGTCAATTTCCAATCCGAGACATTCTAGGTTCGGGCCATTTTGGTTTCGGGTTGTTTGAGTTCAATTCATTTGAGTTGAGTTTGAGGTTCGGGTTTCTCATAGTGGGTCATTACGATTTCGTATCATATTGAGTTCTATTTACTTCAGGTTTAAGTTATTGCGGGTTTGGATCGTTTCAGGTTCAGGTCATTTTTAGGTTTAGGTCAATTGGGTTTGTTAACTTTTATGGTCAAATAGAGTTGGGTTGGGTTCGGGTTCGAGCCAAAGTTGACAAGTCTAATTGTTCATCGTAGGTGATGCCTATAGTAGTGGCTTTTTGAATAATATAATAACTTGCTTTGCTGTGGGCAAAAAACCCATGCATGCATTTGTTGAGGGGAGGCCGACCATTGAGGGGCCCATTGGCTTTGAATGGACGATACTTCAAAGATTTCTCTTAAAAGAATCCGCCTCCCCTCAACAACATTAATTTTTAATGAAAAGGAAATTAAACAATAAGAATTCGGATTTTCAGGAAAAAGAGGAAGGAGGAAGGGGCCGCTTCAAATCACATTCAACAGCTCCAGCTCGAATATCCGATAGACAGAAGAAAGCTCCCTTGAAGACCTAACCATGTCCAACATTGGACAATATGAAAGGTACACTATTGCATTTCGAGTAAGTTTATATTATCTTATTAGGGTTTGATCTGTGATAATGAAATGAAGAGTTCAACACTTCACCAACAGCCTCTGCACGGCCGTTGGCGAAGGCAACCGGTATGTAAATTACGAGCTGTATGTTGATGTGTAGTTGACATATGAAATGTTAATCTTCCAGTTATGATATCCATTTAGGTTAAAACTTAAAATGTTGAATCCTTACTCATAGTTTGATTATCAAATTAATTAGCATATTGTATGTTTCATAATGTACATTGAAACATATGAATTCTAGCATTTAAATATTGTCCATAAATTTCGGTTTAGGTTTTATGATGTGGACATATCTTTCAACATGGTTACAAGTAGGGGTGTAATTGGAAAATCTTTTTGGGGTCGGAATTAAGTTTTTATATTTTTATGAGAGTTAAAATGTAATTTCATCATTTTAATAGTCTATCATTTTATAATTTTTTAAAAGAATAAATCAAAATTTATCATTTTAAGGGACTAAAGTGTATTTTTATAATATAATAATTTACAATTTTATAAATTGTAAAGGCCAAAAGTTAAATTTCTCATTTTAGAGGGGACTGGAGCCTCTGTCAATCCTTGGCACCTAGAGGTGCTTACGGGTCGGGTCGGCCTAAGCATAATATTAATATATTTTATGCTTATTCAAGCCCGACCCGACTTGACATATGGACCTAAAATTTTACCTAAGTTCACCCATATCTGCAAAAGACTAACCCAAGCTAATCTTAGATCTGTCCATAGTGTTTTTTATTTTTTTTTTAAAATTATATTATTTTAATTTAATATTTTTTTATTTATTGAAATTTTTTATATAGTCATTTTAACATTATTTTAATGTTTACATTAAAATAGTATTATATATTTAGTTTAAGTTTATTTTTAAATATGTTATAAATTACATAATATATAAAGTATTATAAACTTTAAAATGGGTTAGGCCGAGCCGGGTTCGAGTTTTGGATGTTTAGTTCTGGGTTTGATCCATATTTTAATTGGACCTATTTTTTTTGCCTAATTTCATTTTTCAAGCCTAATATTTTTTCTAAAATTCGGACAAACCTTCAACCTTGGACGAATAATCCAGTCCATAAACAAACCTAGTGACACCACCCTTGAGTTCAAGAATATAATCCTCCTAATACATGAATCTAAGTTCCAATAAGCTTATGCATTACCAATATCACAAAATCAATGATACTATATATACACATATTACTCCATATATATTTAGACACGATTGTGGAAATATGACATATCAAGAATTTTCCAGTATGATAGCAACCAGGCGAAAAGTATGAAAAGCCTTTCTCCCATTTTCCTTTTATAAAATCAATTAATTTGTTGAACTCAATTTGTAGGGTTGAGTATTTGATTAAGTCAAGTCGAATCGAGTCAAAAAAATTTAAATTAGTTGCGTTGACGAATCTTATTTTAACAACCGAACTCAATTTGAAATTTTTTCGAATCGAGTCAAAAAATTTCAAGTCGAGTTAATGAATTCTATTATTTATACTCAATGTTACGTTTACATAGACCGATTATTTAACTAGTAAACGAGTTACGAGATTATTTGACTACATAAACAATATAATAGTTTTGCTTTTTAACTTAATAAGTAAACATTTATCGAAACGGCGTAATTTTGTCTTTTCTTATTTGGATTTTTGGATAACTCAAATTGCGTAATTCATATTCGAGTTAAACCAAAAAACTTAATTTTTTATTCGAGTTGATCCGAATAACTTGATTAACTCAAATAAACTATTTAATTCAAAATTTGAATTTTTTATCGAGTTTTTCGAATCGAATCGGATTTTATTCACCCCTACCAAATTGTACCTAATTGAATATTTCACACTAAAAATTAAATCAATTAATTGTCTTATTAACGAAATTTGTCCTTGATTAATTTGATTGTCAATGGTTGTTCTCATGTTGGTTTATATAAATCAGTATGTTTTCTTTAATAATTTTCGACATCACTATCTTTAAACTTAAATTACGAACCGAACAAAGTTATTCACAATATAATAATTGCACAATAGGCGATTAACTTAATGATGTGTCGTATACTGGATATCCCTCTCTTGCGACCTTTACGACACCTCATTAACTTAAAAAAGATCTATAATCGTGTACGTTGGGATTTCATTGATGATTCTTTAAATTAAAGATGTGAGGTTTCCGACGATAATAATTGATTTGATTATACATTGTTTTATCCACTTCTTGCATGCAATTCTTTTAAAATGGACAATTTACATGTGAATTTTGGCAGACTATGGTATCCCATCCATCAAAGTGACCCTTTATTGCCATACTTTTTCATAATTGGAAGGGAAAGGCTGGGAATATGATTGAAGAGGTGATAATATTGAAGAGTTAAGAGTTCTATTAAGCTAAGGAATGATAACCCATGTATCTCTCACTTATTTTACACGGATTAGGCTTGTGGGTAAAGGTATTTATGAGTCAGGTTAGATCGGGTCGGGTTCGAGCAGGATTTAAATATAATGTTAATATATTTTATGTTTATTCAAGTTCAGTCTGATTTAAAATATGGGTATAATATTTTATCCAAATTCGTTTATATTTGTAAAATATTAACTTAACCCTATTTTAGACATGCTCATATTTTTTTTTTTAAATATGTATATTTTATATTTTTTTTATTTATTAAATTTTTTTATATAGTTATCTTAATATTATTTTAATGCTTATATTAGGGTATCATATATTTAGTATAAGCTTATTTTTTTTAATGTGTTATAAATTACAAAATATAAAGTATTGTAAACTTAAAACAGTTCGAGTTGGATCGGGCTAAGGCTTTGAATATTTAAGCTTGAACCTGGCCCATATTTTAAATGGGTTTAATTTTTTGTCTAAACCTATTTTTCAAGCTTAATATTTTTACTTAAACTCTCCTAATTTTCAGACAAATCTTCGGGTCTATGCGGATAATCACACCCATAAAGAGAACTAACTTGTAAGCATTTATTTTTCGATATTATTGCTTTCAATTTGTCTTCTGAGCGTTTGTTAGTGTTGCCACAACAAGTCTTTTTTGCTCAAGATGGGATACAAAATTCTTAAAAACCTACCACAAGTTTGTTTGTTGGAAAATATTTCTAATATTGATAGATTTTCGTTGATTTCAAGGGTGTTCATCGTTTCAAATGTGGTCTGAATTTGAATTGTGTTAGTCATATTTATTATTCGGGCTTTACCTTATTATTGTAATTCAAAAAGTCATACATATCAACTTCAAGGCATGGGTCAAAGGGAGACTTTAATTTTGCAATAATTACAAAAAAGTAAGTGGTCCAATCCAGCCCATTTTGATTGGAAGACTTTGGTTTTTTTTTTTTTTAATTTAAACCTATTTTTAATTTGATTGTGGTAAGTAATTTTTGGTTTTGGATATTACAAATATATATATATATATTTTTAATTTGAGTGATATTTGAATTAAAATATTTTAATAGAAAGACATTAACTTACATCGGTGTAGTCGATTGAGTATTGTTGTCAGTATAGAATGACGTGTGTTCAAATGCGTTGAAACGTATTATCTTTCTATTTAAGGGTTGGGGAAGCGCTATGGGTAATTCTAGATATTGTATAAAAAAAAGTATATATGATAATAACCTATAATGACATTAATATTCAAAAAAAAAAAAAACTTACACCGGTGTAAAATTACTATTTAATATATTTTTGTACGCTTAAGATATTAATGATCGTTATAATTCTACTTGTCATACACGTAAACTTTTGAATTAATCAGATATCTCTATCATATTGATCTAAAAAAACATACAAATTAGTATTTATTGAACGGTTGAAAATTTTCTATATAAAACAAATAGTTAGAATTTTTTAATTTCTGTCAAATTTGACATGGACAATCTATATGAACAGAATATAAGATATGACAGTTGGATCGTTAAAATATTAATTGTACAAAAATATACAAAATTGTATAAGAGTATTTTAATTTTATACTAGTATAACCGAACCCCTATCTTATTTTCATTATTATCTGAAGTATACATAAAACAGACACCTTCAAATATTTATTATGAGAAAATATTTGGTACACTACCAGTGAAGTTTTTAAACTCCATAAGCAGGGTCAAGATGATAACGAGTATACTATAAAAGTATAATAAATTATTATATATATATATATATATATGTATGTAAAGGACACATAACAATTTTTAAAGACTTCATGTGAATAAAAAAAATATACTATCAGTATACCAAATATTTATCCATTTATTATTTCAATTTATTTTACTTTTATAAATAATGAAATTTTTTAAAATATCATATTTAGATTTAGATATATAATTTCACCCTCCTTTACTTTTTAAATATTTTTTTCTTTTATTTTTTACTTGCTAAATAAGAGTATTTAATATATTCAAATATTTATCGGATAATTTATCTATTTTATATTTAAATTCAAATAGTAATATTTATTATTATTATATTTAGATAAAAAAAATTTGAACATGTGTTATTTAAGTATCAATTGAGAGTTCTAACTACTGCTACAACTAAATTTTGGCGGCGACGATTAAGCTTATTTAGTTAGCGTCATAATATTGATATTGATCTATACGATTATTTAAAGAGTTGATACGTTTTAGTTAACTTAAAAATTACTAAAAACCTATTTCTTTAATAAAATAACAAACATTACTATAGGGATATTTTTATCATTTTATATCTTATACAAAATCTTTAAATATATATATATACATGCATAATATCTATATTTTAAATACTTTTTTTATAAATATATTTTTCATATCGAATTTTTATAAATATATTTATATAAATTTATTTGTTATAAGAGGTGGTACGTAAATATTTGTTTGCAGACATTGATATGAGGTAGATGAGAATTTATTGTAATTAACATTTATTTGCGCAATTGGTTTTCAGTGTATTAATTAATATAATTAATATGACATTATATTTAGGTCTAAGTTTAAATTTATATATTAATTTTTACCAATAATATTTATTGTTGAGTGTTAATTTTTATATATCCCCATGCTGTGGCGACACGTTGCCCTTCCCTAAGGGTGACATGCGTCTTTAGGTGTCTCGAGAAGATGTTGACGAACAGGGGAGGACGAGCAGAACATTGGTTATTTAGACTATATATTGTAGGCTAAAATAAATGACGAGTACACATGTCCTAGATAAACGAACAAATAAGCTAAATGATGATGAGAGGTTGAATCTCGGGTCGGGTCAAATGCTCGGTCGGGTTAGGACGCACATGGTCTATCTTTTATACATAACAATTATATATTAGTAGTAATAAAGGGTGGAACACAATGGCAGAAGTAATAAATAACTTGTACTGCTTCTAGAGTTGAGTTGAGACCCATGAATCTTGGACAGAGTGGATGCTTTTCCCCGACGATCTTGGCATTAGGCCTCAAATCTAATTCCAAACGGTGTCGTTTCACTCAAATTTGAATATGTATAATTGGGTAAAGTACAAAAATGTCACTAAATATTTATTTTGTTCTATTTTGGCCAATTAACTATTATATTTTCTGATTTAGTTAATCAATTTTTTGAAATTAAATATTTTAGTTGAATGATGGGAAGTTGACGCGCATTTTTTTTTGTTTAATAACAAATTTAGCCTCTGATATTTACAAAATTTATCAATTTGATCTTAAATATAAAAAAAATTCAACAAATTTAACCCTTAATGTTTACAAAATTTGTCATTTTAGTTCAAATTCTAAAAAAAAATCAATAAATTTAACTATCAACAATTTAATTTTGTCTTTTTTGCTCACTCGATAATCTTGGATATTTTTGGGTGTTTCCATTTTTACGGGTGCCCACTATAGTTGGTTGACCAAAAAGAAAATTACTAATAGTTGAGTGATCACTTTATAACTTTTTATAGTTAGGTGACTATTAGTATAATTTATTTTTTTAATAGATAAACAAAATGCAATCTAACTTTTAATACGGAAACCTCCGTAATACTATTACCATAGTTAGAGGAGTTTTAAAAAATCATATTTTTATTGTTTGTTATTTCCAAGAAAAATTGACCATAGTCGTAATTTGGCAAAGCTTGACCTTATTAGGAGTTTAGTCTTAACTTTACCAGCGTTATGTCATATAAAGTGAGCCGATACAAAATAGGGAAGAACACGCGTCGATACCCGTCAATCCATTGGTTTACCAAGTTTGATTAATTGATTTGGTACTTTTGGAACTTAAATAAGTTACTTATTGATTTAAGTTTATTATAGTAAAATATCTTATTTATTATTATTATTTTGCTTTGAAAAATGTTTCAAATATATATGTTTTCAAATTTATGTGCTCCAATATGAAATTAATTATACTGTAACAAGATTTTAATTTTACATTTTTTAATTTAACTCAAATAATGTCACTCGATTCGATTCGACTCGAATTTCATTTTACTTGACTCGATTCGAAAAAAATTCGAATCGAGTTAGGATGATAAAATAAGTCTCATCAACTCAAAATTTTTTCACTCGATTCGACTCAAATTTCATTTTACTCGACTAAATTCAAAAAAATTTAAATCGAATTAAAATGATAAAATTAGACTTATCAACTCCGCGTTTTTCATTTTTCAAAATATAATTAAATGATTTTTGAAATGGATCTATTATTAGATTTTGAGTGTGAGATTATACACCTACCTTCCCTCAATTGCTTCATTGACCCGTTGCTTTAAAATTCTTCAATTTTTTTCCACACTGAATTGCTTTTTACTTGCTTCATCTAAACATCCAATCCCCAAAAGAAGCAGTCTTTTTGATCCCTTCTGCAATACTCAAAACAACAACAAAAATGCATTTCCATTATTAGTATTATTTTCTTGGGTTTTCCCCCAATTTCAACTCTTTTTCAGCTACTACCTTCTTCTACAGATTATGAAATCATTTTAAAAATGTTGTAAATTAGTTTGATGGGAAAGGCTGTTTTTGGCCCTTTTGTGATTCCATTGTCTTCTGTATTTTTTTTAATAAAAATATTCATTTTTGAATCCAAAAAAGATGAGAAGGTTTCTATTTGATGTTTTCATGTGTTTTTTTTAATCTAAAATTTCCATAGAAACAAACAACAGTGTTCTTTTAGACATTTTATCAAACACCTCATGTGCATTTAAAAAATCGAGTAGTTTTTTTTACTAAAAAAAGCTTGGGAAACATCAAAACATGTCTTTGCTTAGAAGAAGGAAACACCCTTTTAATGAATCCTTCAGAAAACCCGAAAAGGAACACGAAAATGGCGATTTCATCTATGAAAGCAAGAGAAAAAAAATCCCATACGAACACGAAGAAGAGAGACCACTGTCCAAGTGGTCGTGTTTGGACACGTGGTGCTGGTTGATTGGTTGCGTATGCGTGACGTGGTGGTTCCTCTTGTTCCTTTATAACGCAATGCCGGCTTCGTTTCCCAAGTACGTGACGGAGGTGATAACGGGGCCGTTGCCGGACCCACCGGGCGTAAAGCTGAGGAAACTGGGATTGACGGCTAAACATCCGGTGGTGTTCGTGCCGGCGGCCGTGACCGGCGGGCTTGAGTTGTGGGAAGGGCGGAAATGTGCTCAAGGACTGTTTAGGAAGCGACTTTGGGGTGGCACTTTTGGTGATGTTTATAAAAGGTATCTAATTCTTTTATTTTCTGCTTAATCTTTTTGGGTTTAATTTTACGTCAAATTTTATGAATGGTCCCTGCACTTTTTATTTTTATGGATTTAATCCCTCTGTCTCTATCATAATTTGGTCATTTCTAACCTTTTACTTTTAAAAATGGATATTTGCAATTTCAGGTCAAACGTCAAATAATTTGACTGTATTTTAATTTTTTTATACATTATTAAAAATTATTGAATTTTTATTTTTTTATTTAATCACTAAACTTTTTGAAAATTAAATCTTTCGATCACCGAAAATGCTTCTTTTATTGGTCTAATTATAAATTTAGCCCTCTAATACTTACACATTCTATCAATTTAATTCTAAACATAAAAAATTCAACAAATTTAGCCTTCAATATTTACAAAAATTTGTCATTTTAGTTCAAATTTTAAAAAATTCAATAAATTTAGCACTCAACTAACTATGTAATTCAATAAATTCTAAAAACTCGACCAAGAACAATCTATAAACTCTCGATGAACAATACTTAGAAATTTTTTCAAAAAAAGTTTGCCTCCTTTCAACATAGTTATATGATTAGGGTTTTGAATTATTTGGTGTTGCTCCATGGTTGATTATGCAGACCACAATGCTGGGTAGAGCACATGTCATTGGACAATGAAACTGGTATGGATCCTTGTGGTATAAGAGTGAGGCCTATCTCTGGACTTGTGACTGCTGATGGCTTTGGTTCAGGCTGCTTTGTGTGGACAACTCTGGTTTCTAACTTGGCACGCATTGGATATGAAGAGAAAACCATGTTCATGGCTGCCTATGATTGGAGACTCTCATTTCAAAACACACAGGTAACCGTATTCCCGAACTCGATTTTTGTTATTTTTTGCTTTTTGAGAAAGTTAAAAGCGATATCGGAGGTTGATATTTGAATTTAAAATACGACATGATCAATTTGATTCTAATCCGATACTAATTTGAACTTGAAATAACCTGAACTCAGAGTGATCAGAATTTAAAATGATTTGAACTCGTAATGATCTAATTCGAAAAGCTTGAACCTCAAACCCAAATGTCTTAAACCTAAAATAATTTGAACTCGAAATGATCGGAATCCAAAGTTAACCCAAATTAAAATAACTTGAACCTAAAGTGATCGAAATTTAAAATGATCCAAAATTGTAATAATCTAATTCGAAAAACCCAAATGTCTTGAACCCAGAACAAACTTTTTTATTTTCGATCCCATTTTTTCAACTTTAGTCTTTAGGTTAACAAATTTCTTGCGTAATGTTGAAATCTTTTGAATAATCAGGTTCGAGACCAAACATTGAGCCGAATCAAGAATAATATAGAACTGATGGTAGCTACAAGTGGAGGACAAAAGGTTGTTATCATTCCGCATTCAACTGGAGCTTTATTTTTCCTGCATTTCATGAAGTGGGTCGAAGCACCGCCTCCGATGGGCGGCGGCGGCGGTCCCTATTGGTGTTCTAAGCATATTAAAGCCGTGGTTAACATTGCCGCGCCGTTTCTCGGTGTTCCGAAAGCTATATCCTTGTTTTTGTCCGCTGAATCTAAGGATGTTTCACTTGTCAGGTACTTAATATCTATGTTATTAATGATTTAATAAGGTTAATATTTTTAAAGATTTTATTTTTTGCAAATAAAATTTTTTGTTTGGAGTTAAACTCTAAATGAAAATTGAAAATGTAATTTTTATATAATTTTTTAAATCGTAAATATTAATTCTGCTAAAATAGAAGGACTAATTGGATGTGGTTAGTATGTAAGATACTTATTTGTTGATGTGTACATACATACATACAGGAGGTGATGGGGGACCTTAAAATTGAAAAATTGCATTATTTTACATTTTAAAATGTATAAAATTATAAATTAATATTGGTAAAATTGTACTTTGACTCCTAAAAATGATAAGATTTTGATTTTTTAGTCCTTTAAAAAATTATAATGATATTAGTTAATACATTGGTGAAATTGTATTTTAACTCTTATCAAAATTTATAATTTAATTTTGATCCCTAAAATATTTTTTTGGTTTTGCTCCTGCATACATGCATAGATACAACGTTTCCTCACAATTGCACTATAACTGCACCTAAAATGCAGGGCTATTGCACCTGCTTTTCTTGAGAATGATATATTTCAACCTCAAATATTGCAACATGTGATGAGGCTGAGCCACTCTTGGGATTCAACTGTGTCAATGATACCGAGAGGCGGCGACACGATATGGGGCAGTCTAGATTGGTCACCCGAGGAAGGTTACTCTTGTGACCAGAAAAGAGAAATGAAGAACAGCACCCGGGTCACAAACCCAGCACGTGCCAAGAGTGCTATTTCTCTCACAAGAAGTGCAAATTTTGGAAGGATTGTATCCTTTGGTAAAGATGTTGCTGAGGCACCTTCAAATGATATTGATCGAATAGACTTCAAGGTATGAACTTATGTCACTCGTTCTTCAAAACCGTGTCCAAGCTTACTTGAGTTCGTGCTCGTAATTCTGGTTTTACATGGAAAAGAGTGGAGATGTTCACCATAATGTGCTTTATGATTACCTTATTGGTGTGTTCAGGGTGCTGTTAAGGGTCATAGAGCTGAAAACCGGACTTGTCGAGATTTGTGGACCGAGTACCATGGCATGGGGTTTGAAGGTACTAAAGCTGTTGCGGATTATAAAACATACACTGCTGAATCAATTGTTGAACTTCTTCATTTCGTTGCTCCGAAAACGATGGCACGCAGTACTGCTCATTTCTCCTATGGGATTGCCGATAATATGGATGACCCTAAGTATAAACACTACAAGTATTGGTCGAACCCCTTGGAAACGACGTGAGAATCCGATACCTACATTCATTTTGTTCTTCGGTTAATCGATTTAGTTAATGCCAATTGCAATATGTAGGCATACGCTCGTTCGATATAGTTATTCACCGTCACTTTGATTTTTGCAGGTTGCCAAATGCTCCGGAGATGGAAATCTTTTCTTTCTACGGAACCGGCCTACCGACTGAAAGAGCATACGTTTATAAGTTATCCCCTACTGCTGAGTGTCATATTCCGTTTCAAATTGATTCATCCGCCAACGATGAAGAGACCTGCCTGAAGGATGGTGTGTATTCTGTCGATGGAGATGGGACCGTACCGGTTCTAAGTGCCGGTTTTATGTGCGCCAAAGCTTGGCACGGTAAAACCAAATTCAATCCTTCTGGAATACGAACATACATTAGGGAATACTGTCATTCTCCTCCGACAACCTTACCGGAGGGACGCGGGGCTCACGTCGATATAATGAGAAATTTTGCATTAATCGAGGATGTTATAAGGATCGTGGCTGGGGCTTCGGGTGAAGAACTGGGAGGAAATCGAGTTCATTCAAATATCTTCAAATGGTCCGAGAAGATCAACTTGCAATTATAAGCCTGCACTGATACATACATACATACATGCATACATACATACTCTCCCCTGCATTGTTTTCCCACTTTCAATCCTCAGACATGTATATTCGAATTCGTTGGCACGAAAAGATCTCGGCGTTTTAGTATGGTCTGCAAATTGTCATCGGAAAAAAAAGTCCGTGACCGTATCATTGTTGTAAGTTTCAACTTCCATGTCTGGAAATGTTCTGTCACAACATTTTTCCGAGCTCTAAACCGAATCGGATCCTCCGTTACGTATACTCGGATTCGACGAGATAATCGATCTCGTTAGTTTAACAAGGTCTCCTAATTTTCATTTGAAAAAAAAAAAAAAAAACTAACTTCCAATTTCATTACATGCATTGCTGTGTGTGAGCATATATTTCTAGTGAGAAGCTTTTCTTGCACACATGCAGGAGATTGTGAGCTGTGACTTATATATATATATGGGTAAATTACGTGGGCGGTCACCTAACTTTTGGGTAGGTTTTATTTTGGTCACCCAACTTTAAAAACTTTCAATGTCATCATCAACGTTTTCAAAATTTAAAATTTTAGTCACCCACCATTAAATACTTAATAGAAAGCTGACAGGTTTTTTTTATTGGTCTAATAACAAATTTAGCCTTCCAATATTTACAAAATTTATCATTTAGTTCTAATTCTAAAAAATTCAATAAATTTAGCCCTGAACATTTACAATTTTAAACTTTTTTTTTTAACTTTGAGAATTAGAATTAAATAAAAACGATATTTATTAAAAAATATATAATCTATTTCATTACAATGCATAAGTCCATATACTATTTGTAAAATTAGAATGTAGTCCCTATACTTCTATTTTAAAAAGTTTAGTCCTTCTATTTTTTAGATTTCAAAATTTAGGTCAAATTATTAATACTATTAAATTATTTTGTTAAATTCAAATTCATTAAAATGCTATTTTTTAAGTTACATGACTATCAAGTGATTATTATTTTTATTTTAAAATGTTATATCAATAAATTTAACAGTGTTAACAACTCTATTTAAATTTTGAAATCTGAAAAAATAGAGGAAATAAATTCCTGAAAATACAAGTATAAAGGCTAAATTCCAAATTTGAGAAGAGTACAAGGACTTATGGTATATTTTAACCTAAAAAATTTGACATCGAGACTGAAATGATCAAGTTATAGTCAAAGAGACTAAACCTGTTAAACACATATAATACAGGGACTTCTTAAACAAAATTGACCCAAAAATAAAAATAATTTTCTTAATAATTTTCTCCCTGTATATATCTATCTATCTATCTATATCTATATATATTCATTCTTCTTAATTTACCTCCTTTTTACCCCATTTTGGATCGTTTTTATTTAAAAACCCTGACTCGTTAACCCTAACTCACTCATTCCCAATCCTCTCTTTCTCAACTCTTATAAGCGGTAGCGTTTCCTCTCTCATTTTTTAATGCTGTTTTTCTATTTATTGTTGAAAAATCTGAATGCCAATGCACTTAGCAGATATTTTTTAGGGTTATTTGGCTTCTGTTATAGAATTTAATTTAGGGTTTTACATATGGAAGTTTTGTTGTTATTTTTATGTAAATTGTACTTTTAACTCTATAATTGATGCTTATTTGGATAACCCTTTGCATTGATTTCTTTGTTGGAAGTTGAAATATTGGATAGACTTTAGGTTCAGGCGTTTGCATTTTTGGTGGTAAGAAAATACCACAGATATCCCTGTACTATAAATCGGATTGCATTTTGCCCATTTTATTTAAAAAATGAATACCTTAGTCTTTATACGTCAGCATGGGTAGACATGATAGGTCACGTGTCACTGTTCGGATATTCTGTCAGCCTTGTTAGTTTTTTAACAGTATAAATGGATGAAAATTTTAACAAAATGACTTTTTTGTTCTTCGATTTAACGTCAGGGACTAATTTGCCTATTTTTTTAAGTAGAGAGGACAAAAGATAATCTGACTCTTATTATAGTGGTCTCTCCGTGGTACTTTTACCCATTTTTGGCTTATTTGTTTGATTTTGTGGTTGATCTCAGCTAATTTGATGAATAAAGTCTGGTTTTCTATTTCATGTAGGTGTATTTATCACAACTCATAAGAAGTGGGTGGCACATATAGGAAAAAGGTAGCTATTCTTGTGTCCTTTTTTATTTAGCTTGTAGTGTGCAAAGTTTTTATTTAGCTCCTAATCTAAATAAAAAGAAAGAGAATTTTTGGGTCATTTGTGAAAAGTTCCCAATTTACAATTATGCGCCGACATAGTTACTTTCTGGATGCAGTTGCCCTCAAGGACTGCTTTGTTAAGAAAATAAATAATTAGTTGGTTTTGCAAAGTGCAAACCACCGATTTTGAAAGTAGTTTTTATCATTTTTTAAACTTCATGTTTGATGTCTATGGCTAATTGAAAGTTTTATTTTTTTCCAATTATGCATGCTTAAATGTCAGGGATATCCCAATTTATTTTAACTGGTAAAAGTATCATGGGCCTATGTATTAGGAGTCGGATTGTATTTTGCACCCTCTACAAAAAAAAATGGGCAAATTAGTTCCTATACATTAGATCAAAGAGCAAACCAGTCTCTGTTTTCATCCATATCTACAATTAAAAATTGGTCCATGAACGTCAGCATGAGGTACACATGACACATTACGTGTCACTATTTGGTTATTCCGTAATCCACACCAGTTTTCAAAAGTACAAATAGATGAAGTTTTTAATAGAAATAACTAATTTACTCTTTCGATTTAACCTACAAAGACTAATTTGCCTATCTTTTTAGTAGAGAGGGCAAAATGCAATTTGACTCTTAGTATAGGGGCCTCTGTCGTTACCACTTTAACTTACTTTAAAGTATACTATATATTGATCACAACTTGCAAGAAAAGAAGTCGGTTTGAAACTTCATTAGTAGTGTTTGTTGTACCATGGATTTGTAACCAAACTTAATCTTTACGAATAAGTTTATTACATGGGTGTTTGTATGCTTTTCATTTTTGTCTATATTTATGGTAAACAGAACTTCATGTAGGAAATCTATCTAATTATTTTTTCTCATTTGGTCCTGAAATCTGTCTAAAATTTGCATTGCTTTTATTGGATCTTACGTCAAAATGAAGCAGCTATCCTCCTTCACAATGAGCAATTGCTACATGACTAGATTTCGTGCTGTTCATCATAAAGCTATGGTTCCTTGGTCCATGAACAGGTGGAGAAATGGATGTCGAAGAACCCTTTCAACCAGCACTACGCATTTCTCTCGAAACACTTCACTTACTGTTCGTGCCCCAACGTCGATAGTGCTGGCTGTTAACCTTACCCCATTTGATGCACCTCAACGCTCAGATGAATGGTTTGCCCTTCGTAGGAACAAGCTAACCACAAGTACCTTTAGTACAGCTTTGGGTTTTTGGAAAGGAAAGCGCCGCTCTGAACTCTGGCACGAAAAAGTTTTCGCAGCTGAAACACGGGTTCTCGAATCTTCTACTAGGTGTGCTATGGAATGGGGTGTGCTCAATGAAGTAACTGCTATTGAGAGGTACAAAAGTATCACAGGTCGTGAGGTTAGCTCTTTAGGATTCGCTATCCATTCAAAAGAGAAGTTTGATTGGCTTGGTGGATCACCGGATGGTCTTCTTGATTGTTTTCCTGGAGGTGGTATCTTGGAAGTGAAGTGTCCTTACAACAAAGGTAAAACCCAGACTGCTCTACCGTGGTCAACCATGCCATTCTATTATATGCCTCAGGTTCAGGGTCAAATGGAGATAATGGATCGAGAATGGGTTGATTTGTATTGTTGGACACCAAATGGAAGCACGATATTCCGCGTGTGTAGAGAACGTAGTTATTGGGATCTTATGCACGGGATTTTGCGGGAATTTTGGTGGGGAAACGTAATGCCTGCTAAGGCGGCCTTATCACTAGGCAAGGAAGAGGATGCCAAGACATATGAACCTTCATCCACACACAAGCAAACAGGGCTTGTAATTTCTAAGAGCATAAAGTTAGCTAGTGAAGCAAAGATGATATGTAGGGAGATTGCAGGTCGTATTGAATTTTATGGATGATCTGGTGGAGGATCGCTAACCGGTTGGGATACCTTGGCTTTCACTTCCTCCTTAGTCTTGCCTTCGACTTGCGGTTCAGCAACCACGAGGCGCTCTCCTTCAACATGTTTTGCCACAAAAGTTTTCTCCTGACCATCAACATCAACCCCCTTGGAACCTGGAAACGGCTTTAGTTGCTTCCTATGAGCCTCGTCCATGGTCAAAATACCATAGAGGCTCCCATACAAAGTGTGAGACTGCAATTTGCATTTTTTTACTAAAGAAAGGGGTAAATTAGCCCCCTCTAAATTAGATCCATGAGCAATTTCATCTATTTCTACACGTCACAGGTTATTATTTGATTATATTTAATAAATCTCATCTATCTGCTATTTATATATATTTAATTATATGTTATATTTTAATTTAAAAAACTTTTTTCTACTAAATATTAAATTCTATTTTAAAAACTTTAAAAGTTGTTAAAATATATATTGACAAATTTTTAATTATTTATTATCATAATGTAATTGTTTATAATTAAATGAAATTTAAAAAAAAAAGAAAAAAAAATCTTCCATTTTCTTTTTGTTGCAAAATACATTTAAAAAGGGGTTTAATTACAAATTTTACCCTTAATGTTGTACTATTTTTAAAATTTCACCCTAATTCTTTTTATTTCAACTGCACACTTATTGTTACAATTTTATTCAAAATTATTGCACTGATATATGGAATAAGGGGAATATCAATCCCTTTTTTAAAAGTATTCTCTGCTTTGCAGCTAAATGAAACTCTTGATAAGCAACAAAAAAAAAAAAAGCATTACTCTTTTTTATTATTATTTTCTAAAAATCAATTTATATATTTTAAAAAATCATATTTTTCTAAAATCCATATTCGAATATATAAAAAAAATTTATAGATGTCAAACTTATTTCAAGTCAAATAAAATTCAAGTAAATGATTAACCTTTACACTATTTTTATAATGGGTAAATTACTAAAATGATCACTAAACTATTGCTTGCGTTCTATTATGGTAACTGTGTTAGATTTGTAAAATAAATCTAAAATAAAACTTAATAAACCATGATCTATCATGTCAAATCATCAAGAATAAATCAAGAACAAAACTAGATGCGGAAGTGTACCTGAATCCATGAATTCCTTTGGAGTTTTATCGGATTTTGGGGATTTGATCTTCCAAATTAGCACACAAGAAATTCAGAGAATATCTGCTCTCTCCCTCTCTCTCTCTTTCCCAATGATGGGATATTAGAAAAGATATCTTGTGTATAATTTGGACTATAATCCTAATATTTATAACCTTAGCGTATTAGTTCTAATCAAATTCTAATTAGCCCATTATTAATTAGAATTTGATTAGAAGAGTATCTACACATATTTGACCCATACTTTATTTAATAATTAAAAGCCCAATAAAATTCTAACCAAATTAGATCACTTATAATTTGGGCTAACCTATCATGATAGTAAATAATAACATGTAATTATTCTTATTATATATGTGATGTCTTTCAATTTAATCATTAAACTATTCGAAATAAAATATTTTAGTCACCGAATGTTAACAGTGGTTTGAAATTTGACAGAAGTGTTGACACGGACTATTGGTCTAATAATAAATTTAACCCTCTAATGTTTACACATTCTATCAATTTGATCCTAAATATACAAAAATAAAAGAATTTAGCCTTCAATGTTTATAAAATTTGTTATTTTAGTTCAAATTCTAAAAAAAATAATAATTTATCTTTCAACATTTAAAAAATGACAAATTTTGATTTTTAAAAAATTTGTAAAATTACAAAACGATGAATTTACAAAATTTATAAAAATTTTAAATTATAAATAGTTCTTTACCATTTGTTAGAGCTAAGGCTATCTAATAATATTTGTTCAGTGACCTAATCAGTCAAGATACGAGACAACCTAAACATATTTATATGTTGGTTTCTTTTTACATGGGCTTTATTGAATGTTGTTTTAATAAGCAAATAAGCTTTATTTGTAATAATTGGGGTCGATGTTGAGGCTGCGATTCTTTCTTTGTATAATGGTAGATTGTGTTTGAACCAATAAGTGATCCAAAAGATTATTGAATAAGAATCATTCAATAAGCGAGGCTCCGCAAAAGTAGAATTGTTTCCGAATTGCGTTAACAAACAACCATGTGCAAAATCTCTCTTTTCTTCTCTATTTTTCGTTTCTATTTCACTATCTGATCAATACTGTGATTGAACATGACATTGAATAGTCAGACTAAACTTGCAGCAAGCTGGCTGGTGTTTTTCATCATTATTCTCATATGCACGATTCCCATATCCAGCAAAATCTACTCGTACATGTATGTTTGAGGTTTACAAAATTAAAAAAAAAATTAAATTCATCATTTTGCAAATGTTATGGGATAAATTTATTTTTTGTTTTAGAATTTGAACTAATATGATAAATTTTGCAAATATTAAGAACTAAATTTTTTATTTTTATTTTTATTTAGGATCAAATTGATAGAATATGTTAATATTAGAGGGCTAAATTTACTATTAGACCAATAAAAAAAGTCCACGTAAGCATTTTTGTCAAATATCAAATGCTGTTGACATTCGATGATAAAAAAAAAAAAATTATTTCGAATAATTTAATGATTAAATTGAAAAAATTAAAAATTCAATGACCAAAATAAAATGCGTAAATAGTTTAATGACCATTTATGTAATTTACCCTTTTATAATTAAAAAACAATATTTTAGCATGCAATGAATTTTTAATCATTGAGGCCTAAAAGATTAAAAAGTCTAAAAGAATAATAATGAATTGATGCAACTTTTGGAGGAAAAAAATGGAATCTAAGCAACAAATGCCTTTATGATTTTTTCCCCCAAATCATTGAAAAAAGAAGAGAATTTTTGGTGTTAAACATGTTGGGTTATTTACTTATTAGTCCCTCTGAATATGTTTAATTTAAATTTTGGTTGGACTTGAATAAAATATTTTTCAATTTATTTTATTATGATTTAATTCTACTTGATGTTTTAATTGGAAAATAAATGTATTTTTATTTAAATTTATTTGTAGACATTAATATATATTTAATATTTTTTAAAAGAATATAAATAGATAAATACTTATCATTTAATGTGGAAAATATTAAATTAATTTTATTTGTCAAAATTTATTTTTTTAAAATAAATTATTTCACCATTTTATTAAAATTAAAATTTTTAAATTTTATCTTTTGATTATTATCCAAAACCAGTCAAAATAAAATAAATACTATCATGTTAATTAGATTAAAATTATGAAAAAATGAGTTTTTAAAAACCAAAATTTAATATTATCAACTAAAATAATTATATTTCGTGCTTAATTTTTACTATAAAAAATACTATAATATAAAATTAATGCTTAATTTTTTTATTTATCAAACACATTTTAAATATTTTGTTTGATCAATATAGTCCTCTTTACTTAGAAATTTGCCCATAAAAACTTATATAATCGCATTTTATTTGAATTTTTCAAAAATATTCACAATTTATATTCATATTGAATTTTTAAGAAATTAAATATATTTATTTTATAAATTAATAAAAAACGATATTTATTAAAAAATGTAACCTATTTTTATGAAAAGAAGTAGCGGAGCAAAATGGGAGACCATAAAGAGAGAGACCAGAATATGATAGTAGCCAATAGGAGAATAGGACCTACGTTATTAGCATAAATTTGGGTGTAGGAAATCTTTACCACTTTACTACCATTAAATAAGGTGAAATTATGTAAAGTCTACTTTTTAAGTGTATTCTCCCTCTTAAAAGTCCTTTTTAATTATATAATTTTTTTGGTAAAGAAAATCTCTCCAATCTCTCTTAATTTCGAAATTGATTAAATTAGTCTCTCAAAAAATCGAAATAATTTAATCATTGTCAATTTTAAAAACGAGTAATTAAGGATAATTAATCATGACGTTGATGTCTTTCGTTAATTGTGCATAATTTTGATTGATATCGTAACAAATTTAGCCCTCAATGTTTAGATATTTTGTTAATTTGGTTTTGATTCTAAAAAAATTTAACAAATTTAGTCTTAACATTTATGCATTTTAAATAATATTACGGGCTAAATTTTGTTAAATCAGGACCAATTTAATAGAATGTGTAAACTATGAAAGCTAAATTTGTTATTATACCAATCCAATTTATGTGAAATTGACAAAAGAAACATTAACAAACTAGAAAGATCTTTTTACCAATTTCTAAAAAGTGTATTTTCAAACTTAATTTTTTTATCTGTTAATATTATCAAATTATTCGATGTAGATTATTTTTAAAATATGTTATATTGATATTTTTTATACTATTGGACAAATATTATACATTTAATATCAATTGTGTTTTTTTGAACAATCTCGTTATAGGTTCTGATAATATTTGTTCTTTTTAACATATTACCTAGAACTACCCATAGCCCCTCCCCGACCCATAAATAGGATGATAATGTGTTTTAGCACACTCGAACCCAACTTAATTAAGGATTGATTATAAAACCAACTTAATTAAGGATTTTAAAGTGTAGTATAGATACAAAGATGAGCATCAATTGTTAGAAAAAAGTAAACTATGCCAATTAATTTTATAAAATTAATTTAGAAAAATTGATATGGGGGCTGAAATGATCAAGTTATAGTAAAAAGAGACTAAATCTGTCAAATACATATAATACAGGTACTTTCTATGTAATTTGACCTAAATATAAAATAATTTTTCAATTCATAATTTTATCCCTGTATATATATATGTATATATAAATATATATTTCTTCTTTATTTTCTCTCGTTTTTTGATTCTCTTGGCAAAAAAAAAAATTTGTTTTTTTTTTTGAAAACAGAGAACTCTTTTGAAACTCCCATTTATCTCTCGCTTGATCACAATCGAGAGCTCTCTCCCTTTTCCTTTCTCTTCCCCTCGTCGCGCTTGTATTTCGAGCTTCGATCTCTCTCTTTTTACCCCCTTTTTGGATCCTTTTTTATTTAAAAACCCTGACTCGTTAACCCTAACTCACTGGTTCCCAATCCCCTCATTCTCAACTCCGATAAGCTACCGCTTCTTCTTCTCTTTTTTTTTCCCTGCTGAAATTATCGATTAATTAAGTTTTCTAAGGTAAGGATCGCGTTTCCTCTCTCGTTTTCTAATGTTGTTTTTCTATTTATTGGTGAAAAATCTGAATGCGAATGCACTAAGCAGTTATATTTTAGGGTTATTTGGCTTCTAATATAGAATTTAATTTAGGGTTTTACATATGAAAGCTTTGTAGTTATTTTTATGTAAATTGTATTTTTAACTCTGTAATTGATGCTTATTTGGATTTGCTTTGCTTTGATTTGGTAGTTGAAATATTGGGTAGACTTTAGGTTTAGGCGTTTGCATTTTTGGCTTATTTATTTGACTTTGTGGTTGATCTTAGCTAATTCGATGAATAAAGTCTGGTTTTCTATTTCATGTAGGTGTATTTATCACAACTCATAAGAAGTGGGTGGGTGGAACATATACGAAAAAGGTAGCTATTCTTTTGTACTTTTTTGTCACCGTTAGGAAGCTATATAACTAGTATATTTGCCAATGACAAAGCAACCTGTTAACTTCTAACTAAAGAGTGGTGTTGCCTAGTTTTGGTATCTTAATGAGCGGTTGGTTTGGGAAAATGCATCTGTCAAACCAAAGATATTTGAAAATTTGAATTGCAAAACTTTTGGGTTCTTATGCAATCATTTCGGACAGTAGCCAACTATTGTTAAGAAGCAGGGTTTGATATCCTTCACAAGCTGATTAAAATCCCTGCTGTTTTTGTGAAATTTTGCTTGCAACAATTGTGCTCCATTCTCAGCCAAATCTATTTGTGTATTTTACCATGTCTTGCTTCATGCAAGCTTGTTTGACGTTAAACTGACCTTGATTTCTCTCAACTGCTTTCATTGCTGTATGAATTTCCTTCGAGTAATCTATAACCTTTTTGGATTAGAAAATAAGGAATTTCTGATTTAGCTGCTATTTTCATTCTTGACACGGGAGCTTTGGTTCCTCTGTTGTTTACTTTTAGGGTGTATGTGTCTATAATTTTTGCTAGTAACGTATTTAAGAAGATCAGGAACTGTCTCTTTATGCATTTGAATGAATGATAGGATTTCTGTGTATAGAACTAGCAGAATATATGAAGATGGACCATTGAGTTGCCGGTTAATCCTAGAGATTTATGCTACATTTATAGGTGGAAAGCTTTAGAGTAACAGTATGAGGATAGGCTATATTCGGTGTCTTGTTAAAGCTTTATTCACTACTGGTCTGAGAGATAAATGTTTTAAGGTCAATGAGATTGGAAGAGAGCCCTGGAATTTTATAATTGATGTGGCTACCAGGAAAAGCACATTGCTTTTACATTTTGCTAATTCTATCACTTGTATGTATGGGTTTCATGGAAAAAATGGCAAGATACAGGTGATCTGCTATTTTATTGGCTTGATCTTAGATTTAGTAGTTTCTTGTTTTAAGCTATTTTGCTAATTCTATCACTAAAATGCTCAAATTTAAAAGATTAAGTGCTTATGTTTTAGAATTGGATTTTAGAAGTCTTGATTTTATACTAAAAACTTGGCTCTTTAGGGGCTTCTTTTTCCTTCTGAGATGAACACCCAACAAGCACTTTTGCCCAAATCTTCTTCTAATGGATTTGCTCGTCGAAGAGGTGATAGAGAGGGTGGGGCTAGGTTGGAGAGTAAGGTGCAGTCAGGAAAATCTAATCAGGGAAGAATACAGGCTACAGGTGAACATTCTCTTATGCGAATTTCTCATTATTGAACTATTATCTTCATCTAAGAATGCTACTTGGTGTAGGCTCACTGTCTGGTGGGAAGACTGGAGGTTATGAGAGTTCTTCTCGTGATCGGTTAGTTTATATGACCACATGTCTTATTGGGCATATGGTGGAAGTTCATTTGAAAAATGGATCAATTTACTCTGGAATATTTCATGCAACTGATGCAGAAAAAGATTTTGGTATGGCATCTTTTTTTTTTTTTTTAATATTATGCATCTGTAATTAGTGTTACAAATTGAGCTTGGTTCACATAGAATTCATATGCAGATAAAGTGAACTTCGAAAAAATGGCTCATCTTCTTAACATCCACTCTGTTGCCACTTCAGGAATAGTCTTGAAAATGGCTCGCTTGGTAAAGGATGGTACTTTGCAAGGAAACAAGGCTGTTACAGAGTTCATTAGCAAGGCACCCACAAAGATTTTAATTATACCTGCCAAAGAACTTGTGCAAGTTATAGCAAAGGTTTTGCTATTTTTCTTATCTTTAGAGTTCCATCCCTAGTCAAGTTGCCAGTGAGAGATGAATTATCAAGTAGTTTATCAAAAGATTTAAAGAATATGTTTCCGTTAGATCATTCTGAATGATACTTAAAAATGTTTGAACTTGGCTAAAACAAAATATTGCTAGTTTTTTTTATTTATTGTTTCTTCAATATTAATTTGCTTGTTCATAATTTGGTTCCAGGATGTGGCCGTAACCAGTGATGGGTTTGCAAGTGAGCTCCAGCATGAAAAACAGCAGGAACTTTTGATAGATTCTGTGATATCGCAATCCCGTCATGTTGGGTTGGAGAGAGAACTGGAGCCCTGGGTTCCTGATGAAGATTATCCCCAATGTCCTGAGCTAGAAAATATTTTTTCTGGCTCGTGGAATAGGTTGCAATAATGCTCTCTCCTTTCAAAAATGTCTTGTGATAGCTTTATTGTTCCGAATTACTTCTGCCCACTTGCATCCATTTTGTTTTTATTATTTCTACTAGATCTCTATTTTTATATGATAGATTCATTTGTTTTCAGTTGTCTTACTTTGTTATTTCCCCATTAATAAATTTGTCTGGAAAATAGATGTCAGAAATTTCAAGGTGTTAGGGAAATTTTCTTTAGTGGTTTTAGCATTGAGAGAATCAAGGATGTCCTAAAACATGAATTCTAAATTGATTTTTGAATCTGTGAGATTAGTTTAAGGAGATTCTGCTTTAGATCTCTTTTGTTGTGCTAATCTATTGTGTCAAGAATTTTTTATCTTTTTCTATCCTCAATGGATCTTGTTGCAATAATCAAGCGGAGTCTGATTTTGTTGTTGATGTTAGAATTTTTGTGAGCTTAAAAAAACTTGCAGCAAATCTTTGATGATCATGTGTTTTTTGTAATTCCTTTTTTTTTTCCAGTTAATATCTATAACATTCCTCTTTTTCATATTAACTTCATATTGATATACATATAAAATTGCACTATTAGGAACTGGGATCAGTTTGAAACCAATCAAAAGCTATTTGGTGTAAAAAGTACTTTCAATGAGGAACTTTACACAACAAAACTTGAGAGGGGTCCTCAAACGAGAGAGTTGGAGAAGGAAGCAATGAGAATAGCAAGAGAGATTGAGGGTGAGGAGACCCGGGACCTACATTTAGCAGAGGTTTGCCTAATATGAATTATTTGCCTCTTTAAGATTTTTGATTAGTTAATTTGTCTCTAAAATTTTCTCATGCTTTGCATTTTGATTTTATGACAGGAGAGAGGCTTAGATCTTCATGATAATTTTGATATTGACGAGGAGATGAGATACTCCTCGGTTTATAGGGGTAGAGGGTTTGATGATAGCGGTTATGAAGAAGAGGAGGACATTTTGTTGGATTCCCAAAATATTGAGACCTTTGGAGATTCTTCTGATTCTCTCAGTAGAGGGCCTGTGGATTTGACCAGTTTGCAAAGAATTGAGGGAGTTCGAATGTCATCAAGCACTTCTTTTGTGGTAACTATTGGCGTCTGGGATTTGGGATATTCTTGTTTTTTTCTTCTTTAAATGCACATATATATTTATATATATAGTGATTATTTGCATCTAAACCATATTTAGGTTGTGTCTTCTCTTTCAAAAAATAAACCAGCAACTTAAATAGGTTTTATGCACTGTCAGTAGACTAAAAGAGGATAAATAAAATAACAAGATTAGAAGCATAACTGTTTTTTATTTTCTTGATGAAGAAACTGGGTATTGGATCTTATGGTGGTAATGGTTCTTTTCTAGAATACTGATCTCAATGGGATTTTCTTTTGATGTTAATTTGGTTTGGGAGGTAGATTAGTTGGTTGATGGGGGTCAGTTAATTTTAGAATGCTTGCTGAAGTTTATCATAAACGACATTAGTTGAGAAGGTTATCATGCATTCCTGGTTGGGGTTCTTTATTCTTTCAATTGCTACTTAGACAAAGTGAATCTTAATTTTCTTGTTGGCAAGGATGGGTGTATTGAACATGCGTGAAGCTGCTTAAATGTTTATGGAATTTGAATGCGGAGGGAGCTGATAATTCGACTGAGTTGAGAGTTCAAGGACTTCAGTTTGGTTGTTGGAAGCAACAAGTATGTGTTAGGCATGTAGGGAGAGCCTTTACCCCATGGGAGTACATTTTGAGATGGAATCACACATCGTATTTAGAGCAAGCTTCTGATCATGAAGTTTGTTGCAAGTTTGATTAATTTTATTTAGTAGATACTGTGCTCAAGGTTTATGTCTTTTGGTTTACTTTCTTGGGTACTTGCTTCAACAATGCCATTATTCTGATGTTTTTCTTTTCAGACATCATAGCGCTTCCTAAATATAATTTTCTCTGACTGCATTTTGATGGTTAGATCAATTTAAATGTTGAAAACCTAGTAATGGTTTTTATTTGATATAATGCTAAAACGTTGGTTCCATGCCAGGTACAAAGTGCTATAAAAGATGGTCATATCATCCAATGTGTTTGTATTTGCATGTATTATAACAGACTTCTGTTTTTTCGGATTGTAGGATGAGGCACCATCTTCCAAAGCAGCCATTGGTGCAGATTTGAACCATACTGACTTTAGTGATCAGGCCAAACAGCTGGCATCTGAAATTCCTTCTGAAAGTTTCTCTGTATCTGACAGTGAAAGCAGGTATTTAATTTAATTTTCCTTTTGACATGCCTATGATTTATATTTTGCTGATTATATTCTTGATTCCTTCTTTCTGTTAAGTTTAAGGCAATATTATATGTATAGTAATAATGATCAGTTCTCTGGACATAATTTAGGTGCTAGCTATTTATTTTTCCTGATTTAAACACTTGTAATATAGGATCCAAGACAATTTGCTCGGTGAACATAGAGGAAGCAAGGATGCTAAAGAGTCTACTGAAAAGCTGTCTGTAAGTTTAACTTCCATGTATAAGCAAATCTTGTACAGTCAATGTGGAACTCGCTATTTTTTATTGCTTTTACTTCCATGACTAATCCATATCACCATTGGATTTCTTTGTTCTAGTGCTCCTGGTTCTAGTTTATTTGCTTCTAATTTGTATGTTCTCTGTTTGAATTCTTGTTCCTTATTATGCAGCCATCTGAGGGCCCGCAGTTGTCAAATTCTATCGGTGAGTATGCTTAATCTTGCTTTATACACCATTGATCTGCACTTAATCTTGCTGCTGCAGCTGGTTGTTTTATTATGAGAGCAATTTTTAATGCAGATTCCCAGTCATTATTGAATGACAAGTTAGATGGATCTGATAAAACTGTGCCATCCGTGAATTCTAATACTCATGCCCAGTCTAGTTCTTTATCGAAGGTTAGTGAAAAACCAAGTGCTTCTGGTGATCTCGCAGAAGGTCCAGCTTCTAGCAAAGTAACTGGTGAAACACCTTCTGTAAACACCCGTGGACAACCTGGTAGTTCTAAACCATCAAATTCAGATTGTGTTGCTGTTTCCTCAGCTTTTAGTGGCCCTGGCTTATCCCCAAGTTCATCAATGGGTTCATTATCCTCTGAGAAGTCAACACTGAACCCCCATGCAAAGGTATGTTATCTTTCCTTTTTCCTTTCAGGTGTGTGATAAGATGACTCCAATATAGATTTTCTATACTATGACGAATCTTAACAGTTATTTTGTTTACCTTTTAACATGATTTGTGCTTGCCTTTGGTTTTTCTTCTCACAAATTTAACATGCTTAATGCTCAGGAGTTCAAACTCAACCCTAATGCAAAGAGTTTCACACCATCTCAAACATCTGTTAGGCCTCCATCCCCAGTCTCCGATGGCTCATTCTACTATCAAACACCAGTGTCTCCTGTACCACATATGCACATGCCTGTTAATTTTGGGGTAAGTTGCTTGAAAATAATTGCAATTTTTTATGACCACTGATTTTGCAAGTAAGACCTACAACTGTTGCATCACCTAGGTTTTTTTCCCCACCAAATTTATGAATCTAAAAGTTCCCCCATGTCACTGTGTACTGAAATTACTAAGTCTCGTTCCCAAAGGTTTTCCTTGGTTACTTGTATCATGTATCTGTTAATGACCAATACCTATGTTATTTTAAATTTCATTTTGCTTGATGCTGTGTCTGATACATATTTGAACATGAGTATAGTACCCTCCAAGGACCTTCCCAATAAATGGAAAAACTTAGAAAAATTGAACATGCCTGTGTCGGACTCATACTTGTCTCGGCACACATACTGAGTTCGAGTAATATAGATTGATACATAATAAATCAATGCTGGAACTCTTGAGTATGACTCGTTACCTCTGAGCACTAAGGGGAGCTTTGACACAGTTGTTTTTATTCTTTAATGGCACTTGTTTCTGCAGTGTGATAACCGAGTCAAGGAAATGGTAAATGGTACAGTATAGCAAGTTAGCATTTACTTTTCCTGTTTCTTGTTATTTCGTTGAAATGGGTTAATGGTTTATGTGGGTTAAGTTAGGTTGAATTGACTTGGCATGGAAAAAGTACTACTTGGATTCAACCTACATTCATCTTAGATCTGGTATAGCCATGTACATGTGATCTTTTCCTTTCCGCTCAATAGGATATTCACTAAAACCTGTAACCTCTATTAATAAATAATCTTGTATACGGTCATTTTTAACAGGATGTTGTAACTTGATTCAGCATCATATATATTAGTAAATACAATGGTAAACTTTGGTATACTATCATATATATATATATTAGTAAATGGTATGGTAGACTTTGGTATTGTTGTTACTCTACCTGTGTATTGTTGTTGATGATCACATGGTTTTTGTAGATTGGACCCTCCTTTCCTGGGCACCAGCCTGTTGTATTCAATCCACAAGTGGCTCCAATGCAATCACCGCAAGCTTATTTTCATCCAACTGGACCTCAGGTGGGCAACCTTAACATTAATTTACTATTTATCTTATTGATTCATCTTGATATGCTTATTTATTATTTTATATTCTTCAATTTTGCAGTATGGGCAACCGATGCTTCTTGGGCAACGGCAAGTGATGTACTACCAACCGGTAAGTGGTCCTGAAATTTCTTTGATTTTGTTGTGTAGATTTGTTGGTTCATTTATCTTTAGCACGATGATTACGACACTCTCAAGTTAGCATTTTTAGAAAACAATCCCATTTACTCGCATGGTTGCAAATGATGCTTTGTGGAGAACTACTTTTAGGTAGCGTTTGGGAATCAGGATTTCAAAAAATAGCATAAATTGAGTGTCACACATACAAGTGTAGCATTCATGAATACTTTTCAAATCCATGGATTTGTTGGCTACCTATTTAGTAGTGAATTTGAAATTTCTAAGGAATTTATTTATTTCACAAATTCATTCTTTTATACTTTCCAAATATATATTTATATTGAAACACAACTAATTTATTTATAACGTATGCATTTCTTTATTACAATTTATATAGCAAACCGAATCCAAATCCAAAATTTCAAATACTTGTTCCCGAACATGGCACTAGAGAATTTTCTTTAAACTATGTCCTAAATTTCATTTATTTGCTCTGAAGGGAAAATTGTATGTTACTCCAACTCTTCATTTTAGCTTGAAATACGCAATGGAACATGAAAATATTTGGCATATCCTTTTTGGGCACGGACTCCCATTTAGCACTCACTTCTGAGCTTGAGTAGCACCGGAACTAGACCTGTCAATTAGGCGGGTTGGGTTTGTCATTTTTGTTCTGCTTGTCGGCCTTTTATGGTCAATAGGGGTTAGGTCTGGTTTAGGTTCATGTTGACGGGGTTAGGTCTTCAGATCCTGATAAGAATCGACGAAAAAACCAGTATTGGTATTTCATTTAGTACCAAAAACATTCCACTACTTGTGGGAATCCTAATAGAAACTGGAACTATGTTTTGGCAGGATATGCAATACAAAGGACGGGATTATTAACCAGTAGTAGCTCGCTGACAGCATTCATGGAGCCGTGTTTCTGCTCAAAAAAGAATAAAAAAGAAGTTTCAAGTGACTGCTCAGATAAAGTGGAAACAAAAGCCGTAGCCGTCCCAAGAAAGATGGGATAGGTTATTTTCTTGAACACCTCATATATTTCCAGCTTCCAGGGTAATATTTATACTCTGTCATGGGAAATAATTTTATAAAACCCCCTCTATATGCTTCATTATCATCCATGTCTTTGAATTTCTAGCTTTTCTCAACTAACCTGAACTTCTCTCTCTGATTGTTTGCTTTTAATACTTTGATAGTTTTGGATCAATTTGTGGTTCAAAGATAGTATTGTGTTTATATTATTATATTATTGTCCTTTTTTTCATTCATTGATGATTGAATTGCCCCATTCTTTGCTAAATAACCTTGAAGGATGATGATGAATTTGTTTGATATTTGAATTTGGATGTCAGTTTCCAGATATAATTAATATTTAATTTAAAAAAAAAAGATTTATGTGTTTGATTGGTTATTGGTAATGTTATTGAGTTTGTGAAAAATGAAATTTATATCTGTGGTTGAGTATTTTATATCAATTAAAAAATATAGCAATATCTTTATTTTTACTAGATTAAGTTACTATGGACATAATTTTTATTTAACAAGTATTTTTATAAAAAAAATAAAACAAAAAATTAAATAAAGTATTATTTAACAAAAATTTGTATCTCAAGTAATACAATAATACCTAATAAGTATGTTAAATGATTTTATATTTCAATAATATAATAATTTTATTATAATAATTTTATTATTATGATTTTATCATATGTATGTGAGTACTAACTCTTGAATTTGAATAATATATATTCTTTTCTAAAACAAATAACTAATTAGTGAAATATTAAATGATTCTGCAAATTCTTATTTTTCATATCCTTCCAAATATAATTTATTTTATAATATACTTGTCAAATATATGAAAGTTTTGAAATAAATTGAGCAAACTTTTCGATTTTTATTTAATACCTCTATGCAATAAATAGCCTTATTCTCGTAAACATAATTTTTTCAAAACTTCTTTGAACGTATAAAAAATAAAAAAATAAAAGCATTTCCGTATTAAATATATATTTACTAAATTATAATTTACCTAATTGAAAAAAAAAATTATGCAATATATTATAAAATTTTGATATGATAATTAAATACCAATTAGGTTAAATGATGAAGTTGACATAGTAAAGACAATAATATTTTAAGTTTGAATTTCATCATAGATTTACAGTTTTTTTAAATTAAATAATAATTTTTTGATAATTTTACAGTTAAATTTAAACCATTGGCACTGAATCAAATTATTAAATAGTATAGATATCTAACATTAACACGAGAATTTGCCAACAAACTATTAGCTTAGTGACAACTTATCTACTTTCTCATTAGTCATTCCTATTACTAAGAAGTTTTCGTTCCAATAATTATAGTATTAATGTTTTTAGCTAGAGATTTGTGATTCGAATCCTGTTTAATTCGGTTTGGAAAGTTCGATGTGCAATTCGTTTGTTAAAGAAATAAATAGAAAGACAAAATTGGATATCTGTGCCCGACCCAAAGGCCCGCTCGAAAAGTAGGAGGGTTTGGGCAAAAATATAGGCCCGAAAAATGGGCTTCTAGAAAAAAATAATGCCTATTTTAAAAATGGGTTAAGCCTCGGGTAAGACATTTTTGGCCCGACCGACCCGACCCGAATTCACTAAATGACAAAAAAAAATTACTATTTTTTGTTATTTTAATGATATTTTCTTGTTATTTTCTTCTTATTTTACTACCATTTTTTTATTATATTGCTACTATTTTATTGTTATTGTTTGAATATTGTATAACGCTTGTTTTATTGTTAATTTTGTTATTATTTTAGACATTTTTTTTGTTAAGTTACATCTATATTTGTATTATTTAAATATACATATTTTTAAAATTTATTTTCAAATTGCTCGAAAATATTTATTTTAATATTTTTAGTATTTTTGATGTATTATATATATTTAAAATTTATGTAAAAATATATATAATATATATTTTTTAATATGGGCAGGCTAGGTCGGGTCCGGGTTTTAGCATTTTTATTCCGGCCGAGCTTGGGCAAATTTTTAGGCCGGACCAGGCCCAAACCTAGTAAATGGGCTTAAAATTTTGTTTGAACCTAGCCCAACCCATGATCACCTCTAATTTGTGGAGACGAATGTCCAAGGACAATTAATATGTTCTTTTTTTATTATTATTACTTTGCAATCATTCCTATTGTCATTATCGACTTATATTATAACAATTTTTATTTATAGAAATTTAATCTTTTGATCCAACTTAAATTAACAAAAAAAATTCACTTAATACCCATATAATTAAAAAAAATATTATAATAAACCTGAATTTAAAAAAAAAAAACAAAAAGAAAATACTAACAGATGAATCTAAATAACATAAAAAAAATTCACAATTTCTTAAAATCCTTTATAAACCATAAGTTCATCCAAAGGCTAACTAGTGTAAAGAAAGTATATTTTATATTTAAACCTGCAACCACATTTACATTCACCAACCTAAACCAAGGCTAGACTTAAAAAGAAAGATAACTACACACATATATATATATATATATATAGACAAAAAAAAAAAAAAGAACCCAAAAAAAAAAAAAAAAAAAAAACCCTGTATTTCCAATTTTTTTTTTTTTTTTTGTTATATATTGCTCAAACTCTTCATTTTCTGTATTGAATATTTACCCTTATTTGAGTACCATAACCTATTGTTCTTCATTTACAACAAGCCCTCTTGGTTCTTAGCTGATAATCGTTTCAAAAACTCATAAGTAGTGATCATTGTTGTTGCAGATATTGACATTGAAGCCCACCTTGGTCCCAACCCTCTATAACAAGCAAGCCATCCTCCTTCTTTAACCAAATTCCTCACGGTTTGCCCGATTGTCGGTCCGCGCAGCCGGTTCTCTTCTCCGTCTAAGACCTGTAAGCGGGTCTTGATAGTATCGAGTGGCATTGTGATCAATGCCGATATCCCACCTGCCATTGCCGCACTCGCTCCTTGAACCGCCATTACCGTCTTTGAATCAGGCCGAATTGTTTCATCCCCGCCGCCTTTTAAGTAACATCCAATGCCTCCCCAAACAAGTCTTTGAGCAACTGAGTAAGATGCCCACCATACTGCATTTGATGGTGCATATGTTAAAATTGATATACCGAAGCCTCTATATAATCCCTTTGGACCATGTGAGTTCACTATTTTCCTAAAGGCATCAATCCCATTTACATATCTACATTGTGATGAGCTACTTGGAACCATTAGCCTTTGGCTAACCACATCAATTGGGGTCCAAACAAGTTGAGCCACCATCGCGGCGGTTAATCCGGCGACAGCATTAGCTATCGCCGCTGCCGTTGGTTCATGAAACCCTAATTTAACAGTGGTGCTCCCTACATTACTTTTGGTTACTTCAAGGGCAGCCATGTAAAGTGCTCGAGCTGGGATTGTTCCCATTAATGAAGTGCCGAAACCTCGGTATAATCCCTGTAAACCGCCGTGTTTAACGATGGAAAACGCCGTTCTGATGCCGGAAAGTTGAACTTGCGCAACCTGTTGCCGTGTTTTGACTAAAACTACGGGATAAAGGGTCGCCGATACGCCGGAAAATAACGCCGCACCTAAGAAGAAAAACTTGGATTTATCAAGCATTTCCCAATCTATATCAGCCGGAATATGAATCTCTTGCGCCGATTCTTCCTCGGCCGCACTTATATTCATCTTTGCCACTTTCAAAGATTCGAAAAAACCCTAACCCTAAAAAAACCCAAAAAAATTAAAAAAGAAGAAGCAATATATCTACCTATATATGTATGATCGGAAATATCAAATATATACAAAAAAAAAAAAATCAAGAAATTAACATTGAAACTATACAAATTGAGAAAAGCCCAACACCACCGTCACAATGAAAATTATGAATGGGATTTTTTTTCTCTTGCGAAACCAGGTTTTGGATCGAACGTGAATTACAGCACAGGGATCTATCATTTCCTTTCGGGGATAAAAGAAAAAGAGATTGATTAATCGATCGAATTTAGAACATATACGATTTTTATTAATCAGCTAACGGGAGACTCGACCATCGTCGTCCCCGCCGGCGACGGAACTCCGGTTAGTTCGGATCTCGCAAGAGTGAGAGAGCAAAATAATGACAAATGAAATTTAAAAATATAGAATAGAAAAACTGAAGGGAAAAAATAGGGTTATTTAAAGAAGTGGGTGACCGGAAATTAACGGTGAAAGATTTGAGGAAGGAAGAGAATTGGTTGTACAGTGAAAGAAGGGGAAACTGACAAGTGTCGGTTATAGATTAGGTATATGTATGTGTATATATCTTTATTTTAAAGCTTTTATCCGTATGGTTTTGATTCTCTGCGGTTGGTTCTATAAGATGAATCAAATTTCACCATTGATAACTTAGTAGGTTTGTGAATTTGCACTAGAGGTGTTTATGTCTCGAGATTCGAGATGTCGATTTGGTTTGATTTGGTTAGATTTTTATTTAATTTTTTTTGGATTAAATATTTTTTGATTTGAATTTAGTAATTATTTTTATATTAGGATTTAATTTTTTTTCTTTCTAATTTAATCTTTAAACTTGACGGTTGTTAAGTTATGTTTAATAAATTGAAACATATGTGTTAAATTTAAACTATAAAATTTGTTAGGTAAATTGTTTAAAATTTAATACAGAATAGTGCCTATCTACTTATCATTTTCTACTATTTATAATAGAAAACAGTAGTTTTTAATTTTCATTGTGGGCTATTAAATGTGTCTAAATTACTGAAAATTTTAATTTTTCAACACTTTATTAAAGAAAGCTTTGGTGATTAATATTGTCAAGCCGCAATATGAAAATAATGATCAAATTTAAGGACTAATATTCAAATTCCAACATAAAAGTTGTAGCCAAATTAAATTCAAATAGTGATTTTTCCCTTTATTTAATTTCACTTTGTTAATTCCAATGTTGGGATATTTGTATTTTGTATAACGTAGGCGGTGATGCAGAGGATTTAAACCGGTTTCCGTGAGGGTGACTGTGTTGATGACGTGTAATCCGTATCCATTGAAACTGAGTTAGTATTGCGTGTGTCCCAGCACATGCTAAGGAAATCTTGTTGACTTTTATGACTAAAATGTTTCATCAGCCGGATCAAACCGAGCCTTTCACTTTCTCTTACCTAAGTTTAGGTCCAACCGGTTGAAAAAAAACTAGCTTTATTGTTCATGGTAATTATTAAATTTTATAAAATTACTATTTGATACATTATTAATGTATTTTTTTTATTTTACAAGTAATTTTAAAATCATTATTTGTGTTTTTAAATATTTATTTTTTAATATTTTACTATAATCATATAATGAGAAAATTGAGAAGTGTCCTATAGGGTATTGTAAAATATTTAAAAATATTTAAAAAGAGACAAATGTCAATTTTTCAATGTTGTTTATAAAAAAGAAAAATATTAACGTACCAAATGCCAACTCAAAATTTAATAGCATATAAATATATATAATCAAGTTACACTTGAGTAATTATAAACTTGAATTTGACTTAAAATTTGGGATTTGATACACGATTTGAACTCAATCGAGAATCAATTTTTAAACTTGATCTTTAGTTAAGACATAATTAAATTATTTGAGCTAGTACTTATCAAAATAGGGGTGAAAATGTAATTTCATGTTATAAAAAATATTAAAATAGAATGTGTATTTTCGTGTAGCATACATTAGGGTGATATGTAATAATTTGTGTATTTAGGTAATATTTAAGGTGATATTTTTTGTAATAACACTACTTTACACAAAATATAATATATTGTAATTTTTGTTACATAATGCATTACAAAATTTATAGTAAGTACTATAATGAGAGAAATATATTTGTAGTAACACGAAATTTTGCGAGTTTTGTTTATTATAAAAAAAAATATTACATATCGAAACTACTGTTTGAATAAGTATACGATTTTCTCGATTTAATTTCTCGGTCTTAGGAGTTGTTGATTCAAACAAAGAAGAGAATAATGATGCAAAATCATAACAAAGTGGAAGCATTCTGATTATAGTTAAGAAAAAGCAATAGAAATGTGATGGGTTTAGCAATTGCCTATACCCGAAAAATCATTCCAAGTTTTATTCACAGTATAAGGGACCTATGCGAAATGGGGGTTATTACATTCTATGTGAGGTGAATTCCAGTTCCTCGATTGTCTATCGATCCTTCTTCCTTATTCCCGAAAAATATTAATTTGGTGTGACAAAAATCGATTCGGAATATGTGTAATGCACTCAATGCCCCAATGCGAAAATAATCATAGCAGGGAAATGTGTCTAAAACCAAAAAGAAAAGCAAGAATCACCGGTTGATTTAGAGCAACATTGATTCCGGATTCTCAATGTAGCCTTTGAAAGCTTTAAGCCATTCAGCACCAATTGCACCTAAGAGAACAGTAAGTCGAGTTAATTAGATTGTGTGCCTAAAGGACACCGAGATGATGTTCGATGTTTAACTTGGCTTAATCATATATTACTGGGAGTCTAGAACTATGTACCGTCGATGACACGATGATCACAGCTTAGAGTTATGGACATGAACGATGCAAACTGGAACTGCTCGGGACCGGAGCTAGGGATAACCCTTTTCTCAGCTGTACACAGTAAACTCCAGTGATTACGAAGAAGTGAATATGACTTGAGTTGGGAAAATTTAAGGGAAAATCTTACCAGACCCGACAGCGAGGATTCCTGATTGAGGAGGATTAATTATGGCACAAAATTGCTTGATACCAAAGGGCCCTCCCAAGTTAGAAACTGTAAACGTACCGCCCTGCAAAGAGACAAAACCCGACATGTATATAATCCATATAGATCCAATGACACTATCGTACTATCCTATCCATAATTATTTACCTCATAATCTTCGGGTTTTAGGCTATTTTCTTTGGCTTTTTGTGCCAACTGCTTGACCTCTGAAGAAATTGAGGACAATCCTTTCTTATCTGCATTCTGCAATACGTAAAATAAAGGGATCAGTTAAACTAGAAAAGTATAGACAGAATGAGGAAAACAGCAATAAGTTGAAATGATTGCACACCCTGATCACAGGGACATAAAGTCCGTTTTCTGTCTGCACTGCTACATTAATATTGACATTGTTATACCTGGGTTAGAAGCAGAAGAAGACGAGTCATAATGATATGCATTATCGGTTTATCACTAGTGAATTGATCGGTTTGTAAGTAAATATATACTCACTGGCGAATATAGTCATCTGTCCATGAACTATTGCACTGAGGAACCTTCCGGAGAGCCAATGCAGCAGCCTGCAGTCAAAAAAGACTTCTAAGTATCTTAAATGAAAATTGCAATATTCTAATGGCGGTTCAGTTAGGAAAAATCAAATATGCACTAATTTCTTCTCTGCAGAAGCAGTATATTACCATTTACGTGAAAGCATTCATTTCAGACTACATTTGAATTAAATATTTCCAAAAGAAAACAATGATTTGAGAAATGGTTATGTAATTTCATGTAATGATTGAAGGTTAATATGGACGAAAAAGCAAATACATATAACAAGGCATGAACTTGATCAAGAATTGCCATGTGAAATCAACATTATAATAACCACTTGCCATTACACAAAAACCTATAGGAAAAACCTTGGACCACATCAAAAGCAACAAATGAGGAAACACTTCAAACATCTCAAAGCTCGACAATTAAACGTATTGAAAGTTGTCAACCTTGAACTTCAAGGGAAAAACAAAGAAAGTTGTTTACCTTGATTACAAGATCATTGACAGAAATACGCTTCCCGCCTGAAGCTTCCTGTAATGAGTTGAGTTGGCTTCGCAAACTGCATGCAAAGAAACAATTCAAAATTATCAGATATATCATATAATTGCATAAGATTTAAAAGATCAAAGCAGGTAAAAGTATCTTTAAGTCGGATTGCATTTTGCCCCCTACTCAAAAAATGGGCAAATTAGTCCCTACAAGTTAAATCAAAGAGCAAATTGGTCCTTTTTGTTAAATCAAAGAGCAAATTAGTCAAATTTTTTATTAGAGGGGGAAAAATGCAATCTGACTCTTAGTACAAGGACATCCATGATACTTTTACTGATCAAAGCACTATTACTTACTCCAGAAGTTTGTCAACACATGTATCCACTGTTAAATAGTAATGTGGGATAGTCTGCTTTGAGATTAATAAGCGTGATGCAGTGACCTGTCAAAAATGATAGCAGAAATTAGACTCACAAAGCACATTATTATAAAAGAAACAAAGTAATTGACATTGAAATGAGGAGACAACAAAGAAGTTAAAAGATACCGACTTCTCTGTATTCTCATGCAAAAATGGTCAAATTTGGAACTTTGCTATTTAACAGTAAGTTGATTTCTGACCCTAGGCAATTTTAGGGTCATTTAAGAGTGCCACAAGGATGGTTATTTTAGAAGGGTTTTCGGCTTTTAGTTTTGTGAGATTTGGGTAGAAAAAACAGCAGTGATAAATGATAGAAAAAATGATAATAAAATATGTAACCTCTATATATCAATACCCACTCATTTTGTGCTATTTAAAGTTGCCAATCCTTTTTGACACACTCTTGCCTTGGGCCTATGATTGGAGGGTGCTTCTACCCAATTCATTGGAACCAGTGAGACTGGAATTCTCATGGGACCATGTTTTGGGTACTTTTTCTACAGATTTATTTACCTTAAACTTTTTGAAAATTTAACACTACATGTTGATTTTTCTAATGTATATCATTAAAGTAACCTACAAATGTCAAACTATTCGCACAGAGATGATCTTCAGAAAGAACAAGAAAAGGTATTTTGAGAATTACTAAGGGTATTGTGAGATTTCAAAAAATTTGAAAAACCAATCTGTAAGTAGATGACGCCTATCCGACCTTGGTGTACTTGGGGGTTAGGCTGGGAGGATTGTATTTAGAAATAAAATTCAAACCATTCTTCAAATTTTTAAAAAAAAAAAATTACAACACTCTACTAAAGCTTACAAAAAAAATAATAATAACAAACTTATTGGAAAGTCATATGCTTCTTGTTGAAGCAAAAACTCAACTGATTTGTATTTTAAAAATTAAAAATAGGAAAATTGTGCCTCAAACATTGCTGAGTTAAAAAAAATGTTATTGGTATACCTATTTCATTTCCTTACTAATTGAAGTTCAGAAAATACACATTTATCAAACGCATCAAATAAATAAAATAAATACTATCATAACAGAACAGTAATTGAGAAAAAAATTCTTACATCTTCTAAATCCCGCCGCGTAGCACGGTTACCTTTCAAATTTAATGCAGATTATCACAAAAACAAAATCAAATGCATAAATTCTATAAAGGGGACCATCTACTAAGAAGTAGATGCATAGAATAAAGCCCATGTACCATAAATGCTTAACAACTTTGGACTTTCATTAAAATTATAAAAATAATGACAATTTTTAACTAACCTTTCTTATCTGAGAATGAGGGATATCTACATAATCTAGAGCTTCAAGTTTTCCATCCTTTGTCATAGGTGTTGGTGCTGAAACATCCTTCCCACGTGAAGCTACAATAAAGTGAAAACGCCCCAGTAATCACAAGTGACAATAATACAGAAACCAATACTATTGAAGATACTGAAAAGGCAAAAGGATTTGTTGGAGGGGGGAAGAGCCATTCTTTACTATATAGCATTACTTATCAGGGTCAAAATTTGCAACAGCATTGGTTATGCTGCAGAAATTTAAATATGATACCTAAGTAATCTTCAATATCAGCCTTCACAATGCGCCCATCAGGACCTGTTCCTTTGATACTAGAGAGAGGTACCTATATTTTCATCCAAAGGAATGGAGAAATGTCAAAAGAGATTGATATAAATGATTCTATAATCTATCCTTATAGTAGCGACTTTTCTCTCAATAAGAAAATTCCAGTTACAGCACTCATATATAATATAACCGACCTTGTGATCTTCAGCCATTTTTCTTGCAAGAGGACTTGCAAAAAGACGATCTTCCGAAGGAGGTGAACTGGGCTTGGACTTAGCCTCTGGTGAACTAACTGGTTGTTGAACAGGCTCCTGCTTAGGCGGAGGAGCTGCTGGCTCCTTTGCTGCAGGAGCACCAGAATCTGATGTTGAAGGACTATAGTCCTTGAACTTTGCAATATCCTCCTCCTCTTCAACGGTGATGGCAATTATCTACACAAGAACAAATAAATAATATTAACTGCACAAATATTGACATAAATTGTATTTGATTCTGGTAGCAAAAGAGCAACAGACAGAAGATCTAATACAAAGCCAAGATGCTGCTTCTTTATTTACTAGTCATACAAACTCCCCTATCCACAAAAGGGAGGACCAAAGAAAGATAAATATGTGCACATGAGTGTCACAAAATCATTACCTCACCAACTTTGATTTCTTTTGATCCATCTCCCTTTATAATCTTGGCAAGGTAACCTTCTTCCATGCATTCCATCTCAACAGTTGCTTTATCCTTCAAACAATAAACAAAGTTGTAAAATAGAATACTGGTTTCTGATATGAGCAAAGTAAATGAAGAAATTTTATCTGGACAGGAGAAAACCTTACAGTTTCAACTTCGCACAGCACTTCACCAGGATTCACTTTATCACCCTCTTTCTTCAACCATCTAGCAATATTTCCCTGCATAAATGGAAAACTTAAAAGAAAACCACAGAATATTTTATGATATTTTGCAAAGATCTAGAACAGTTCACACCTCTGTCATTGTGGGAGAGAGTGAAGGCATTCCGATCTCTTGGTGTGGAGGGAGGCCTGAAACTTTATAATATTAGCAATATTGAGTATGTCATGCAACAACAAATGATGAAACAGTTAATAAACAATGTAAAACCCTTGAACCGATGCACAGGGTTCAACTTAAAACACTTTTTAAACATCATTTCAACTGCCATGTTCTCAGCCATAAATATAACAAACCTATATACTGGTGAAAACAACTTGAATAATCTAAATATGCTACATCAATCCAGCATAACCTAAGTGATAAAACTAGAACAACAAAAATAGTAATAAAGAAAGGTTCTATAGCAATGCCTTGTAAAAGAGAGAAGAAGAATGAACTATAGTAATAATGTCTTGCTTCTTAAATATAGTGCAGTCACATTACTTATTATTCAGAAACCAGATAAACAAGCTTCATTTTACACAAATTTATTACCCATAAACTACATTCCTATCATCTGAGCTGTCCCATAAAGAAGGGTATTGAACAAGCCACAGAAGGAATTAAGAATAATATAATATTACAGCGCATCAATGAAGTCACAAATTAGCATTTGGCATGAGGTTAGTAGGTTCATAAGTTAAACACACATTCTTGTTGTAATCACTAGTCAGTGCACAACTTTTCACAATTTAAAAAATAGGCTCCTTCAGAGAATACAAAGTAGAAGATACCAGTACAACCTATGACATTTAAAGCAATAATCTATACCTGCATCTGATGCAAATCCTCTCATTGACTGTACCTGAGAACTGATAATGGATAACGGAAAATGTTTAGATGCTTGAAATGATTAAAAAGCCATTACTAGGAAATAGTAAAATTTTCCAAAAAGATCACAAAAAATGCTGGAATGAATACCATGTGAGCTCTCTGCTGTATGCCACACCACCTGTTGGAATTCCCAATCTCATTGTTGTCCTAGAACAATTGTTCCTAGGTAAACCAGATGATACCTGCATAACAAGATGTGGAACAGTTAGTATTGGCAAACCAAGTCTTGAATTCAATCAAGAATGTAATACACAAGCAGAGCATAGTCTGCAGCAAAGAAAAAGGAAAATTATGCAACAAAAATGCTACAGTAATTATTGCTCCACCAATGATAAAAAGACGAGGCACTTACATGGTTACATGCGACAAACTTGGATACCCTCTCTCTTTCTGCAGCTGCATAACCAAAATTTTATCCACTCCATTATGCTTTCAGAAAACTGACAAACTATTACCTCTCACTAAATACAATTACAAGTTCAAAGTAAAAATTAGTAAACCAGCCGGTTGGTACGAGTGAACCTAGCAAGAAATATAAGCAAACCTTACAAGATATGATAAAACCTTCAATAAAACCATCTAACTGGGAGGCTTTTTTGATTGTCTACTTAGCTAAATAAAACACAAAATAGTTCTTATGCTTAATGGTTGTAGAAAGCTTGATATTTATGCTACTCGGACTGAAGTGTGAGTATCAGATACAGGTACATGCCCAACATTCATAAGTTCAATTCTTTTAACTTTTCCACCCCAACATACATGAGAAACAAGTAAGAAAACCATCTTGATAGCATTATGTACCTTCACTTTTACAAACAGAGGATTGTGCTCCATTGGAAAAGCAACGAACCAAAACAGCATGATCATGCCGCAATAAGTTAGGAACATTCCTTAACTGTGATAACAGAAATTCAGAACAAATAACAAAAAAAAAAAAAAAAACATAAATAAAAAGCTATAATTCGACCATGATCTATAAACGAATTTGAATCTAGGACTGACTCAAAGTCATCCATACATACATCCATTATCCATACATACAAGTAACGAATCGTGAATTGGGTACCTTTTTAGAGTGATTGATGATACGAGATGCGTAAGCCATGATTTTCTAAGATCACAGCAAATTTTTCAAAGCAATGGAAAAGAAAAAAGGAAAATAAAAGAAGGAAAATAAATTATGTTCTAAATTGATGAAGAGAGCAAGAAAAATAGAAATTTGTTTTCTTTTTCTTTTTAAATTTTATTTGGTTAGGTAGGAAGAAAAAAAAGTGGGAAGGTTTAGGGTTTGGCGGCACGAGGGATCTGACGTCACCTAATTTTTAAATTGCTTTTCTGTTTGTTTTGAGAGAAAAAAAAATATAATTAATCTTATGGTTACATAAAAAATTAAATACCTAATTTTTTTCATAATTTTTAATTTTTAAATTGATTAATCACATCAAATTAAATTAAAATTGTTATGATAGTATTCATCTATTCCAATTGCTTTCCAGTTGTGCATTGAAATTTTTATGTTTATAAAAATATAATTTTTTAAGTAAATTAAATTAAAGGGTGTTGAATTATTAGTAAGTTTAATTTTATAATTTTACAAAACAGTCATTAAATTATTTGAAAGTTTTTATTTAAGTTATTGGGTTGTTATATTTTTTTTCTTAAAAGCTTAACTGACGAGTTCTAAGCGACGATTCAATAAACGGTACTTATTAATGAGTAAACAAACATAATTTAGATTTAAGTTGATGTTACGGTCAATGTTGGAGATTGGATAAGAAAACTTTTCAAATTATGGTTCATAGATTTATGACATTTAAAGTTATTTCATAAAAAAAATTAAATCATAGAAGAAGAGGGATATGAGAGTTTTCGATTGGTGCTGGTGATGTGAATGGAAAAGTAGGTGTGTTCATATTTTGGTTAAAATCGAATTAACTGACCGAACCGGTCTAATTCGGTTAATCGGTCGATGGTCGAACTTAGTTCGATCGAAGGTCGGTCAATGATTTTTTGGAATTTCGTTATCGGTTAATTCGGTTTGAAATCAGATAATTAACCGAACTTAATAATTATGTAGTGTTATAAGGCTTAAATTTTCGGTTAATTCGGTTAACTTTCAAGACATCAATGTATTTTTTATATGTTTTATATTTGTTTTAATAAAAAACAAAAAAAATATAAATTTCGATTAACTATTAAAGGATTATACAATTCGATTAATTCAATTAATACTAGTTCGGTTCGGTTAATAACCGAATCGATTGTTTGAACACCTCTACGGAGAAGACCATACAGCAGCAATTTTTATAGCCTAATTACTCAAACAAAATCTTTTAAATAATTTAATGACTATTTTGTAACCTTTTAAAATTTAGTTAAATTTACTAATAGTTTAAAGACTTACATGTAATTTACCCTTATTTTATAGTTAAATAAAAACTATTTTGTATATTATATTTTTTGATTAAATTGACTTGGGTTAACCGTATTATAAAAGATGATTTATTTATTTTGAGTGCTTATGTTTTATACAAATCACATATCTTCAACAAAAAAGGAATTACAGTTAAACACACACCACAAACAGACAATTCTTACAGTTTTGAACTTGACGGATCATTTCTTTTATGATTTAAAAAATTGAATTTTCACTAAGTTGATTCTTAGAAAATATCGAATTAGATCATTTGTCTTTACTTCAACAAAGGAAGTATAGACCTCTTCGGTGGAAGAACTTTTGTTGTATTGGTCTCAACTCAACACTAAACAAGTCCGCACTAGTTGAATCCTTGTATCGGAAATTCTTTGAATCGATTTGCCATTTTCATAAAGGATATAATTGACAGCTTGAAGTTGCATATTATCTTTTTCTCGTAATGGATCTTGGGGGAAGAATGTTGTTAAATTTAGACTGTCCGATATTTTATATGGGATTACAGGTCGAACCAAAATAAATTTTTTTTTCTTAGTAGGTGTGATCCATTGGACATAGATTCAAATTTTCATTTTTTTTTTAATTCTTTAGAGTTTATTTTACTTGTTCCTCGCAATATCAAGATGTCATTGTGTCGAAATATCTTATCTCTTTCTCCAAAAAAATAGATATTACCAATTCAATCCTTTTTCTTTTTCTCTTCACTTGAATCAATTCGCCCATTCAAAACTTCGAATATTTTTGTTGGGTGAAAGAATTTTTTAGAGAAATAGATGTATTTATGATTTTATCTAAATAAAACAATATTCTCTTGAAATAGTGGTTAAGATTTTCCTACCTTAAAGTTTATGGATTTATTTGTGTTAAAATTGAGTGACCCGAATTCTTATTAAAATAAAATATAGTGGTAAAATAAAATAAAAGTAAAATCCATATAGAACTACGATTTTTTTATTTTATTTTAGAATAATTTTTTTCAACCTTATTATACTTCATTTATTTGATATTGATATTGATCAGAATAAAGTGTTTCAACCTTACTACTCTCATTGTATTAGAATATAGTTTTACAAGCCTATAAATAGACATAGTCTATTCCTCTTGTAGTTAGTGAATTATCTTCTCCTCTGCCCGTAGTTTTTTCCCAAAAGGGTTTTTCTATAAAATCTATATGTTTTTTAATTTTTTCAAATGTAATTTTAATAATTTACTAATTTCGTAAAATTTCAAACTTCATGATTTTTTTATGAGCTTTTAATAATTTTTTGAAATTCGAAGTCATGTTTTATAATTTTTTGAATTTTGAGTGTACTCTTTTTTTTTTTTAAAATTCCAGCTCTTTATTCAATGAAGTATGCAATTTATTTAAGGGTTAAATAACTTTTTAGGGCCTAAGCATTTTTTATTCAAGTTAAGCTTTGAACTTGACAATTGTTCTCACATTAGGGCTTGAACTTTATTTTTCCAAGTTAATCCTTGAAAACCTTAAAGTTTCAGACGAGCAATTGCCAATTTCAAGGCTCTAATATGGGAACAATTGCCAAGTTCAAGAACTAGTTTGGACAAAAAAAGTTCAAGCCCTAATGTGAAAACAGTTGCCTAGTTCAAACCCTAATATGGAAATAATTACCAAGTTCAAGGCTTAATTTGGACAAAAAAAGAGTTCAGGCCATAATGTGAAAAAAGTTACCAAGTTTAGGTCCCAAATAGTGATTTAACCTTTATTTAATTTTAATTATATTAATTAATATAAAAATAAAAATGTTATTTAATTTTTTATTTCGGGTACCCGATTCACTGTCTCCTCCTGTATAGAGTTGGGAGTAAAGTACTAAAAAAAGCTTGTACTCTACACTCCTTTTAACCGCTTTCTCCCACGCCGGTGTCACTTCCCGCCAATTCTCCATTACATTCGCCCTTTGAATTCAATTTCCTCAAAGAAAAAAACTGTTGTGTTGATCACAGCCGAAAATTCCAATCGATGGATGCCATCATATCATCAGCTCTCGAAGAAATCTGTTCAAAAGGTCGTGATGGCGTTGCATTATCTTCTCTCTGTTCGAAGCTCGGTTTGAGCGTCGAAATTAGACGAGCCTTATGGGCTAACCTACTCGAAATTCCGGCGGTTCAGTTCCGAAAGCGTGATCGTGTTTACGATCACAATGATACTTTGGTTCGACGCTTTGAGGATGCGGAAAAGCTGGATTTAATTATTGTTGCTAAGGACAAATTATGTGACAGTTTTTTAGGTGTTTATGATTTTTCTTTTGGAGATGGAGAAAAAGAAGTTAATCAACAAAGATTCGTTCTTCAACGCATTGCCTCTGCAAGGTTAATTTGAATATTGTTCCTTTAATTCTTCTTAAATTTTGCTTTAACTTCAGGTTCTGTTTAAATTTTGGTGTTTATTAGCTGTGATTCCGTTTGGATACTCTTTTTGATTTTTCTTCAAAAATAAAAGGCTGAAAATCTATATAAAAAGATCACTAAAAAGAGTTTAGTTATTAATGTTTAAAATAATTCAAAATTGGAAGTAGTTAGCGTCTGTGAATGACAAAATCCTCGTTTTTAGCTGTTTGTGTTGAATATTCCATTGTGTTATATATTCCAACTATACCAAATTTGAAATAGGTGTGATATTAACAACAGATAGTAAAAACAACAAATGTAGATTGAAATCTTGTATATTAAAAGGATGATATGACATTGCTGATGAATGCCTTTTATTGTTATTATTATTAATATTTTAATTGTGTCTTTGTAGAGCAAATGGAATAACTCAAAATCAGCTTAGCAAGGAATTTGGAATCGAAGGAAATAGTTTTTTCTATGTGGTAAGGAAGCTTGAGAAAAGAGGCTTAATCGTAAGACAAGAAGCAGTTGAGAAAACAAGAGGAAGCAGCAAACAAAGTTAGCCACAAGGTTAATTCATTTATACCGTTATGCAAAGCATTTGGGATCTCAAGAGAAATTTGAGGTTACAAAAGATGAAGGAAGTATTGGCAAAGAGGATTCGGAGGATGTGCTTATAAATGATTATTTACCATCAATTAAAACTATCTGTGATAAACTTGAAGAAACTCATGGCAAGGTCTTTTATGCTTAAAAGATTGACAGATAGCTTTATTTTCTTTTTGATATATTATACTGATGTTGTTTGAATTCTCCTTTTCTTTTTCTTGTTATGTTCTTGTCATTTCAGGTATTAAACGTGACCTTGGCTATTTTGGGTCACGGAACGCGAGGCATGAATGGAAGAAAGTACATTTGTTGTTTTTGTTGTTGATGTTGTGTGTGTTTTAAAATTATCTTGGTGATTTGTTCTTAATGGTTTTCATCTATTTCTTCATTTGCAAATTTTTCTTATAGATATATGGCAGATTGATAAATGCTGGTTTAGTGGAGGAGACTACTGTAAAAGTGAATGGGAAGGTTAGTTTGATAACTTCTGCATTTTATGATTTAGAGTACTCTTGTTGTTTAGTTTATAGATTGTTTTATTTTGAGAGTATAATTTTTTCATTCATTATGCCTATGATATATAATTGTGAGATGGTTTTGCTTACGATGTTTCGACAAACTTTTTCCTATTTCATGGAGATATCAGTTTCTGAAATTATGCATGAACATGCTTGTTCTTACAGGATGAGCCTTGCCTACATTTGCTAAAAAAGTTTTGCCCTTTGGATTATGAGCGAAATACAACCAGATGTGTTGAAGGCAAAGAGTTCAAATTTGGAAGATGTCAAATAGCTAACCAGCTTGTGGAGCTTCCCATTGATCATCAGATTTATGACACAATTGATGCTACAGGATCCAAAGGGATGCTTATTTCAGAGGTTTGCCAAAGAGTCTTATATTTAATATTCTCTATATTTCAAGAATCATAGAAAAATTCAATTAGCAAGCATACTCCCAATAACTTATATCTACTATATTTTCTGAACTATTTGCATAAACAGAAATTTCTCTTTGTCAGTCTGTTCTGTGACATTTATGCTCCTTTTTAGATTTTCACAATGTAGATTCCTACAAATGTACAAAGTTTTACTCTAAATCTAAGACCTTTTCAAAAATTTTGTTGTGAAACTGGTAGGCAAGAGGTTTGGAATTAATAAGAAGACGAATCACAGAAACTGTTTTTCAGTGAGCAGTAGATTTTGGATGCCGATGCAGATGGAACTTCATAATAAGAGCCATGAATACAGAATTCGGACATCCAGGAACTGTGAATCTTCTAATCTAATTCCAAGCAAAAAGTCAAGTTTGGGTGGCAATCCTAGTACTTTAGATGGATCAGCCCGAATCTCACATCTCTGGAATTTTGAAAGTGATACGCTTTGGAAGACAAACAACCATGAGAATGAAATAAAGTTCTCTTCTTCCTCTCCAAGAGATAGTGAGGCAAGCTATAGTATCTCCAATACGTGCAAACCACAAGAGTTAATCCATGAAACAAGATCAACGTTTTCAAGCACAGCAATTCATTCTATGAAGAAGCTTAAACTCTGTCAGTTTTTGACAGTTGATAGCACACGGAGAGAGCAGAGAATACTCGAACGATTACAGGTATTCATCTCCTCCACTTGAGGGAAATAAGTTTTTTTCCCTGTAATTTGATTAATATAATTAACTGCTATTCTTGTGTGCATTTGTGTGTAAACCAATGCAGGTTGAAAAAATTTGTCTTGAGATCAGAGCTATATAAGTTACTTGTGAATCTAGAGAAAGACAAAGGTACTACAATGGGCAGGAGAACTGTAGACAAAAAGTTGTATAAGCTTGAAAACGAAGGGCACTGCAAATGAAAACGAAGGGCACTGCAAATGTATACACCTAGATTTAAATGGGATTATGAATACCGTAAAGTTAAGGTGGTCCTGCACCCATCTATTCAGAGTTTATCTTCTGAAGTAATTGGTATAATTCGTAATAAACTCAAGTCTTTTCACAAGCAAACTCATGACCCATTCAAGAACAAGAATAATAACTCAGTTCATCTATTTGATTATGCACAAAGAACTCAAACTCAATATAGTTCAAATTCCCTAACTCTTAGAATGGAAGCCATGCGGGCTAATGGATACATACGTGGAAAAATGGTTCGAGCAAGGCTGTTGCATGGTTTTCTCTGGGACTATGCATGTAGTTTATCTGCTGGGGATGATGTTTTATCATATGGGAGACAAGATCATGATCTACATAATCTTTGTGTCACGTTTGATGTTGAAGGAGCTATCAAGGGAATTCCACTTGAGCTATTCTTTCAAGTTGTCGGATCTTCTGTTATAGTTGAGAAGGGAGTATATTTACGTGATCTTTCTAATGAAGAGTATAATGAAACTATATGATACTTCGGCTATCAGGAGACTGTACTTCGGCTATCAGGAGACTGTCTTTGCTTGTACCTATTTTACAGCGGCTGAAGGTATAACTCCTTGCTTACGTTTAAAAATATATTTATTATGTTAATCTCGAGTTGTTTCGACTGATAAACAAAATGGCTTTGAAGAAAAACGGGTTCATTCCAAGTTCTGCACCTGAAGAACTGAAGAAGGTTTTGGTAGCAGTGGCGTCGGTTTGGGGAGATATGATAGAAGATATGGAAGAATTTCATATATTTCCACTCAATGGAGCTTTGACTAACGAGGTTTTCCAGATAAACTGGCCTACAAATCATGGTGATCTGCATCAGAAAGTACTGGTCCGGGTTTATGGCAAAGGTGCGGAAGTGTTTTTCAATAGGGATGATGAGATTAGGACTTTTGAGTGCATGTCCGAGCTAGGTCAAGGACCTAGGCTTCTTGGGAGGTTTTCAGATGGAAGGATTGAGGAGTTCATTCATGCCAGTGTATGTAAAAGTTGTCTCTCAAAATGGCCTACAAAGCCATTTTGTTTATCTGTCGAAACAACTCGAGATTGACTAACCTTGAGCAGTAAATTAAAACCCAACAAAAGAACACAACATGATTAGACCACACTACACCAAGATGAACATGTATGCACACGAATGTTTCAAACTCTATATAACTGTAATCATTTACGTGTTGAAACTTAAACATAATTATGAAACGAAATTCACAAATACGACAGGGATGCAAAACTTTTTGTTAGATCTATTAGAGAAAGAGCTTCATAAAACTGATGAGATAATAAATTCAACCTGCAGGAAAGAATACAGAAATTACCAAGAACAGAACAACACAAAACTCAGGCGAAAAGTGAATAAAAGCTATAAGGATTCAAAGCCTGTCAAAATATATTCATAAAAAGGGTTATTTTCAACGAACCTTGGAACATAAACGCCATGCATGTACCAAATACACACACAAAAAAATAATAATCAAAGAACCCATTTGATTCAAACCTTCTAGAATTCAAGATAACAAACAAACACCCAGAAAGAAAGAAACACCAGGATACAAGAATGTCGACAAAAGCTAAAAGGGTCAAAGCTTTTCACACTTCAATCAAATCCCAATCTTTAAATAGACCCTTAAAAGGAGTTCAGCATGTCAACCAACACCATGCATGTAATAGGAGAACTCCATAATCAAACAACCCATTTCAGAAAAAGACGGCAAAGAACACTGAATTTCACCCAGAAAGAAACATAACACAAAAAGAATTCTCACCAGAAAGTAGCAGCTGGCACACCAAAACCAAAGCCTTTTTCTGTATTGCAGTTTTGAGCACAAGAATCTTTGAAGAAAACAAAAGATGATGAACTATAAGAAGAAAAATAGAAAGACTAGACAAATGAAAGCTGTGATCGGTTGGTTAGCAAAGAGGCAAACAACCAAATGTTGGTTAACTTTTCCCTTTGCCGTTGAAATAAAGCTCAGCTCTCATGATCGGGTCATTTTCGATGAAAATTCTTCAAGCTATACGAAAGTAAAGAAGAAGAGGAAGAAGAAGAAGAAGAAGAAGAAGAAGAGGAAAATGGAGCTGCTTCACCCACATCAGCAATTCCGTTAACAGCTAACGGTAACTGTTAATTAGTGACTGTTTTGTAATTTTTCAAAAGTTGAATGACTGAAATGAAACTTAGGTGACTGTTTTGTCAGTTACCCCAAAGTTAAGTGACTGTTGATGTAATTTACCAAAAAAAAAAAACAAAAAAAGAGTTAGAGCAATATAGTTAAAAATCATAATTATGCTTGCTTTTTCTTGTAATAACCTCCTACTCCTAAGTTTATAACTAATGCATTTACCTTTTATGTTTCTTAAACAGAAACAGCAATGCAAGAAACTCTTAAAGTTGATGGTTCGGAATAAATGCCTTATTGGGAAGAAAAAACTTCAAACTAAATCTACCGGAGTTCCAGCATTTTTAGGGACACTAATCGGAGGCAACTTAACAAAATCCGAACTAACATACGGTGAGCATTTCTTCGCCAACCCTAAGAGTATATTTTTATTGTAAGAAAGCTCTTTAGTATATTGCAGTGCTGAATAACATTATTTGGTATCCAGTCTAGTTTATGTCATCGTCTCCTGAACTTGTTCATTGATGAGATGGTAGGTTAAGCTTTTTAATATTCGAATATGTGTTTGGATATAAATATTTTAGGGAATTAAAGTCTATTATTTGGATTAGATTGTACCTTACATGAATTATCTAATTACGAGTGAGTGTTCGATCGAATCAAGTGAAAAAAATTCGAGTTAATCGAGTTGACGAGTCTTATTTTATTATCTAACTCGATTTGAAAATTTTAGTATGATAAACTTCATCATTAATTAACTTATTTAGGTCCCAAATTATTATTTTATATATATTTTAAATTTTCTTATAATTTTTTAAAAAGTATAAATCTGAGAATTTTTATAAATATTTTTAATTTTAAAAATTATTTTATTTTTGTAAGTTTTGTTGAGAGAGATCAATAGGGTATTTCAATTTATCAATTGGGTTAAGCGTTTAGTGTTTTGGTATTGTCAAGATTTAACCTTCTAAGTTTCAATTACACAAATTATTATTTAATTATATAAATTATTAAAACATTTGTAATATTTTGTGTAATTACACAATTACCTAAAATATTATCTAATTGTTTAAGATATTATCCAATTACATAAATTATTATTATTTTTGAAATTTTCGTGTAATACTAATTTCACAACATTATGCACTTACACAAATTATTACAACTTTTGTAAAGTTTTGTTTGATCACGTAATTACATAAATTATTTCAATATTAGTAATATTTTATTTACTTACACCAAACATGATCTAATTATACAAATTATTGCAAATCTTTTAGTGTTTTGTCTAATTATTTATCCGGTGTAAATCACACAAAATATTATCAAATCAAATAAATTATTATAAAATTCATAACATTTGTATAATTACACAAATCATTATAAATATTGTACTATTTTATATAACTTTAATTACACAAAATATTGCTTAAATACATAAACTATTAACACTTTTGTAATATTTATGTAACATTGAAGATTGAAGTCTATTCTAAATAAATTTTCTTATAATTTTCTTTTAAAAAAATTTCTTACGATATGAATCATTATTTGAACCATAAGCACAAGCTGACATGATAATATTCTTTATATTTACTTGATTTTAGAGAAAAAAAAGTAAACTTTTAAATCCGAAAACACAAAAATCACTAGTTAAAATGGTAATAAATATAATGTAAAATTTAATATATTAACATCCATAATAATCATTAAAAAAAATTAAATTAGATATAAAAGCATATTAAAAATCATCGAAAATATTTAAATTCATTGAAAACCTTTAAATTACGTGTAATTAAAATCCATTGAAAATATTTAAATGCGGGGCCAGCAAATGTCATTTATATACTGCCAACTCCCATTAATGATGGGAATGGGAGTTTGTCACTGCTTATACATAGGGTGTTTAAACTTCTATCTCATCGATTTAATTTAGTTAATCGGTCGATGATTGAATTTAGTTTGGTCGAAAATAGATTAATGATTTTTTTAAATTTCGATTATCGGTTCGAAATCAAACAATTAACCGAATTAACTGAACTTAATAATAAAATGTTAAGTAGTTCATATATATATAAGATTTTAATAAATGAGTTGATTGAGTCTTGGCTTAATTTGTATCGGCATTGTTGCCAGTGCAAGAGGATGTGGATTCAAGCGTGCTGAAGCGTGTTAATCATTCTACTTAAGGGTTAGAACGGGGAGAAAGGATTGTATGAAACAGTGACGCCACGTCATCTGTATCCCTTTCCAATAGTTTTATGCCACATCAGTATTCTTATCCTGAATTTCAGGATTTTAATTTGGATTTGATTTTTTTCAGGATAAAAATGCTGAAATTCAAGATGAAAATGCTAATGTGGCATAAAACTATCGGAAAAAGGGATACAGATGACATGGCGTTACTGTTTCATACAATCTTTTCCCTAGAACGGGTTATAAATAGTTCTAAATATTGTATTAACTTAGAAAACTTTTAGATACTAAATTATATATTCATATCAGAATTTAAAACCATTAAGGAATGTCGGCAGTAGTATAGATGGCTAGAAATTGCAATTCGTGGGTCTAAAAATTGATCAAGTACAATTAAATTATATATACGTATCGGAATTTACAACCATTAATCTAGAATATTCAAATGTATAATTATTAAATATTCTCTAGGACCACTGTCGGCAGTAGTATACATGGCTAGAAATTGCAATTTATGGGTCCATAAATTGATCAAGTCTCCCTTCGTCCCCTTTACGACGCTGTTCTTACGAGTACTGGTTTACACTATTTAAGGTAATCAATATTCTAATCTTTCTCTTTCATCTTTCAAGCGTTGAGTAGAAGTAGAAGTTCATGCATGTTGTCTCATCCCATTCATTTGAAGATGTGAGTGGGAGCTACTCATTTTTGACATTTATATAGAGATGGAGATCAGTATAACGGAGTCTACCATTGTTCGTCCAGCTGAAGAACACACTCCCAAAGGAAGTATATGGAACTCCAATTTAGATCTAGTGATTCCAAGACCGCACGTCCCTACTGTATACTTTTATAAGCCAAATGGTTGTTCTGATTTCTTTGATACTGGAAGGCTTAAAGAGGGTTTGAGCAAGGTTCTTGTCCCATTTTATCCTATTGCAGGAAGGTTGGGGTATGATGAAAATGGAAGACTTGAGATAACATGCAACGATGAAGGAGTTCTATTCGTTGAAGCTGAAACTAGTTCAGTGTTGGAAGATTTGATTGGTAATGGTGATTTTACTAACAACTCTCACCTAGTTCCTAAAGTCGACTATTCTGGAGGAAGATCCTCTTATCCACTCCTTGTGTTGCAGGTAATCCCAATTATTATACAATAATATTTCCTACGACACTTTGTTTTTCTATTTTTGGTACTTAACACAATTTTTCAAGTTGGTAGTTAATCTTTTGGGGTCTAATTTGTATTATAAGTGATTATAGGTCGGGCTAGGCTAGGTTTAAATATGATATTAACATACTTTATGCTTATGCTTATTTAAGCTCGGCTCAGCCTGAAATTTGGGTCTAAACTTTTATCAAAATCCGTCCATATTTGCAAAAGATTAACCCGAGCACATTTTAGGTTTGTTCATATTATTTTTTTTTAACTTTTTTAAAAATATTTATATTATATTATTTTAATATTTAATAATTTTATACATTTTTTATTTATTGAAATTTTTTTTATAGTGATCTTAACATATTTTTTTAATGTTTACATTAGAGTAGTATTATATATTTAGTATAAGTTTTTTTTTTTTTGATGTGTTCTAAATTACATAATATATAAAAATAACATAATATAAAATATTATAATCTTAAAACAAGTCAAGCCAGGTCAGCCGGCCTTGAATGTTCAAGTCCGAGCTCGACCCATATTTTAAATGGACCTAATTTTTTTATCCAAGCCCATTTTTCAAGCCTAATATTTTGACCCAAATCCTTCCAAATTTCGGGTGGGCCTTCAGGCCTGGATGGATAACCCGACCTATGAACAGATCTATTTGATACCCATATAAAAAATGGGCCTTAAATTTTACATAAACTAGGGGTGAGTATTCGATTGAATCCAGTATAATCGAGTCAAAAAATTTCGAGTTAGTCGAGTTGACGAATCCTATTTTAACAACCGAACTCAATTTGAACTTTTTTTCGAATCGGATCGAATCGAGTCAAGTCGAGTCGAGTTAACGAATCTTATTATTTATACTCAATGTTGCGTTTACATAAACCAATTATTTAACTAGTAAACGAAGTACAAAATTATTTAACTACATAAACAATAGAATGGTTTTGCCTTTTAACTTAATGAGTAAATATTTATCAAAACAACGTAGTTTTGCCTTTCTTATTCGGATTTTCGGATAACTTGAATTGTATAATTCATATTCGAGTTAAACAGAAAAACTTGATTTTTTATTCAAGTTGATCCAAATAACTTGATTAACTCAAATAACTTGAACTATTTAATTCAAAATTTAAAAAAATTATCGAATTTTTCGAATCGAATTAAATTTTACTCACATCTAACATAAATCCATTTTTTAAATCTCATATTTTATCTAAACAGATTTTTTTTGCCTGAGCAAGTCACCCAGCTTAGGTCTATTTGTATTGTTATACAAAATCGGAGAACACAGGAAGTACACTATCTTTTATATTTGCGGATTAGGTTTGGTCTACTTCTTTAAATCTCCCAAAAATAAAAAACAACATATTACTATATAAAATATGGATTTATAATATTTGGTACTTGAATTTTACACTTTCTTTCTATTTTGGCTTCTAATTTTTTTTGTCTAATTTAGTACCTAAACTTTACAATTTTTCCTAATTTGATACCTAATATTGACACTTTTTCTTAAGTTGGTACTTAATATTTTTTGGTGTTCAATTTACCACCTGAACTTGACTCTTTTTGCTAATTTAGTACCTAATCTTTTTTTTTGTTTGATTTGGTACTTGAACTTGTCAAACATTTTACAAATTACTCATATATACTAACAATATTATTTTTTATGAGGTAAAAAAATAATCAGACCGACATGTGACAGATGATATGATATATATATATATTATATGTTTAATTACTTTTAGTTTATTTATTGTATTAATTGAAAATAATGATTTTCCTTTAACTTGGGTTTTTAAAACTTTTTTTTCTTATTTAATATTAATTCGTTAAGTATAGCTCAATACCTACTTTTTGAACATGTATTTCCTCTAATATTGACAATATTTTGGTAGCGTAAAAAAAACACCTTTAGTGTTTTGCGTAATTTGTATAACATTTAATAAATTTAGGTATTAAATTGAATCTAAGCAAAAACTTAGGTATCAAATTAGGAAAAAAAAATGCTAAGTTCAGGCACCAAATTGGGCAAAAAAAATTTTAGGTACGAAAAAAAAATGTTAAGTTTAAGTAACCAATGTTATATTAAGTCAAATAATAATAATGGTTGATATTTATTATGTACAATTTAGCAGGTAACTAAGTTCAAATGCGGTGGTGTTTGTTTGGGAGTTGGGTTTCAACATACTTTAGGAGATGGCACATCGGCTGTTCATTTCATCAATAGTTGGGCTGACACCGCCCGAGGCGTCTCGCCTGCCATTGCACCATTCATCGATCGAACTCTTCTTCGTGCTCGAGTCCCACCAATGCCTAAATTCCACCATCTTGAATATGAGCCTTCTCCTCCATTGAAGGCTGTTGAATCTGATCTTAAGCCATCCACTGTCTCCATATTTAAGCTTACAGTTGATCAATTGAATGCCCTGAAAGCCAAAGCTGCTGCAAACAGTAGTGGTACAAAGTATAGTAGTTACAACATCTTGGCTGCACATATATGGCGCTGCGTAAGTAAAGCAAGGGGTCTCTCAGACGACCAACCTACCAAGATGTACTTTCCAGTTGACGGTCGATCTAAATTGAATCCTCCTCTCCCAGCAGGCTACTTCGGTAATGTTATATTTATAAATGCACTCATTACTCAAGCTGGTGATCTCAACACTGAATCCTTTCTTGATACTATTAAGAGGATCCATGAAGGGTTAAAGAAGATTAATGATGAATATTTGAGGTCAGCTCTTGATTACATTGAAACAGTGTCTGATTTAAGCACTTTGGTTAGAGGACCGCACACATTCCGATGCCCAAACCTCGCTGTAAACTCTTGGTTGCGGTTGCCTATGTATGAAGCAGATTTCGGATGGGGTCGCCCCATTCATACGGGGCCAGCAGATGTCATTCACGAAGGCGTGGTTTATATACTGCCAACTCCCGTTAATGATGGGAGCTTGTTAGTGGTAACTCGCTTGGGGATTTCTCACATGTCATGTTTTGAGAAACTCCTTTATGAGTTTTAACAAAGAACGTTTAAGCATAGAGCACAGTTGTAATAAATGAAAAATCATCCCATGGTGATGGTGAACCCGTCCATGTAGTTAAAAAATAAAGGTATAATGTTAAATTGAATCCTTAATGTTTATATCTTTCGTTAATTTGATTCTTATTCTTTTATTTATATTTGGATATTAATTTTTAAAATAGAGTCAATGTGTGTTTTTTAAATGAAAATGTTGGTTAAAATATTAATTTTTTAATGAAGTTGGAGACAAGGGCGAACCCATAAATTTTTTTAGGAGGGGGCCTGAATTAAATTGTATATTTCTATGATAGTAAAAATGTAATTTCACTATTTTAATAGCCTATATCTTTTTAAATTTTAAAGGATTATACTTATCATTTGGGGAGCCAAAGTGCAATTTTACCATTTTAATAATCTATATCTTTATAAATTTTAAAGATTTAAATCAAATTTTTATATTTTTGGGGGGGGGGGGAATTGCAATTTTACTATTACTAATTTAAAATTGTATAAATTATCAAGAGGTCGAAATGAAAAAAAATTCCATTTTAAGGGGACCAGGCCCCTGCCAGCCCCCTAGTTTTGCCACTGGTTGGTGTGGCAATCCGTGTAATAGTTCATATTTACTTCATTTTGACATAGCACTATCTTATAAGCTACATCAACAAATAATTTAAAAATTATAAAAATATTTACAAAAATCTACTCCAATGAAAGGCGTTAATAGAAAAAAAAATTAAGGGATAATGGAATGAATGACCCCTGTACTTTAGAGTTTGTTCTAATGTGGTACCTCTACTTATAAAATGTCAAATCTGGTACCTAAATTTTAATTCCGTTTATAAAAAGCGGTATTTAGCCCTAACACTGGTAATTCTTTTTGCTAACATCGCATGCGGACCAATTAAATTGTGCCATGTGGCACATTATTAAGTTTTGACTAAGAGTTTAGTAGACCTGATCATGAGTCAGATTATTCACCCAAGCCTGAAGGCTTGTTCGAAAAGTGAGAGAGTTTGAGCAAAAAAAATAGATCCAAAAAATGAATTTGGGCAAAAATTAAAGCTCATTTACTAAATTTTGTAGGTGGTTTGATGAATATGAAAAATATTTTATGAGAGGGGGACATGATCTCACAGTAGAATTACATTGTGGATGAACTTTTCATTTGTTTGCCTTAGTTTATTCAGGTGAGTTGTTGATTTCTCATTCCAGTTGAAGGTGTGGAGAAGTAGGATTTATCGAAGGCATATCCACTCATTTTGTTGATGACTCCTTTGATAATCATTGTGAAAAAAGTTTTCAAGGTATCAAGTTATTTGTGCATCAAGCACCAATCTCGAGAGATATTTCTTTGGGATCATCATTCAAAAATGGAGAGAATTTCAAAACTCTTGAACTTGATGATTCATCACATTCTCAAACTATTAACGTAAACCTAAATTTCAAGTATATTGTTCCTCTACTTTGAATTTGAAAAATTACATAAACTCGACTTAGACGTTATGGTTGAGTCTTGAGAAATTACATAAACTCGTTTTAAACCCAAATTTTGAATTTGAAAAACATGTGTTTCGACAATATTAATTTTGGCAAATCTCTTACAAGTTTTTAAGAAAATGCTCGTTAAAATTATTTTGATGCGTCGTTGAGAGCACTAAAAATATCTTATCCCTATAAAATAACGAAAAGAATATTATAAGGGAAGTAGGGTCAAATCCTCAAGGACTGGATTTGCACAAATTCCTGTTCCTTGAGATCCCGGGCAGAGTCGTGCCCAAGGAAAATAGCGTACCTGAAAAAAATAAAAAAACAGAATTAAAAGTTTGGATGAATTGAGATTGTGTAAATTGAAATTGAAATTGAAATTGTAAAAATAAATAGAGTTGAGAAAAGAGATTCTTTGATTGAGATATTCTAGCCTCCGATTATATCGATCCTCCTTGGGTTCACTCCTAGGCTTTTAGGTGATCCTTCTCGAACAGAATAAGCTAGTTATAGTGGAAGAGAAGCCTACGACCACCAGCTCCACTTAGATTTTAGACTTACGATTTAGAGAAACCTGACTCTAGACAACCGTCACTTTTGTGGGATCGTCTTACACTAGATCATCACTTCTCAATGGTGAATGCTCGCCATTTTGTCTCTTGGGCTCGACAACCATTGACGCAATAAGCTAACGAAACGACTGTGCAACCTTATCAAAACATACAAAGCGGTCGCTTTGCACAAGATGAAAATATCTCATGAACTTTTTTTGGGGAATCTCAATAAGCTTTTGCTAGATGAGTTTAGTGGCTCATGTTTTTTGGGAAAGATAAATAAGTTTGATAAAGTGGAATTTTATTGAATAAAATAAAATAAACAAAAACTAGAACTTTTGGGAGAGGGAGCTTTTACAGAAAAGATGAGTGCAATTTGTGTCACTCCATCCCTTATTTATAGTAATCAGAAAACCTAGTTTATTCCTACTGAAATTCTAAAAGATAAATAAAGATAAAAGCTGAAATTAAATCTAAATAATAAATATTAACAATAATACTAATAAAATTTAAATTTAAATAGACTCTTGTGTTTATAAAATCTCTTCTTTGAACTTTTGCCCCCAAGTCTTTCACACTTTGCATTTTCGACACCACTTCTTTCCTATTTTTCATGCTGGCCCATTTTATCTTTAAATTTATGCTTTTTGCCCCTAAATTTCCTTTTGCCTTCAATTTAGCCCCTACAAGATAAAAAACTATAAATAGCTCAAATTAGTAGGATCATACTCAAAATAAGTATGTAATTAATACATAAAAATATGTCATTTCAGAGTATTATTATATTTATTTCACAAAAATCACTTAATTGATTGCTTAATCTTTGTAGCGGAGATTTCGGAGTTTTAGTTTTGAAAACCAAGATTCTAATTTGATAAATCATGTGCTTTTGTAGTTTAATGATAAAAATACCAAAATCTGACATAAATAAACCAAATTGTAAAGTAAAGTCTGAAAATAGATTTACAATTCCAAAAGTCCAAAATTAAATTAAAACATAAATCATCTTATTTTATTAAGCAGGAAATTAATCCAAGCTTTCGCGCGCCACCCAATCCTAAGTTCGTTCATTACCTGCGAAGTCAGAAAAATTGGGTGAGCTTCATTTTAGGGGGTGAAAGTGTAATTTTACCATTATTAATTTAAAATTGTATAAATTATAAAGAGATCTAAATGAAAAAATTTTCATTTTAGGTGGATTGGGGCCCTTGCTAGCCCACGACTTCGCCACTGGTTGGCATGACAATCCGTGTAATAGTTTATGTTTACTTCATCTTAACATAGCACTATTTATCTTATAAGCTACATAAAAAAATAATTTAAAAAATATAAAAATATTCACAAAAATCTACTCCAATGAAACTACTAGGAGGCGTTAACAGAAAACAAAAATTAAGGGATAATGGCATGAATGACCCATGAACTTTAGGGTTTGTTCTAATGTGATATATCTACTTATAAAATGTCGAATTCGGTACCTAAAATTTAATTCCATTTATAAAAGTGGTATTTAGCCCTAACACTGTTAATTTTTATGCTAACATCGCATGCTGACCAATTAAATTGTGTCATGTGGCACATTATTAAGTTTTGACTAAGAGTTTAGTAGATCTGATCATGAGTCAGATTACTCACTCAAGCTTGAAGGTTTATTCGAAAATTAGAGAGTTTGAGCAAAAATTAAAGCCCATTTACTAAATTTTGTAGGTGGTTGGATTAATATGAAAAATATTTTATGAGAGGGGGACATGATCTCACACTAGATTTACATTGTGGATGAACTTTTCTTTTGTTTGCCTTAGTTTATTCAGCTGGACTGCTGATTTCTCCTTGTTCCAGTTGAAGGTGTGGAGAAGTTGGATTTGTCAAAGGCATATCCACTCATTTTGTTGATTACTCCTTTGATAATCATTGTGAAAAAAGTTTTCAAGTTATCTCTGCATCAAGTACCAATCTCGAGAGATGTTTCTCTAGGATCATCATTCAAAAATGGAGAGAATTTTAAAACTTTTGAACTTGACGATCCATCACATTCTCAAGCTATGAAAACCTAAATTTCAAATATATTGTTCATCTACTTAAAGATTCTTGCAAGTCACCTTTAGAATTGATGGTCGATCATGGTGCTCGTGAACTGAGTTGGATTGAGCCCGAATAATGTATCTAGACTAATTTTTTAAGTTCGGGCCCATTCAATCCAAAAAATAGACTTACTTTTTTATCTAAGCCTAGTTGACTCATATTTAATTTTTTTAGATTAATTTTTATTTAATATTTAAAAAAATATAATATATTAAATACACTAAAAAACTAAAGTAAAATTTTTAAATATTAAAAATACATTAAAAAATATTTATATTAAAAAATACTATTATAAATATAAAAATATTTATATTTTCGCACTTTGTGAATCTGCTTTCTGTATCTTTACTATTCATAGCCAAAGCTCTAATGGTTGAAACCCGGGTTTTTTACCAAAAGAATACAAAAAAAAAATTTCCAAAATGGTATAGGAAATCTATTATGTACCAAAATGGTACAAAAGGGTGGTGAACCCGCCTGTGGCACACCCTCAACCACCCTTTTCTGTTTTTTTTTCAGCAGTTTTTTGAGGGACCTATTATGCAATTTTTCCAGTTTTGAGAAAAGGAAGGGAAAGGGTGTCGCCTGTCACACCAAACTTTAAATTTGAATAATTGCATTCTAAGCCCTCCCTATTTATTATTATTATTTTTATTCCCCTTCAACTCACTATATTGTGTTTAAACAAACCATTAATCTGTTTTTGTAGTTAAATAAGCCCTTTACTTATGGTTTTTACTCATAAAATTTAAAAAACTTGTTGATTAAATTTTAAAAACACAAAAATGATAATGTGTTACGTAAACATGAGAATAGGGACAAAGTGGCAGATTGAGTCTTTGCTCCCCCTCTCTGGATAATTAGAAAATTTTCAATTTTATCCCCTCCCAAAAATAATAATTCAATTGAAACCTTTTTAATTTTATAGTAAAATAATATTTTAATCCTCCTAAAATTTAATAAATAATTTTAAGAAATTTATCATAAAATTTTTAGCTTTGCACCCTTCCTATATTTTATAAATTTATCTCAACCCCACGACATAAAATTTTCGACTTCATCTCTGCAAGAAGAAAGTATAATAATAGTTGTAGTATAAGATATTCAACGTTAAAAACAAATAAAGCTTTAAATCATAAAAAAAAAAGAAAAAGGAAATGATACTTATCATTTTGAAAAAGTGTTATAAAAAAGTGTAATATGTTGATTTCAAGTGTTTAATATTATTATCGTAAAATTACGGTTGAAAGTTAAAATATCTATTTTAGACATAATGATGGAAAGTAAAAAAAAAATTAAATAATTTAATATAATGATATATGACATATAAATTTTAAATATCTAAATTATTTGTAATATTTAATTTAAATATATAAATAGATATTATTAATAATATAATATCAATTACTCTTAGTAATATAATAATAACTATTAAATCTATGCATATATGAAATTTGAAGAGTCCAAAAATGTAAATCATAATGTTTACAATTTCCAAACATGTGCCCTAAGAGTGAAGTATTGTTAATTGTGTAAAGTAAAGCTATGTTAAAGCTATTTTAACATTAAAGTAAAGCTATTTAAAAAATATAAACTAATTCACATCTTATGTTGATGTAAATTTGATGAGAATAATTTATTAAATAAAAAATATATATATTTAATTTAATCAACAAGTTTTTAAATTTTATGAGTAAAAACCATAAATAAAGGGCTTATTTAACTATAAAAATATATTAATGGTTTGTTTAAACACAATATAGTGAGTTGAAGGGGAATAAAAAGAAAATAATAAATAGGAAAGGCTTAGAAGGTAATTATTCAAATTTAAAGTTGGGCGTGACAGGCGGCACCCTTTCCCTTCCTTTTTTCAAAACTAAAAAAATTGCATAATAAGTCCCTAAAAAAACTACTAAAAAAAAAAAAAAAGAGTGGTTGAAGGTGTGCCATAGGCGACACCAAAGGTGCCAGTGACAGAGGCGGCACCATCCCATTTGTACCATTTTAGTACATAATAGATTTCCTATACTATTTTGAAATTTTTTTTATTTTTTTATTCTTTTAATAAAAAACCCGTTGAAACTTTTAACTTGATTTGATGTGCATCCTCTTCATAACTGTGCCACAACCGCCATCCACCTCAATCTGTCTTCTTCTTTAATTTATTTTTCTTTGACTTTTCAACTTTACCTGACTTTATTTTTAACTCATTCACAAATAATTCACTTTGCATCCACATCTCATTCAGTTTTCTTTGTTTCATCTTTCATTCACCAGAATCATGGGCAATTGCTGCTCAGTCCAAATTGGTTTAGAGAATTTCATCATTCGTGGCTTGGATTCCATTGCTGGCCACGTTAATTACATATGCAAGCTTAAACAAACTCTTCCAACTTTATCTGCTGCTCTTCAAGAACTGACGGCACAAAGGAACGACCGGCAAAACCAGGTTGATCTTGCAGAACGACAACTGAAGCCCTTTGAGCAAGTTCAGCTATGGCTTTCAAAAGCAGAAACTATGATAACAGAGGCGGAAAAGTTGATTGCAGATGGCCCTCAACCAATGAATAACTTGTGTCTCGGCGGTTGTGGTTCCAATAATTACTTGTCTAGCTACAAGTTTGGTAAAAAAGTGGCCGAAATGCTTCAAGAAATAAGTGATCATAAGAGTACAGGAGTTTTTGAGAAAGTAGCGGAGAACCATCCCGTAGCTTCAGTGGTAGTTAGACCTGTAGAGCAGCCGGTTGGTCTAGAATCCACAATCCAAAAGGTATGGAGTTGCATGTGGACAAAGATGTGGGGATCATTGGCCTCTATGGCTTGGGGGGCGTTGGCAAGACAACTCTCTTGACCAAACTCAACAACAAGTTCAGCACCACACCGAATGTTTTTGAAGTTGTTATCTGGGCGTTGGTGTCTAAACATTCCGATGTTGGAAAGATTCAAGATAGGATTGGTGAAAATTTTGGGTTTTCAGATGAGTCATGGAAGAATAAAAGTGTTGATCAGAAAGCTCCAGATATCTATGGGGTGTTGCGCAACAATAGATTTGTTGTATTATTGGATGATTTATGGGAGAGGGTGGATTTGAACCAAGTTGGGATACCAAAACCAAGCCAAGAAAATGGTTCCAAACTTATTTTTAGTACTCGGTCTTTGGAGGTATGTGGTGAAATGGAAGCTCAAAAGAAAATCAAAGTGCCTGGAAACGGAAAAGGCTTGGGAATTGTTCCGAGACAAGGTTGGAGATGAAACTCTCAACAGCCATCCAGATATTCCAAATCTAGCTAAACAAGTAGCTAAAAGGTGCGGTGGACTGCCTCTTGCACTAATTACAATCGGTCGTGCCATGGCTTGCAAGAAAACAATTGGGGAATGGAAATATGCAATTGAGATGTTGAAGCGATGTGCATTGCCAAAATTAGAAAATGAGGTATTCCCGCTTTTAAAATTCAGTATGAAATGTTGTCTCCTATATTGTTGTTTGCATCCCGATGATTATTGTATTCCCAAAAGGAGATTAGTGGAGTATTGGTTTTGTGAAGGGCTATTGAACGAATTTGATAAAATTAGTGAAGCTCAAATGCAAGGAGACAACATCATATGCTCTCTATTAGTGCTTGTTTATTGGAAAATGATGGTGAAATAGATGGAGAAGATTGTGTGAAGATGCATGATGTGATCCGTGACATGACTTTATGGATTACACGGGAGTTCGAAGCAACAGAGAATAATTTTTTTGTAAAAGCAGGGGCTCAATTATTTGAAGAACCAGATGTTGAGGCATGGGAAAATGTAAAAAGAATGTCTGTGATGGAAAATAAGATTGAAGTTCTCAACAAAACACCCAAATGCCCTAGCCTTCGAACCTTGTTTCTTAGCCAAAATAAATTGAAAGTGATCAGCGATGGTTTCTTCCAATTTATACCTCATTTAACTGTTTTGAATTTGTCAAGAAATGGAGGATTACCAGCATTGCCTGAGGGAATTTCAGATTTGATTTCACTACAATGTCTTGATCTATCTTATACTAGTATATCAGAGTTGCCAATAGAGTTGAAGTCGTTGACAAAGCTAAAAATGTTCGACTTGAGTTATACGGAGAATCTCAGAAAAATCCCACAACATCTAATATCTAGTTTTCTCAAGTTGCAAATATTCAGAATGTGGTGGCGGCTAAATAGAGATTATCCTAATGAAAACAATGTTCTGAATGGGGGTAATGAAAAGCTTATAGAGGAGTTGAAAGGTTTGAAATGCTTGAATATACTAAGGATACAGATACACAACATGTTTTGTCTAGAAAGATTACTGAGCTTTAACTTATTTCGATGTTGGACCCAAGCACTACAACTTAGAGGTTTTGGAGAGCTACAAGTGTTCAATGTTCTATGCTTAGAAAATTTAGAGCGTCTAGAGACACTAGAGTTCTCCTATTTTGAAAGTATGGAGGAGATAAAAATGGAAAAGCTATATACCTGGGTTTCTTCAAGTATTAATCATACTTCATGCTTTCACACGTTGAGCAGAGTATCAACTATGGGATGTAAAAAATTGAGAGATGTAACTTGGTTGATTCTTGCTCCAAATTTAAGAGTTCTTTTTATATATTTTTGTCCAAAAATGTAAGTCATATTGAGTGAGGAAAAACTTGGTGAAGTCGCATGTGTGAATGGAATTCCATACCTTAAACCATTTCTGAAGCTTGAAACACTCTACTTAAGTTGTTTACCGAAATTGAAGAGCATATACTGGGATGCCCTACCCTTCCCATGTCTGAAACTTATTCATATAGGTGGCTGCCGAGAACTAAAGAAGCTTCCTCTCAACTCAAACAGTGCAAAAGGGAATCTACTTAGCATTGAGGGAAGCAAAGATTGGTGGGCAAGAGTAGAATGGACTGATCTTAAGCCATCGACTTTCTCCACATTTAAGCTTACAGTTGATCAATTAAATGCCCTGAAAGCCAAAGCTGCTGCAAACAGTAGTGGTACAAAGTATAGTAGTTACAACATCTTGACTGCACATATATGGCGCTGCGTAAGTAAAGCAAGGGGTCTCTCAGACGACCAACCTACCAAGATGTACTTTCCAGTTGACGCTCGATCTAAATTGAATCCTCCTCTCCCAGCAGGCTACTTCGGTAATGTTATCTTTATAAACGCACTCATTACTCAAGCTGGTGATCTCAACACCGAATCCTTTCTTGATACTATTAAGAGGATCCATGAAGGGTTAAACCAGATTAATGATGAATATTTGAGGTCAGCCCTTGATTACATTGAACGAGTGTTTGTTTTAAGCACTTTGGTTAGAGGTGTTGGATATTTTATGAAGAATGCATTGAGGCAGAAAGCAAAAAAACAAATAAAAAAATGAAGCAATCAAGTTATGAACTTCTGTTTCATTGCAACTACCTAGTTTGCATGTACAACCATGCTTAAATAAGCTGAAAATAATAAAAAAATAATTATAACTTGGCAAGTGTTGGAATTTGTACAGTACAACTAGCTTCTCTATTGGTTGATTTTAATATAATCAGCAACCAAAACATCTTGTCAAAAAATGTTATCGCTTCAGAGCAAATTGGCAACTTGCAGAGAAGGAGCTCGCCTAACAGAGCTTGCATCTTTGATGACTTCACAGCTTTGGTGAGGTTGCAGCTTCGGTGAGCTGGCACATTTGATAAGCTATGAGTTGAGCTCCCAATGTGGGTTCATCGCTGCATGGTTGCCCATCTCGCAATAAGAGAACTGCATACTTTTCCGATGCCCAAACCTCGTTGTAAACACTTGGTTGCGGTTGCCTATATATAGAACATGAAGGGACATTTGGATAATTATTTCCTTAGTACCAAACAAAACACAACTTTATTATTACACCCGAAATCGTCCCAATTTTGAACAACACTCAAACAATGAGATTTGGGGTTTATTCCGTAATTTAAATGTATGTCTTTCATGCGGATATTTTTACATAGAATTGACTCACTGCATGAGAGTTCCACCGCAATTCTGCAATTATACAAAATATTGCTAACCTCCGTAGTTGTACTCAGTAAAGTAAAATAAAAAAAATACAAAAATATCATAAAACGATTTTATGATATGTATGTTAAATCGATTCAATTGAATTCGTGAACACTTTAGTGAAATGATTAAATTAATTAAAATAAAACTTACAAAATTCCTGCGATGTTGGTGAGAAGGACAAATGTATTGATGAATAATAATAGGTCGAATTACTTTATTAAATGATATATGTTCAAATATTATATGTCCTCCCTATACACATACTATGATAATTAGTTAAATATAACATAAAAATTAATCATGAAATAATTTTAATGAAAAATTAATTACCTGCCACGTCTTTATTCTAACACCATTCTCTATAGTATAAAAGTTAACTCTCCTCACAGTAACATATATTCAACTGTCTCCCTTCTTCCATTTTTATCAAGACTTCCAACACTTCATATAAAAGTGAAAAATAAATGCTAAATAAGTAAAAAAAAAAAAACTATCATAAAAATTCGAGTAAAAAAATAAAAATATATCATAAAAATTTTAAATCAAAATACCTAATTCTACAAATAAAAACAAACAAATAAATGAAAATTTAATAATTTTAAAATTTTAAAAGGGCTTAATTGTTTCTTCTTTTTTTAATTTGTTATTGAGGTCTTCTTGACCATTTAGCCTTATTAGTTTCAAAAAATTTTAATTTACTTCCAATAAAAGAGTAGGGGTCAGATTGAATAAATGTGTTGAGGGCTAAATTTGTTATTATACCTTATATATAAACACTAAAACAAACATAATTTTAATAGAGGGATTTTTTTTCTTACTTATCTAACATACAGGGGCTAATTTGCCAATTTTTTCAGTAAATGAGGTAAAATGGTACAAGGGATTTTGTGATTCTTTTGGGTCAAAGTCCACTTTGTATTCTATTGGTAAAAGAAAATGCTATTAGTTGTTGACAAAATTTGAAATTTAATTTATATACTTAAAAAGTTAAAAATTAAGTTTTTTTTTTACTTTATTTTGATTTGAAAATTTTAATCCAATTATTAATAATGTTAATATTTTTTGTCAAAATTTATTAACTTGGAATGTTTACTAGGCTATCTTCAGATTAACGTAACATATGGTTAATAAAAAATAAACATGTTAATTTGATAAAATTTACCGAAATTATCAATAATAATAATAATTGACTAGTATTTTTAAATTGAAAAAGTAGGAGGATTGAATTTTTAACTTTTGAAGTATAAGGACTAGATCTCTAATTTTATAGAAGTTAGATTTTAACCTATTCATAGAGAGAAGATAGTGGCAGAGGAAGAAGCTAAGCTAGAGAGAATCACAGCATACCTAAGCTATAGTAGAGCTGAATCACAGAACCAAAAATTTCCTGATTTGCAAGCACAAGACTTAGATAATCACAGCAAGCCTGATCCATTCAAACTCCAACTATCTTTCACCAGAATTCTGCTGCTGCACCTGCTCCAACTAAACGAAAGAGTCTTCTTCCACCCACTGCCTGTCTTCGCTCCAAGTTAGCTACTTTGATTTCCTTCTCTGGGTATACACTCTGTGAACTGCTTGCTTTATCTTTACTATCCACAATGAAAGTTCTTAATGGTTGAAACCCCATCTTCTTTTACTTATTTCATGTGCATCCTCTTCATAACTGTGCCACAATCGCCTTCCACCTCAATCTGTTTAAACCCCATCTTCTTTAACTTCATTTTTCTTTCACTTTTCCACTTTACCGAACTTTATTTTTTAACACAATTCACTTTGCATCCACATCTCATTCAGTTTCCTTTGTTTCATCTTTCTTTCACCAGAATCATGGGCAATTGCTGCTCAGTCCAAATTGGTTTAGAGAATTTCATCCTTCGTGGCTTGGATTCCATTGCTGGCCATGCTAATTACGTGTGCAAGCTTCAACAAACCCTTCCAACTTTATCTGCTGCTCTTCAAGAACTGAGGGCACAAAGGAACGACCTGCAAAGCCAGGTTGATCTTGCAGAACAACGACTATTGAGGCCATTTGAGCAAGTTCAGCTATGGCTTTCACAAGCAGAAACTATGATAACAGAGGCGGAAAAGTTGATTGCAGATGGCCCTCAACAAATGAATAACTTGTGTCTCGGTGGCTGTGGTTCCATGAATTACTTGTCTAGCTACAAGTTTGGTAAAAAAGTGGCCGAAATGCTTCAAGAAATAAGGGATCATAAGAGGGATGGAGCTTTTGAGAAACTCGCGGAGAATCAGCCCGCAGCTTCAGTGGTAGTTAGACCTGAAGAGCAGCCGATTGCTCTAGAATCCACAATCCAAAAGGCATGGAGCTGTATCGTGGACACATATGTGGGGATCATTGGCCTCTATGGCTTGGGGGGCGTTGGCAAGACAACTCTCTTGACCAAACTCAACAACAAGTTCAGCACCACACCCAATGATTTTGAAGCTGTTATCTGGGCGTTGGTGTCTAAAGATTCCGATGTTGGAAAGATTCAAGACTTGATTGGTGAGAATATTGGTTTTTCGGATGGATCCTGGAAGAAAAAACGTGTTGACCAGAAAGCTGTAGATATCTATCGGATCTTGAGTAATAAGAGATTTGTTGTATTATTGGATGATTTATGGAAAGGGTGGATTTGAACCAAGTTGGGATACCAAAATCAAGCCAAGAAAATGGTTCCAAACTTATTTTTACTACTCGGTCTTTGGAGGTATGTGGTGAAATGGAAGCTCAAAAGAAAATCAAAGTGGAGTGCCTCGTAACGGAGAAGGCTTGGGAATTGTTCCGAGACAAGGTTGGAGATGAAACTCTCAACAGCCATCCAAATATTCTAAACCTAGCTAAACAAGTAGCTGAAAGGTGCGGTGGACTGCCTCTTGCACTAATTACAATCGGTCGTGCCATGGCTTGCAAGAGAACACTTGGGGAATGGAAATATGCAATTGAGATGTTGAAGCGATGTGCATTGCCAAAATTGGAAAATGAGGTATTTCCACTTTTAAAATTTAGTTATGATAATTTGCCTAATGCCACAATGAAATGTTGCCTCCTATATTGTTGTATGTATCCTGAAGATTATTGTATTCCCAGAAGGAGATTAGTGGAGTATTGGTTTTGTGAAGGGCTATTGAATGAATTTGATAGCATTAGTGAAGCTCAAATGCAAGGTGACGAAATTATGAGCTCTCTTCTGAATGCTTGTTTATTGGAAAATAGTGGTGAAAGACGTGGAGAAGATTATGTGAAGATGCATGATGTGATACGTGACATGGCTTTATGGATTACACGCGAGTTCGAAGCAACAGACACTACACCAAAACAGACTTTTAGCGGCGTTTTTTTGGGCCTTTAGCGGCGTTTTTAAGCGCCACTAATAGTACTCACGGCGCTTTTAAAAGCGCCGCAAAAAACGCCGCTAAGGAAACCGCCGCAAAAATTAGTGGCGTTTTTTGAAAACGCGCCGCACTGGTATGGGCTTTTAGCGGCGCTTTTAAAAAAACGCCGCTACTGGTATGGGCTTTTAGCGGCGCTTTTAAAAAAACGCCGCTCTGGTATGGGCTTATAGCGGCGCTTTAAAAACGCCAGCAGGTAAGGAGCTTTTAGCGCGCTTTAAAAAAACGCCGCAACAGCAGTGGGGGCTTTTAGCGGCGCTTTTAAAAACGTGCGCCAAAGGTAGGGGCTTTTTTAGCGGCGCTTTTTAAAAAACGCCGCAATGTGTAGGGGCTTTTAGCGCGCTTTTAAAAACGGCCGCAATTGGTGGGGGCTTTTAGCGGCGCTTTTAAAAAAACGCCGCAATGACGGTAGTAGGCTTTTAGCGGCGCTTTTAAAAAAGCGCGCCGCATGCAGGGAGCTTTTAGCGGCGCTTTTAAAAAACCGCCACTAATTTGCATGCATCTGAATCATTGTGCACTTTTTCCCAATATCCTACCCTCCTGCAGAAAAAACCAATAATAACAAACAACAATTGCATATAATTCCAACCCAATGCAAACAAATAAAACATTTAAATCTCAAGAAAAGCATTAAATCTAAACAAATACTTCAAATTTAATAAAAGATGATATTTATTAAAAATGAATCATAATTCAAACAATTCTTAGAATAATGTTTAATCAGTAACAATGTTAAAAAAATCTTACAATAAGAAAAGAAATGTCTAAGATGGCGGCCTCTGCATTTCTTTGCTTGAACAAATTCATCATAACTTTGCGTTTGAAAGTTGGAGTTCTTCATACTTTCGCGCTGCGCTCGCCTCCGCTTTGCCTCGCTCTAAGTTGAGCAACATGCTCGCCTCTCTCATTCTTTGCCCGCTCTAAGCTTAGAAATTTGTTCGCCTCCTCGCTCGCTCTGCTCTAAGAGAAATTTGCTCAGTGTGCTCGCTTCCATCGGGGATATTTGTTCTTTCGGTCTACGAACAAGACTGAGATTGACTCCGGAAGGCATGTATTGCCGGAGCCGGATCAAAATATTGGGTGAGTAACACACGATCCTTGACATCGAACCGACCATACCTTGTAAGACCCAAAACATTAGTGATAATTACGTTATAAATATACTCAAGATTAACAAAACTATCAATCGAAGCGATCGTACCTTTCGGGACCCAAAACATCGATAATAATTACTCGTTATCAATCTCGCCGAGATTAACAGAATCGTCGATTTAAGCAACCGCTTCATACTCGCCTTCTTCTCCTTTAGTTTATCCTAATAAATCAATAAAAGAGTTAGAAACGAAATATATAATAAAAATGAATGGAACATAACTTAAAATTAGAAATTTAAAACTACAAACGATGAATTAAACCATTATAATTAAGCATTATAAATATTTATAAAAATCAACATTTATTAAATAAATATACCAAAATTTTCGTAGCCTTGGATGTCATCGGAGATCCATCCTTCTTCCTATGCGTAATGTCAAAAGTTGAAGCCAGTCAACTTTTTGACTCGACGTAAACTTCCTACATTATAGCAGTAAAAATATAAGTTAATAGTATAAATCATTAATATTTGAAAGAAGTAATAAATTATAATACCTCTCACCTCACCACACGAGCAAAACTACGGAACTCGGTGTGCGCGTGAATTGTTGTTCTGTCTGTCACGCTTGTTCCAACTCGCTCACGGTCCTACATAATGGGATTTGAATTATTTATATAGTAAATCGATAAACCAGAAAAATTTCTAAGACTTTGAAAGTCACGTAATACCTCTCCTTTCTTTGAATTCGAGAATCTAACTTGATCTTCCCATTGGTACCTCAACATTCCCGTGGGACATTTCGCAGATTTTAAATCGAGGTGATGTCTTTTTAAAATATTGTTTTTTAGGGTGCTTTTATTGTCTCTCCATTTTTACCCAACGTCTTCTTAATATAGTCATGGAGACCTCTAAATCAAATCTACCTCGAATTTTTTTAAAAGTTAATATAAATGAAGGTTAAATGAAAGTATTATAAATTACATTCACCTTCTATTACCTTAATATTTTCGAGAGCTCGATTTTTGTTGGCATCGGGCATGTGATGCCATGATTCATAGTTAATGGGCAACATATTCGAATTTCGTGCTATAACGCCCAAATAGCTCGCCAACAATCGAGCTTGGATCCGATAGGTGGCCATGATCGCTTTCTCCTTACTATAACACGTTGGGTAGGTGTAAGTCATATAAATCTGTAAGCAACGACGTCCCCGAGCTCTGCGCGCCCCACCACCCTCGGTGAAAAATGATATATTATTATATTAAAATTGAAAAATGAATCAATAATAAAATTCAACATGCATGTAAAATAAACTTAACATTACTTTGGAATTCTCCATGCTCGTCATCTATGTAAATGCAGACTAGAAGATCCAACAATCGTATCTGTCCACTATTTACGTCTCTTTGAATTTGCGTGATAATTTCTAATATTTAAACCTCGTAATCGTCTTCTAGGCATTTTTTCTCGCAAAACACATAAAAGAGTTCAAAATTTTAGTAACAAATAACAACAATAATAGGACATTTAAAATAGTTAAATTATATAACATGACCAACATGAAAATTATAATATTACATATAGAAAATAAATCATTAAATCTTACTACATCATATTTCGTAAATATCTTCGTCCACATCCCGACGAACCCATTGAAATTGTTGACTAGTACTAGGGATATTTTCGTTAAGTCTTGTTACGGAAAAGGCAAAGTTTCGATCTTTCGACTATGTCATCTCTACTTCCCATCGCCAATGTCGAACAAGTCTCTAGGGGTGTTTCAAGTACAACGTACCAACCCTCATCGATTGGATCTTCTGAGTAAAAACTTGTTTAACTTGAGAAGAAAACACATACGGCTCGTCCATCGGTTGTTCTCCGGTGTGAATCAATCGAGAGAAATTCACCATTGTAAAGCCATATTGATCGTTTTTAATTCCGCGAGCCGTATTCACATCACCCAATCACCTCGAAATAAGACAACTTTGCAATTGCCATAATAATCCAACTCAATGATGTCGATAATAAGTCCGTAATACTCTGATTCCTCGACCGGGACATCGTCCCCTAGCACTAGCATAACTTGTAATCGAAGAATTAACAACAATTCCGCAATTTTGGGTTCTTCTCAATCTCTCGCGATACCTTGTATGAAATCAGTATCCGTTGATGAGAAAGCCATTATATCTTTTAACTATTCTGTTTGGACCTTGTGAAAGCCATTTAACGTCGTCATTTACTTCATTCCTGGCCCAAACCTATTGATGGAAAGTAAACCGAGAAATTATGAATGTTATGAGAGAACATTATGACTTGTCAATGAAAACTTAAATTACATACAATTTGGCTTAACCATTCATGGAATGTTTCGTGAACAACTTATTAATTTCTCGTCGATTTAATCTTGGGATCGTGAACGAGCTCTTAATATTTGTTTGTCACTCAGCACATGCGGTAAAAAAGGTTTTACCTTGTTAGAAGACAAATAAATTATAATTGATGAGTATTTATCAAATTCTAGAACTTACGTCGAGAAATGGTTCCATTGAATCGTGATGAAAAAGAATGTATCGATGTGCTTGGACCCACGATCTATCGTCTAATTCTACAATTTCGACTTTGCCGATCGGTTCTCCAAACTTTGAAATAAATAAGCGTCGACCAAATTATGATCCGTGAGCCCGGCATTTCTACTTGGTACATTCATTCTTGTTTCAACATCTTCCAAATACCTCGAGCAGAAAGTCATTCATTCCTCGCCAAGTAGCCTCGGCAATTGATCGCCAGGATAACGCTTATTGCGGCGATGATGACTTCAATTTGGAAAGGAACCTAAACACGGTATACAACATTAACAAAAGTTGCAACTAAAGGCATTGAGGTGAATGAAGGAATATGTTGCAAATAAATTAAGACCTTTCAATGGGATACATCCATCGATAGAAAAACAGTCCACCAAGAAGTGCTTCACGCGGAGATGAATTAACAAGTGCACCATAATAGTGAAGAAGAAAGGCGGGAAGATCTTCTCCAGATTGCATAAAGTCAATGCGACTCGATCTTGTAGTCTCTCAAGTTCTTGAACATTCAAAACTTTACCACAAATACCTTTCATTATATTTGATGGTTCAATTATAGGAGCCGTCACCTTTTCGACATACAACACCGCATAGCAACCGGCGATAAGTCTTGCATCAAGATGTGATAGTCATGCGATTTTAAGCCATATAGTCTTCGATCCTTAAGACTCACACATCGCGAAATATTTGATGCATACGCATCCAGGGACCTTTATATCCTTCAACACCGCATGAACACTTCTTTCTCCGTCTTTGACATTGAAAAATAGCGGCAACCGATATTTCATATTCGGAAGTTCTCGGGGATGAAGCTCACGCTAATTCCCATGTGGACTAAATCAAGTCGACTCTGAAGATTATCTTTCGATTTTCCATCGACATTCAAAATAGTCCCAATGATGTTCTCGCAGACATTTTTCTATGTGCATGACATCAAGATTATGGCGTAAAATCGATGCTTCCAATAAGGCAACTCGAAAAGAATACTTCTTTTTTTCCACAAGTCCGCCTCACGAGGATCATCCTCTTCATCGATTCATCATCGATTCATCCCAGATCTTCTATTTCTTTGCGGGTTAGTAGGTTGATTCACCTTCCCATAAATGAAATTCATATCTTTCAACATTAAGAATATTTCGGATCCACAGTCGCTGGAGGCTGAGTCGAACTCTTGAGTACCATCAAACCGAGCACTCGAAATCTAAATGTATGATTTCCAGGTAACCACTGGCGATGCCCCATGTACGAGAACTTCTTCCCATTATATAACCATTGCGAACATATGCATGCGAAGACAACACGGACAAGCATAACGCCCCCCGGTACTCCAACCGGATAAATTAGCATAAGCCGGGAAGTCGTTAATAGTCCACATTAAAGCCGCACGTAAATTAAAGTTCTCTTTTCTCATTGCATCGTATGTCCGAACACCACCCATAGTTGTTTTAACTCCTCAACAAGTGGTCGCAAATAGGCGTCAATATCATTCCCGCTACTTTCTCTCCGGTATAATCATAGACAAGATAAAAGAAGATTGTTTCATGCAAACCCATGGAGGCAAATTGTAGGGAACAAGCACCACGGGCCAAATCGCAGACGTTGTGCTCATGAGTTTGTAAGGGTTAAATCCATCGGATGCTAGCCCAAGCCTCACACTCTCAGGATCGCTTGCAAAGCTTGGAAATTTTGAGTCAAAAGATTTCAAGCTAAAGAATCTGCGGGATGCCTTAACAACCCATCATCTGCTCGTCCATCCGGTGCCACGTCATTGATTGGTGTCTTCGAGGACATGAAAAGCCGTTGAAGCCTTGGTATTAGCGGAAAATACCGCAAAATCTTAATCGTCGCTTCTTTGATTGTGTATCGTGTTTCATCCTCGTTCACAGTCCTCTCGTATTTCTATTAATCCAACGGGATTGGCGCGCATACATGACAAAGATTGTTGGTTTATCGGTCGCCCCAATACAACATGCGATCATTTAAAGAATCGTGAATTTTGTTGTAGCCAAGGCCTAAATCCTTTATCAATTTCTTCATATCTTTGGAAGATCGAGGATTTTTGCAAAGGAACATTTCTTGCAGAAACTCTAACAAGCATTGTCAACGAGTTTCCGGTCCACCCCCAAACATTTCAAGTGAAAAAGGCGAATACTGAATGATAGTTTGGAAAATTTTGAACCTCATACAGTTCATCGTTCATTTCACCAAGTAACGTGTAGAATCTTGCCGCTTCTTCATTTGGTTGTTCATCCGTACACTTCTTCCCCATTCGGTGAAAGTATTTCCAACAAAATTATGATCATCGGTTGCACCCAAGTCGTGGAAACGACCGAAACCATCACTACGCATATTAAAAGCATCCCATAACATGTTTTCCATGTTATCGTCTCTAACATTACGATTGAAAGCACTATGATGATACCCACGATTCATCGATGAAGATGCTACACTAGGTGTACACTCTCCATGGAAAAACCATATTTTGTACCCCGGACAAAGCCATCAACAACTAGATGTTCAGTAGACCACTTCACGACAATGCCATAAACCATTGCAACACTTCTTACGGGCAAAGAATCATATTCTCTTGGCTTCCATTTTGAAATGCGAAATTGAGAAAAGTTTTACTCCATTTCGATAGCGTCGTTGCTTACCCTTGACAGATTTCATCCAACTCCTATCCATTTCGTTGTTGTTGAAGTCTAAAGTTGTGATAATTTACGGCTAAATTGTTAATTGTTAATTGACAAGAATTTGATTTTTAAAACAAAGATTTATTTAAGCTTCATCATACATGGCATTGTAAGTATTATTTAAATTGCATGTATTATTCAAGATTCTTCATACGTAGCATTGTTACACACAGGGAGGATCCGTTATATCTTCCGGTGAGATATAAGGCAACCCGTCAAAGTTTCGACCTATATACTTTGAATCTTATTATTATGTAAGTTATGTATTATGTAAGTTAAATAATTTTTATGTTAGGTATGTATTACGTATTATGTAAGTTAAATTAAAATTTCAAATCGAGAATCGATTATTATTATTATTACTACTTTAATCATTATTATTATTACTATTACTTTAATTATTATTATTATTATTATTACTTTAATCATTATTATTATTATTACTATTACTTTAATTATTATTATTACTATTATTACTACTTTAATCATTATTATTATTATTGTTACTATTATTACTACTTTAATCATTATTATTATTATTATTACTATTACTTTAATTATTATTATTACTATTATTACTACTTTAATCATTATTATTATTATTATTACTATTACTTTAATCATTATTATTATTATTACTACTTTAATCATTATTATTATTATTATTATTATTATTATTATTATTATTACTTTAATCATTATTATTATTATTGTTACTATTACTTTAATCATTATTATTATTACTATTACTTTATTTATTATTATTATTACTTTAATCATTATTATTATTATTATTACTATTACTTTAATCATTATTATTATTAATACTATTACTTTAATTATTATTATTATTATTACTTTAATCATTATTATTATTATTACTATTACTTTAATCATTATTATTATTATTATTATTACTATTACTTTAATTATTATTATTATTATTATTATTATTACTACTTTAATCATTATTATTATTATTATTATTATTATTATTATTATTATTAATACTTTAATCATTATTGTTATTATTATTACTACTTTAATCATAATTATTAAGCTTAAGCTTCATATCGATTTCTTTTGTTTGCTTAACAAGCATCTAGGCTTCAAGCTCAAGTATATTAAAAACGTATATTAAAAACGTATATATTACAAATATATATTAAATGTTTTCTTCAATCAAACCAATGTTTTGAGGTAACTGAACGATGTACATATACTTATAAATATATATATATATATTGAAATTTTGTAAGCCCTGTATCAATACGAGTAAGTCCAACTTCAAAATTTTGGCAACCAACTTCGAAGTACGAGTGCTTAGGAGTAAGAATCTTGATACTTACCATGCATACTCCAAAACATACAACTTAAGTTCAAACCAATGCTACAAAAATTGACATAGCAGTTTAGAAAAATCAAGGGTCCAAAGATGTAGAAAGATCGTGTTTAGAAACTAAAATTAGTTGAAATAATTTCAACTCAATCAACTCACCTCGGATGAAAAGATAAAGCCGCAATCCACCCGTATAAATCCACAAAGAAGAAGTTTACATTGGTTTCGTTTCCTTCAAAAAATGTTTTCGTAATCTGATTGACCCGCTCCTAATCGGTCCCAATACAAACAAGTCCGCAATGTGAATTCAAGCACACACAAAAACAGTAAAAGAAAAATCATTAAAAGCAGAAAAAGAAAATCATTAAAAATCATGAAAATGTTAGTCTTGCACTAAATTAATATTAATAAATTAATATTTTTAGAATTAATGGAAAATCATCGGCATATATTGTAATAGGGTATTAGAAAATTGGAATTTGGGGTAAACAAAACACTGTTTCGCAAATGTAGACCTAATTCGGAAATCGAAGCAGAGGATTAAAATTACTAAACAATTATAACAGGAGGAAAAATTATGAGAACTGCAACTTCAGTTCGAAAGCAATTGGGACTGATTAGGAGCGGACTGAATCAGATTACGAAAACATTTTTTGAAGGAAACGAAACCGAACAGAAACTTCTTCGACTGTGGATTTATACGGGTGGATTGCGGCTTTATCTTTTCATCTGAGGTGAGTTGATTGAGTTGAAATTATTTCAACTAATTTTAGTTTCTAAACACGATCTTTCTACATGTTGGACCCTTGATTTTTCTAAACTGCTATGTCAATTTTTGTAGCATTGGTTTGAACTTAAGTTGTATGTTTTTGGAGTATGCATGGTAAGTATCAGTACTCTTACTCCTAAGTACTGGTACTTCTGAAGTTGGTTGCCAAAATTTTGAAGTTGGACTTACTCGTATTGATACAGAGGCTTACAAAATTTCAATATATATATATTTATAAGTATATGTACATCGTTGATTACCTCAAAACATTGGTTTGATTGAAGAAAACATTTAATATATATTTGTAATATATACGTTTTTAATATCGTTTTTAATATACTTGAGCTTGAAGCCTAGATGCTTGTTAAGCAAACAAAAGAAATCAGATATGAAGCTTAAGCTTAATAATTATGATTAAAGTAGTAATAATAATAACAATAATGATTAAAGTATTAATAAATAATAATAATAATAATAATAATAATAATAATAATGATTAAAGTAATAATAATAATAATAATAATAATAATAATTAAAGTAATAGTAATAATAATAATAATAATGATTAAAGTAATAGTAATAATAATAATAATGATTAAAGTAATAATAATAATAATAATTAAAGTAATAGTAATAATAATAATAATGATTAAAGTAATAGTAATAATAATAATAATAATGATTAAAGTAATAATAATAATAAATAAAGTAATAGTAATAATAATAATGATTAAAGTAATAGTAACAATAATAATAATAATGATTAAAGTAATAATAATAATAATAATAATAATAATAATAATGATTAAAGTAGTAATAATAATAATAATGATTAAAGTAATAGTAATAATAATAATAATAATGATTAAAGTAGTAATAATAGTAATAATAATAATTAAAGTAATAGTAATAATAATAATAATAATGATTAAAGTAGTAATAATAGTAACAATAATAATAATAATGATTAAAGTAGTAATAATAGTAATAATAATAATTAAAGTAATAGTAATAATAATAATAATGATTAAAGTAATAATAATAATAATAATAATAATTAAAGTAATAGTAATAATAATAATGATTAAAGTAGTAATAATAATAATCTTGATTCTCGATTTGAAATTTTAATTTAACTTACATAATACGTAATACATACCTAACATAAAATTATTTAACTTACATAATACATAACTTACATAATAATAAGATTCAAAGTATATAGAAATTTGGAAACTGACGGGTTGCCTTATATCTCACCTGGAAGATATAACGGATCCTCCTGTGTGTAACAATGCCACGTATGAAGAATCTTGAATAATACATGCAATTTAAATAATACTTACAATGCCATGTATGATGAAGCTTAAATAAATCTTTGTTTTAAAAATCAAATTCTTGTCAATTAACAATTAACAATTTAGCCGTGTAAATTCTTGTCAACTTTAGACTTCAACAACAACGAAATGGATAGGAGTTGGATGAAGCTGTCAAGGGTAAGCAGCGGCTATCGAAATGGAGTAGAAATTTTTACGAATTTCGCATTTCAAAATGGAAGCCAAGAGAATATGATTCTTTGCCCGTGTAAGAAGTGTTGCAATGGTTTATGGCATTGTCGTGAAGTGGTCTACGAACATCTAGTTGTTGATGGCTTTGTCAGGGGTACAAAATATGGTTTTTCCATGGAGAGTGTACACCTAGTGTAGCATCTTCATCGATGAATCGAGGGTATCATCATAGTGCTTTCAATCGAATGTTAGAGACGATAACATGGAAAACATGTTGCGGGATGCTTTTAATATGCGTAGTGATGGTTTGGTCGTTTCCACGACTTGGGTGCAACTGATGATCATAATTTTGTTGGAAATACTTTCACCGAGAGGGGGAAGAAGTGTACGTGATGAACAACCAAATGAAGAAGCGGCAAGATTCTACACGTTACTTGGTGAAATGAACGATGAAGCGTATGAGGGTTCAAAATTTTCCAAACTATCATTACGTATTCGTCTTTTTCACTTGAAATGTTTGGGGGTGGACCAGGAAACTCGTTGACAATCTTTGTTAGAGTTTCGCAAGAAATGTTCCTTTGCAAAAATCCCTCGATCTTCCAAAGATATGAAGAAATTGATAAAGGATTTAGGCCTTGGCTACAACAAAATTCACGATTGCTTGAAATGATCGTGCATGTTGTATTGGGGCGACCGGATAAACCAACAATCTTTGTCATGTATGCGCCAATCCCGTTGGATTAATAGAAATACAGAGGACGGTAACGAGGATGAACACGATACGCGATCAAAAAAGCGGCCGATTAAGATTTTTGCGGTATTTTCCGCTAATACCAAGGCTTCAACGGCTTTTCATGTCCTCAAGACACTAATCAATGACGTGGCACCGGATGGACGAAGCAGATGATGGGTTGTTAAGGCATCCCGCAGATTCTTTAGCTTGGAAATCTTTTGACTCAAAATTTCCAAGCTTTGCAAGCGATCCTCTGAGTGTGAGGCTTGGGCTAGCATCCGATGGATTTAACCACCACAAACTCATGAGCACAACGCACGATGATTTGCTGTGGTGCTTGTTCCTACAATTTGCCTCCATGGGTTTGCATGAAACAATCTTCTTTTATCTTGTCTATGATTATACGGAGAGAAAGGGTAGGGAATGATATTGACGTCTATTTGCGACCACTTGTTGAGGAGTTAAAACAACTATGGGTGGTGTTGGACATACGATGCAATGAGAAAAGAGAACTTTAATTTACGTGCGGCTTTAATGTGGACTATTAACGACTTCCCGGCTTATGCTAATTTATCCGGTTGGAGTACCGGGGACGTTATGCTTGTCCAGTGTTGTCAGCCGCATGCACATGTTCGCAATGGTTATATAATGGGAAGAAGTTCTCGTACATGGGGCATCGCGCAGGTGGTTCTAGGAAAATCATACATTTAGATTTCAGAGTGCTCGGTTTGATGGTACTCAAGAGTTTGATCAGTTCCTCCGCTGCACTGTGGATCCGAAATATTCTTAATGTTGAAAGATATGAATTTCATTTATGGGAAGGTGAATCAACCGGCTAACCCGCAAAGAAATAGAAGATCTAGGGATGAATCGATGATGAATCGATGAAGAGGATGATCCTCATGAGGCGGACTTGTGGAAAAAAGAAGTATTCTTTTCGAGTTGCCTTATTGGAAGCATCAGATTTTACGCCATAATCTTGATGTCATGCACATAGAGAAAATGTCTGCGAGAACATCATTGGGACTATTTTGAATGTCGATGGAAAATCGAAAGATAATCTTGAGTCGACTTGATTTAGTCACATGGGAATTCGGCGTGAGCTTCATCCCCGAGAACTTCCGAATATGAAATATCGGTTGTCGCCGCTATTTTTTCAATGTCAAAGACGGAGAAAGAAGTGTTGCAGACGGTGTTGAAGGATATAAAGGTCCCGGATGCGTATGCATCAAATATTTCGCGATGTGTGAGTCTTAAGGATCGAAGACTATATGGCTTAAAATCGCATGACTATCACATCTTGATGCAAGACTTCATCGCCCGATTGCTATGCGGTGTTGTATGTCGAAAAAGGTGACGGCTCCTATAATTGAACTCATCAAATATAATGAAAGGTATTTGTGGTAAAGTTTTGAATGTTCAAGAACTTGAGAGACTACAAGATCGAGTCGCATTGACTTTATGCAATCCGGAGAAGATCTTCCCGCCTTCCTTCTTCACTATTATGGTGCACTTGTTAATTCATCTCCGCGTGAAGCACTTCTTGGTGGACTGTTTTCTATCGATGGATGTATCCCATTGAAAGGTCTTAATTTATTTGCAACATATTCCTTCATTCACTCAATGCCTTTAGTTGCAACTTTTGTTAATGTTGTATACCGTGTTTAGGTTCCTTTCCAAATTGAAGTCATCCGCCGCAATAAGCGTTATCCGGAAGGATCAATTGCCGAGGGCTACTTAGCGGAGGAATGTATGACTTTTCTGTTCGAGGTATTTGGAAGATGTTGAAACAAGAATGAGCAGACCAAGTAGAAATCTTTGGGCTCATGAGATCATAATTTGGTCGACACTTATTTATTTCAAAGTTTCGGAGAACCGATCGGCAAAGTCGAAATTGTAGAATTAGGCGATAGATCGTGGGTCCAAGCACATCGATACATTCTTTTTCACCACGATTCAATGGAACCATTTCGACGTAAGTTCTAGAATTTGATAAATACTCATCAATTATAATTTATTTGTCTTCTAACAAGGTAAAACCTTTTTTGCGTGCAATGATGAGTACAAACAAATATTAAGAGCTCGTTCACGATCACGAAGATTAAATCGACGAGAAATTAATAAGTTGTTCACGAAACATTCCATGAATGGTTAAGCCAAATGGTATGTAATTTAAGTTTTCATTGACAAGTCATAATGTTCTCTCATAACATTCATAATTTCTCGGTTTACTTTCCATCAATAGGTTTGGAGTAGGAATGAAGTAAATGACGACGTTAAATGGCTTTCACAAGGTCCAAACAGAATAGTTAAAAGATATAATGGCTTTCTCATCAACGGATCTGATTTCATACAAGGTATCGCGAGAGATTGAGAAGAAACCAAAATTGCGGAATTGTTGTTAATTCTTCGATTACAAGTTATGCTAGTGCTAGGGACGAGAATCCGGTCGAGGAATCTGAGTATTACGGACTTATTATCGACATCATTGAGTTGGATTATTATGGCAATTGCAAAGTTGTCTTATTTCGAGGTGATTGGGGTGATGTGAATACGGCTCGCGCGGAATTAAAAAGCGATCAATATGGCTTTACAATGGTGAATTTCTCTCGATTGATTCACACGGAGAACAAGCTCGTTGGACGAGCCGTATGTGTTTTCTTCTCAAGTTAAACAAGTTTTTACTCAAGATCCAATCGATGAGGGTTGGTACGTTGTACTTGAAACACCCCAGAGACTTGTTCGACATTGGCGAGTGGAAGTAGAGATGACATAGTCGAAAGATCGAAACTTTGCCTTTTCCGAACAAGACTTAAGCGAAAATATCCTAGTACTAGTCAACAATTTCAATGGGTTCGTCAGGATGTGGACGAAGATATTTACGAAATATGATGTAGTAAGATTTAATGATTTATTTTCTATATGTAATATTATAATTTTCATGTTGGTCATGTTATATAATTTAACTATTTTAAATGTCCTATTATTGTTGTTATTTGTTACTAAAATTTTGAACTCTTTTATGTGTTTTGCAGAAAAAATGCCTAGAAGACGATTACGAGGTTTAAATATTAGAAATTATACTGCAAATTCAGCAGACGTAAATAGTGGACGGAGATACGATTGTTGGATCTTCTAGTCTGCTTTAGGACATAGATGACGAGCATGGAGAATTCCAAAGTAATGTTAAGTTTATTTTACATGCATGTTGAATTTTATTATTGATTCATTTTTCAATTTTAATATAATAATATATCATTTTTCAATTGAGGGTGGTGGGGACTTGTGCAGAGCTCGGGACGTCACGTTGCTTACAGATTTATATGACTTACTGACCTACCCAGCGTGTTATAGTAAGGAGAAGCGATCATGGCGACCTATCGGATCTGAAGCTCGATTGTTGGCGAGCTATTTGGGCGTTATAGCACGAAATCGAATATGTTGCCCATTAACTATGAATCATGGCATCACATGCCCGATGCCAACAAAAATCGAGCTCTCGAAAATATTAAGGTAATAGAAGGTGAATGTAATTTATAATACTTTCATTTAACCTTCATTTATATTAACTTTTTTAAAAAAATTTGGTAGATTTGATTTAGAGGTCTCCGATGACTATATTAAGAAGACGTTGGGTAAAAAATGGAGAGACAATAAAAGCACCCTAAAAAAACAATATTTTAAAAAAGACATCAGCCTCGACGAAAAACTGCGAAATGTCCCGCCGGGAATGTTGAGGTACCAATGGGAAGATCAAGTTAGATTCGGAATTCAAAGAAAGGAGAGGTATTACGTACTTTCAAAGTCTTAGAAATTTTTCGGTTTATCGTATTTACTATATAAATAATTCAAATCCCATTATGTAGGACCGTGAGCGAGTTGGAACAAGCAGCAGACAGAAACAACAATTCACGCTTTTGCAGCAGTTCCGAAGTTTTTCTCGTGTGGTCGAGGTGAGGTATTATAATTTATTACTTCTTTCAAATATTAATGATTTATACTATTAACTTATATTTTTCTCGCTATAATGTAGGAAGTTTAAATCAGTCAAAAAGTTGGACGGCTTCAACTTTTTGACATTACGCATAGGAAGAAGGATGGATCTCCGATGACATCCAAGGCTGCAGAAATTTTGGTATATTTATTTAATAAATGTTGATTTTTTATAAATATTTATAATGCTTAATTATAATGGTTTAATTCATCGTTTGTAGTTTTAAATTTCTAATTTTAAGTTATGTTCCATTCATTTTTATTATATATTTCGTTTCTAACTCTTTTATTGATTTATTAGGATAAACTAAAGGAGAAGAAGGCGGAGTATGAAGCGGTTGCTTAAATCGACAGATTCTGTTAATCTCGACGAGATTGATAAATAAATTATGCGATGTTTTGGGTCCCGAAAAGGTCTGATCGCTTGATTGATAGTTTTGTTAATCTTGAGTATATTTATAACTGAATTATCACTAATGTTTTGGGTCTTACAAGGTATGGTCGGGTTCGATGTCAAGGATCAAGTGTTACTCCGACCCAATATTTTGATCCGGCTCGGCAATACATGCCTTCCGAGTCAATCTCGTCTTGAAGTTCGTAGACCTGAAAGAACAGAGATATCCACGATGGAAGCGAGCACGGTGAGCAAATTTCTCGGCTTAGAGCAGAGTGCAAGAATGAGGAGGCGGAACAAATTTCTAAGCTTAGAGCGAGGCAAGAATGAGAGAGGCGAGCATGTTGCTCAACTTAGAGCGGAAGCGGCGCAGCGGGGAGAGGCAGAGCGAACAGAAAGTATGAAGAACTCCACTACAATTTGCAGGTTATGATGAATTTGTTCAAAAGCGACGCAGAGGCCGCCATCTTAGACATTTCTTTTCTTATTGTAAGATTTTTTTAACATTATTACTGATTAAACATTATTCTAAGAATTGTTTGAATTATGATTCATTTTTAATAAATATCATCTTTTATTAAATTTGAAGTATTTGTTTAGATTTAATGCTTTTCTTGAGATTTAAATGTTTTATTTCTTTGCATTGGGTTGGAATTATATGCAATTGTTCTTTGTTATTGGTCGGTTTTTACTTGCAAGGAGGGTAGGATATTGGGAAAAAGTGCAGCAGATCTGTGCAAATTAGTGGCGTTTTTAAAAAGCGCCGCTAAAAGCTCCCTACACATTGCTGGCGTTTTTTTAAAAAGCGCCGCTAAAAGCCCCCACATTGCGGCGTTTTTTTAAAAGCGCCGCTAAAAGCCCCCACCACATTGCGGCCGTTTTTTAAAAAGCGCGCTAAAAGCCCCTACATTGCGGCGTTTTTAAAAAGCGCGCTAAAAGCCCCTACCTTTGCGGCGTTTTTAAAAAGCGCGCTAAAAGCCCCTACTGTTTGCGGCGTTTTTTAAAGCGCGCGCTAAAAAGCTCTACATTGCGGCGTTTTTTTAAAGCGCGCTATAAGCCCATACCAGTAGCGGCATTTTTTTAAAAGCTACCGCTAAAAGCCCATACTGTAGCGGCGTTTTTAAAAGCGCCGCTAAAAGCCCATACAGAAGCGGCGTTTTTGCGCAAAAAACGCCACTAATTTTTGCGGCGGTTTCCTTAGCGGCGTTTTTTGCGGCGCTTTTAAAAGCGCCGCGAGTACTATTAGTGGCGCTTAAAAACGCCGCTAAAGGCCCAAAAAAACGCCGCTAAAAGTCTGTTTTGGTGTAGTGAATATTGAGTGAGAGAAAACTTGGTGAAGTTACAGGTGTGATTGGGATTTCATACCCTAAACCATTTCTGAAGCTTGAAACACTTGATTTAGGCGATCTACCAGAATTGAAGAGCATATACTGGGATGCCCTACCCTTCCCATGTCTGAAACATATTTTTATAAATGATTGCCAAAAACTGAAAAAGCTTCCTCTCAACTTAGACAGTGCAAAAGGGAATCTGATCACCATTAAGGGAAGAAAAGATTGGTGGGCAAGAGTAGAATGGGAAAATGAAGCCACTCGAGATGCTTTTCTCCCTTCTTTCAAGCCTTTTGCTGAATGAAATGTAGAAAATCATAAAAACTGAAAGGTGGTTTATTGTTGTGATGTTTGAATTTAGAGAAAATAAGACCACTTAATTAGTTGCATTATGTAATATCTGTATTCAAAAAAAAATTTGCTTTTTTTTTTTCTTTTTTGGTATCAATATTACAGAGAAAGGATTGTATGAAACTGTGATTCCACGTCATCTTTATATTTCTAAAGATTTGAACGTTAACTCTAAATTGAGTTTAGTGCAGTCAAATGTTTTTCAACCTTTCAATTACCAAATTTCATTAAAATTATAAAAGAAGTATTTTTAATATTTTTAATTTTTAAAAATTAATTAAATATTAATGTGTCATCTATGTGATAATCTACGTGTATGTCATATCAATAAAGTTAACAAATGTTAATTTTTTCTATCTATTTTAGAGTATTTTTTCATCCATTAAATGAAGGGATAAAATAATTAATATATTTTAATTTTTCCCATTAATGAAATTTTAGTTTCAAACATAAAGTAATTCAATACAAATTAGATTTCTTTTATTATCAAATAAAGTCTATTTAAGTAATAATTGTGATAACAAAATTGGAATTTTCACTTAAAAATGTGATAAATCTTGGGCATTGTATGAGAAAAGGCCTATTTCTTAAATTATTTATGGAAATGGGCCAATAAAAAATTAATTTACTGCAATGGTCTAAAAACAATAAAAAGTTTCGACGTGCACACGTTTTTAGGGGAAAACGCAAAAAAGCGTATTGACATGGACGCGCTTTTGCCCTTGCTCGGACTAAATTTTTAAAAAAAGTCATTTTTAAAATATTACAAATATAGACTAATTTTTTTGAAAATTTACGAGAATAAACTATCATGATTAAATCTAGTTATAAGCAGATCGATATTTTTTATCTTTTTCCTTTATAATATTTTTGAAAAATATATTATCATACTTATGTTAAAATATGTCTTGAACACTTATATGGTATACGAAAGACTTTAAGAACAATAAAAGGTTCGAGTAACATTGATTCGAACATTTCAGGCCAATGATCAAGTCTAATTTAAAAGATAATTTAAATAAAAATAAAGAACATGTAGGGGCATATACTTCCAAACTCAAAACTCAACCACTATATTTTATGAATGATATGATGATAATGAGAAATAAACAAAGCTTTCGTTGACATCAAAGTCATAATATTTAAATAAATTGATTATTATTTATGCTTTCAAAATTTTCTGTACAAAACAAAATACATTTATTTTTTTATGAAATTTAAAATATTAATAGCTTAGATTCCCATCTCCATGTGCTTTTGGATTAATTAACACACTAAAATCATAGGTAAAGAAAATTAAAATTCGATTACAAAAGTTAGGTGAGATGGTACGGATATTTTCTATCATAATTAGTAGTTGAGGATTCAATCCTCGATCTTTATAAGGAGCAGCTTTAAAATTCGTGACCAGCATCTACCTTTTAATGGGTCTACAGAATGTGGATGATTAATTACTGGACTCAGTTAAGTAAATACTTTGAATTTTTTTTGAATATATTATTTTTTCAATTATTTATTTGAATTATTTATTTATATTATTTTTAAATCCTTTTAAGTTCTTCAAAAGTAATATGGTCAATATCGGGTATATAAGTAGTGATTTCAAACTTAGAGATTAATCGTATTTTGGTAACTTTTGGTAAGGTAGAGTTTAGTTTTTTTGGGATGATAGTGAAAAAGTTGACAAATAAACCACCCTTACTATCACTTTACAGCACTCGTACATGAGATTTTCATCTCAAACGACTCCTTGTTTAATTCTTTTAATGTCATTGAGTCTCTTTCCTCGTTCGAGAGTCTCTTCCCTTCTTCCACTCGAAATAATTAAATATAATTAAATTATTAAATACAATAAACCCATGTATCACACAAGATGAAACTAATATATATCTTTATTATTAATAAATAATTTAATCGAATTTAATATCATGAGTTAAATATCTTTAACTCAATCAATGAGTTAATGAAAAGCTTAAATATTTTTATAATTCAAATAATAATACTATGAGGTTATATATATATATATATATATATATATTATAACATCTATTTCTTTTTAAAAAATCTTAACCTCCCATTTTTTTTTTAAAACTATTTTTTTCATGTAATATAAATTAAATCATGAACAAAATATGTTGATTAAATATATTAGATTTACATAACAAATTTAATATATATAAATTAATGTAGGATTTCATATTTACCTATCAATGTTTATATTTTTTTGTCAATTTGCCCCTTATTCTTTTTTTTTTATAGCTAAAATTAGCCCTTGACTTTTAAAAAGAAAAGACAATTTAACCATCAACCTTTTAGAAAGAGCTAAATTGTTTCTGTTAATAGAAATATTAACTAAAACGTTAAATTTGTAAACATAGTAACTTGAATGGCAATCCACATGTACTTGATACTAATTTTTTTAAAAAATTTATGAACTTCTTATAATTTTTTGAATTTTAAATATTTTTATTTTATATTTTTAAAATTATTTTTTGATATGACATATTAAAATAAATAGTGTTGTGTCAAAATAAAAGTACGTAAACTGTCATGCGGGTTGTCGCACCAATATTGTTAAAAAAATAATGTTTTAGTCAGTATTTTTATTTAAAAAAAAACAATTTAACTCTTTTTGAAAGATCGATGATCAAATTTAGTTAAAAAAGAGAATAAGGTCTAAACTAACAATAAATGTTTTAAGTGTTTGTTAATTTAGGGAGGCCATTAGTCTCTAAGATTTTAATCAACGGTAGTCCTCAAAGTATCGAGTATGAAACTTACCTGTAGTGTGTTTCAAGTGTGGCTATTACGGCCATACTAAAGAGACCTGTTCGTTGGTTACACAATCTTCAGGGGTGATAGAGAAAGGTGAGTCGTCGGGACAAGTATCTGCAACTACTGCGACGGCCGGAGAAGGAGATTATGAGCCTTGGATGCTGGTGGAGCGGAGGACCAGGCGCGGCACCTTGGAGGGAGCTAAAAAAGGAAACAACTTAAAAATGGGGAAATTTTGGGATCACGCTTTCAATCCTTAGCATATTTGGAGGCGGTTCCATCGGAGGAAGAAACGTTTAAGAATCCCCAGTCTGATTTGAAGAAAAAAGGGAAAGCATCCTTAATTGATTCTCAAAATAAAATAAAGCACCCTTAATTGATTCTCAAAATAAAATTCCAACGGGCAGGAAAGCCATAAACAATGGATTTCAAAAATCCAATTTGGGCTTGTCGATTGGAAACTCTCAAAAGGGCCAGGCCCGTGCCTCTAAGACTATCAGCGTTACAGATAACCAGTCCACGGGTGGGACTAAGATGGGCTTGGATACACCGGTGGCTTTGGATGCTAACAGATCATCTTCTTTGGTTAATAAAGAACATGTTTATGGTAATATATGCGGTGGGTTACAACAGGAGGCCCAAGTTCTGGATGATCCTACAGTAGACCCTTCTAAAGGCTCAAACGCCACGCACATCTCTCTGCCGAATGTTGAAAAAAATATCAGGCCTTTAATTTCAGGTAATTCTAGCTCGGTTTTTCCTTTAGTTTTAAATTCACAAAATAGTGTTGTTAAGGTCAAAAACAAATGGAGCCCAAATTTTCTCTTCCTAAACAAGCAGACCATGTGGTACATTTTAATCCTGCCTTTGAAGAAAATTCTTTTGTGAATGTGAGGGTGAGAAGGAGTTTTAGAAGCCAAAAATCATTCGGCAATCGTGTTTAATAATAAAAGGATTTTGGAGACCGTGATTGAAAAATCAGGAGGCAGTTAATCGGTTGGTAGTAATTTGACTAAGGAGGGTTTTAAGGGTCAGAATGCTGAAGGGACTGGTTCCAAAGGAGGTTGGAAACTTAATAAAACCTTAAAAGGACAAGGAAACTGATTTAAGAATTCTGAAAATATCCGAGTTTCATTTGCTGATTCTTTGAAGAGGGCATCGGAACTTATTGCATCTGAAATTGATGGAAAATCTGCTAAGGATTTGTCGAGGCAACTAGGAGAGGAAGCGAAGTTTTCTTCTTATGATCGTTAGTAAGATAAGTTTTTCTTACCTTTTTAAATATTTTATTTTATGAATTTGTCTATTCTATCTTGGAACGTACATGGATGTGCAACAGATAAATTTATGGGAGCTTTTCATGAGTATAATAATCAGTATAAGCCTAATACTTTTAGCCTCCTTGAGCCGAGAATTAACGGGAACAAAGCTGACTTAACCATTGCGAAGTTGGGTTGGGATAATTCTCATCGTGTAGAAGTATTTGGATTCTCGGGAGGTATCTGGATCGAATGGAATAATTCAATTGACTTGAAGGTGGTTGGTAATCATCCACAATTCATTTTGGCTAGTGTTTGTTCTGATTTGATTCCTAAGTCGATCCTTGTTGCTTTTGTGTATGGGAGCCTTGATAAAATGAAAAGGAAGGCTTTGCGGAATGATCTTAGTCGCTCAGTTCTGTTTGGGGATGATCCTTGGTTGGCCATTGGAGATTTTAACGTCATTCTCTCTTCAGATGATAAAAAAGGCGGTCATATCAAAGGTCGCAGATGTCAGTCTTTTGGTGAATTTATGGATAAAGTTCAATTGCATTATCTGGGCTTTCAAGGACCTCCTTTTACGTGGCACCGTGGCAATCTTTCTGAAAGACTTGATAGGGCTGTGGGTAACGAAATTTGGTTGGAATCTTTTCCTAATTGTTCGATGTCCCATTCGCCTAGAATTACGTCTGATCATCGTCCTCTCCTTCTTAATTTATGCCATGAAGATAGGCTTGCTCCTAATCGTCCTTTCCGGTTTTTAACCGGCTGGTTGAATCACAAAAAAATTTTTGATTTTGTCAACGAAAATTGGAGTTTTGATGGTAATATGATTAGTGTGATTGTCGGTTTTACGAACAAGCTTAAAAGCTGGAATAAATGTGTTTATGGACATATTAATCAGAGAAAGAGGCAGTTAATGCATAAGCTTTCTAAAATCCAACATACTTTGGATCTTTTAGGGTCTAATTCTCTTCGTCATCAGGAAATTTTGATCCGAGATGAGCTTGAAAACATTCTTCATCATGAGGAGTTGCTCTGGAAGCAAAAATTAAGATGTGAGTGGCTGCAATTGGGGGACCGCAACACTAGTTATTTTCATAGATGCACTGTTCAAAGGAGAAATTTTAATAAAATCACTGCTTTACGTAATGCTGATGGGGATTGGATTTTTGACCCTGAGGTTCTCAAGGCTGAAGCGGTGTAACACCCCAAACTCGGCCTAGACGTTATGGCTGAATCTGGCGATGTCACATGATAGTGCTTTTGAAACCGTTGCCACGCTCAAACCATTTCTCCTTTTTAAAAGTTTTTCATTATTTTATGTTAATTTCAATTAGTGACATTTGTTTCCAAAACGCTGTCCGTTTTCCAAAACATTTATACTTTGCGGAAGCTTTTAAAAACAGTTTGCGTAATCGTGGTGTTTTAGTAAAACATTTGTTTCTTTTGAAAACCCGCGCTTTCTTACTTCTAGCAATAAAAAACCATAAAACATCGTAAATCCTAACTTAAACAAAAATCCTTAATGGCCATAATTACATAAAACTTTTCCCAGATTTAATCAAACCATGAATAAGTATAAAAACTGTGAATCTATCGTGAAGCAGAAGCAGTGGTCACCATCGAGTCCTCCGCTGCACCGATCCGTCTAATGCTGGAGATTACCTGAACAAATTAAACAGAAAGAGGATGAGTTTTCGCAAACTCAGTGTGTAATCCCTACAGAAAACATGCACACGGCATAATATAAAAAAAAGTCATATACTTACAATTCGGGTCTAAGCCCATTACAGAATCGGTGTGGACCTTAGCCCACTCAGATACAGAATAAGATACAATTTAGGGCCTCAGTCCATCAGATATAACATGCAGAACAGAACAGAATATCAGAATCGTACCCACCAGCCTCTACACACTATCTTCGACCAACCCTACACACTATGTGGGGATAAAATCAACCCACCCATCCCTACACACCATACTGTACCAAAATGAGGCACATAATCAGATAATTACAGCTGAGCTGCCAGATAACAAGCTTAATAGCCTTTCAAATACTTCCTCTGATATCATCAACCTACCCCAATGCAATGCAGCATACAATCGATGACATGCTACAATGCAATTAACAGATCATACATTCAAGTTGGTATACATGCTAAGTGCAACATGCTTAATACATATATCACATAATCGGATCATGTAATTAAGGGTCTAAGTAATGCTTATCGACCCTACAGTAGGTCCATAGTTGACTTGGGCGACCCGTTCAACCTTACAGATCAATTCAGAAAAATAGGCTCGCACACCCATTTGGCCTGCCCGTGTGGATCACACGGCCTGGCCCAGAATTTCACATGCTCGTGTGGCCCACACAGCCCAATAGGTCGAGCTCGTGTGTCAGACATGGCCTTGTCCAGCCATCACACGGCCACGTCACTTGCGCATGACCTGGCTCGTCGATCACATAGCCGTGTTATGGCTCACAGCCTTTCACACGACCTACCACACAGCCGTGTGACATCGACAGAATCATTTTTCAACTTTCGCCAATTCTCGTTTTCTGTATTTCCTGGTACACACCTATATCGTTTTCGCTGTTTTCACAACCCTGGGATCACCAACCACTATAATAAATATACTTCATCTTTTAGTAACCAAAAACAAGTCTAAATCGATTAATCCCCATATCGCAAAGTCGACTTACCGGTACCGGATGAACATGACTCCGAAACAGATCGATAAAAAGTGATTTCCAGCCACACAGCCTCCTCTTAAATAGCAACAGCACAACTCTTAATCACTCAACCAGAGAATAAATGAGTTTAGAAAAATGAAACTTACCACCTACCGCACAACGCAATTAGCCTTGCAGGAAAAACGAAAAAGGTGTATTGGGAAACAAATAAGAAATGAGAAGAGGAAAATAAAAGGGGAATTTTGGCGACAAGAGAGAAGAAAACGGCAGAGAGAGAAGAGCAGGGAAGAGGGGAAAATGTTAGGAAGAAAACGAAATTGAGAGGGAGAGGGAGATAGCTGAATTTTGCCAATCCAAACCAACTGATCAGATTCTGATAACTCTCCCATCCACTCTCCTTCCTTTTCTCCCTCAACCACTCCACTATCAGCATTTCACTCCCTCTCAAACTCCTACATGACACTGGCAGTAAAAATTAATTCCCTTGAACGTATAGGGAATCGAACTCAAGACCTTTAGCACCCCAACACACCACTTAACCACCAGACTAGTAGGCCAATTCTGATATAATTCTACCAACATATAATTAAAAGCCTACTGAACAAGAGCAAGACTTTATTCACAAAAAAAACAAAAATTTTGCTCATGTAACATCCCGAAATAGGGCCTAAACGAAACTGTGGTTGCGAAACCACAAATCTGAGATAGAAAAGGTTATTACAAGTAATTATTATGATTTATTGAGTGATTAGATGCATGTGTTAGAATATCGATAGAAAATTTCATGAATTGCATGTCTAATTTGCCTATTATGACTTAATTGTAAAAGTTGATAAATATGAGTTTTAGGTGTTAAAGGATTTAATTGAAGAGCATAATTAAAGTAGAGGTCCTTAAACGGTAATTATACCATTAGGCTTTCATGGACAAAAATAGACATATATAGGTAGAAAGAACCAAAGTTTTTAATGAAGGGTAATTTAGTCATTTGGTAATAAAAAGAAATTAAAAGGGAAAAAGATGGCAAAATATGCTCATCTTCTTTATTAGGACGAAATTTCAAGGGTTCTCCATAGCTAGGGTCTGTTTCAAGCTTCCAAGCTCCATAGTAAGTGATTCCAAGCCCCGTTTTTAATGTTCTTTACATTTTTGAAGCCTCGGTAGCTCGGTTTAGCTTATTCTATCAATAATTCATACTAGGGTTCATATTTGGAAAAATACCCATAGGTGAAATGTGTTTATTTTGATGTTTTATGATAGAATATGAAGTCTGAAATTATGTTAAACAACTTTTGCTAAGTGATTTTAAGTAAAAACGAGTAAAACGGGTTAATCGGTAAAAATATCTAATGTTCATAAGTACATGTTAGAGTGAGAATTTGATGTTGTCATAGAAGGGGAAAATGATCAGCATATCATAAAACATAATAATAAGGGATAAAGTTTAATTTCCGAGCTTTGGGGCAAATGTGTAAATATGTAAAAGTTTAGGGGCAAAATCGTAAATTTTCCAAAGTTAGAGTTAAGGACTGTTTTGGTAAATTTGAGTATTAAATAAGCTAAATTTTCTATTATAGATCAAGAAGAACGAAATTTGGAGTTAGATCGGGGAAAGAAAAAGATAGTGGACTAAATCGATATAGTTTATCGTATTTTGTTTCGAGGTAAGTTTACGGTAAATAAATGCAATATTCTATTATTTTACATTCAATACTATTAAATTCCAGCATTTACATATTTATTCTATAAATTTATCATGTAAAGACTCAAGCATGAATTGACGAAGAAGCAATCTCAGAAAGTTCCAGTTGAACCTTAGGAATGTGTAGGATACAAATGTCATGACATTAGGGTTTAAGGAAATCATGTAAGACCATGTCAAGACATGGCATTGATAAGTTACTATAAGGCAAAGGTCCCATGTAAGACCATGCCAAGGCATGGCATTGGTGAATTTATAAGGCAAAGATCCCATGTAAGACCATGCCAAGGCATGGCATTGGTGAGTTTATAAGGCAAGGATACCACGTAAGACCATGTCAAGACATGGCAATGGTTAAGTTTCAAAAGGAAGGCACCCGTGTATCCTTAGTATTCCAAGTGGTTCAAGGGGAAAATTCAAGAGTATACCAAAGTAAAGGTAAGACAAGTTCAAGCTAAAAAGGTACAAGTAAGAATTTAAGACTTAAGTATATTAAGTTAAAGGCTTTCATAATTTTGATAAGAAAAGAATAAGATAATGCATTACGAATGTTGTTATTTATTTACATGCAAACTTACTAAGCTTTATGCTTACTCCCATTCTTTTCTCTCTTTTTATAGTATTGTAAGCCAACTCGGGGATCGTAAGGACGTCGGAGATCATTACACACTATCAAAGGATTATATTGGTATTTTGTGACTTGAATGTTTTAAGTTATGACATGTATAGGGACTTAGCCATTTTGTGTGTATGTCCTTATAATATGGCTTAATATTGGCTTTTAAATTCTTGATAATGATTAGCCATTAAAATGGTTAATTAAGAACATGTTATGGATGTTATGTATGCCTAGATGATAATTATTTCAAAGAAATTATGAAAGGGTAAAAATCTGCAGGGGAACAGTTTGGACAGTAGCAGTGACGTGATTTTGAAAAATCACCAAAAATGGGAGAAATTGAATTAGAAAGTGAATAAGATATAAAATTAAATATTATTGAGTCTATTTTTATATGAAAGAAACGGTGCATGCAAAAGAGTTGTATATTATGAGATAATTGATTTTTAGTGTAGAGGGGTCAGAACTGTCGGTGTGTGTAACAGGGGATACTTTAACTAATAAACTGTACTAATTGGTCCCACCAAAAATTCTAGAAAAATTATAGTAAGAATATATATGAGTCTAGTTTCAGGAAAAATTTACGGATCTAAATTTATAGTTTTGTAACTCGAGTTATAGTCAATTTAGTGAACATGATGCAGATGGACAGTTTCAATTTTTATGCCCTGAACTAGTAAGTTGAGTCTAGTAATGCCTCGTGCTCGACTCCGGCAATGGTCTCGGGTAAGGGGTGTTACATTTATTGGTATCAGAGCAAGATTTTAGTCGGTTCTCAGAATATTCAGTATGAGTAAGAGTCTAACTATACATGCCATACTTATATTTTGATAGCGTGACGACTCCTGACGATTTAAAAATGTTTTTCTTTTATAGTTATGGATCCCGAACGAGCTGGTGCAGATGATATAGAGAGTAATGCGCCTACTCCCGCTGAAGGGACGATGCCACCAGATAGTATTGAAAGGCCCGTTACAGTTAGTCAGGGAGGAGGGGCTCGAGAAGCCTTCTTCCAAGCTATGAATGAATGGTTTCTTTGAGTTCGTTTCGCACGAACCGGTGTTAGACCTCCACCCCCTCATGATCCTCAGACTACCCATGTAGCTTCTCCAGTCACAGATACAGCCAGAAGAGAGAAGCCACCCATTGACAAGATTAAAAAACAAGGGGCCGAGGAGTTTTGGGCTACCAAAGATGATGATGCAGAGAAAGCTAAATTTTGGCTCGAGAACACTATTAGAGTTTTTGATGAGTTGTCCTGCACACCAGAATAGTGTATTAAATGTGTAGTGTCACTTCTTAGAGATTCGGGCTACCAGTGGTGGAAGACACTTGTGTCAGTAGTACCGAAAGAAAGAGTTACCTGGGATTTCTTTCAAGAGGAGTTCCGTAAGAAATACATAAGTCAGAGGTTTATTGACGAGAAAAGAAAAGAGTTCCTTGAGTTAAAACAAGGTAAGATGACTGTGACTGAGTATGAACGTGAATTTGTCCGACTCAGTAATTATGCTCGAGAGTGTGTGTCTACAGAGGCTATCATGTGTAAAAGATTTGAGGATGGGCTCAATGATGATATCCGACTGTCAATTGGTGTACTAGAGATAAAAGAGTTTGTTGTTTTAGTTGAACGAGCCTGTAAGGCAGAGGAGTTGTTAAAAAGAAAGGGTAAAGCTGAAATTGAGATGCAAGACACGAAGAAAAGACAGATGAGCAAGTCGTTTCAGTCTACATCTAAGAGGCCTAGGGAGTTTTCTACGAGATCTAATTTTTCAGCCGGGTATTCTAGCCGAAACAGAGGTAGAAGATTTATGGATCCGAAAGCTCAAACTACTTCGATTGCGAATGTTGGCAGTATTCATCCTGATAGACCCGAGTGCCTTCAATGTGGTCGACGTCATCCAGGTCAATGTTAAGCAACTGAGATTGGCTGTTTCCGATGTGGTACACCAGATCATTTCATTCGGGAGTGTCCCGAAATGGTTAAAAGAGAAGTAATACCGAGTGCAAGATCAGGCAATGCCTCCGTTAGAGGCAGATCTCAGAGAAATCCCGGAGTAGGGGTAGGTAGAGGTACATTTAGAGATACAGCAACGAGATCAGATGTTAGAGCACCCGCAAGGACTTATGCTATCCGTGCTCGTGAAGAGGCATCCTCCCCCGACGTAATTACGGGTACATTTTCTCTTCATGATGTTAATGTTATTGCTTTGATTGACCCGGGTTCAACCCATTCCTATGTTTGTATAAAATTAATGCCTAGTATGAATATGCCCATAGAGTTTACGAAATTTGTGATTAAAGTATCGAATCCATTAGGTCAGCATGTGTTAGTAAACAAAGTATGTAAAAATTGCCCTTTGATGATTAGAGGTTACTGCTTTCCGGCCGATCTCATGCTATTGCCGTTTGATGAGTTTGATGTGATTCTTGGTATGGATTGGTTAACTGCACATGATGTGATAGTGAATTGTGGAAAGAAATTTATTGAGTTGAAACGTGAAAATGGTGAGATCCTTCGGGTTAATTCAGATGAGTCAGGTAGTTCAATTTCCATGATTTTTGTTATGTCTGCTCAGAAATGTTTGAGAAAGGATGTGAAGCTTATCTTGCTTTTGTGTTGAATACTAAAGATCCGAGTTGAAAATTGAATCGGTTACTGTGGTAAATGAGTTTCTGATGTGTTCCCGGAAGAACTACCAGGTTTGCCTCCTATCAGAGAAGTTGAGTTTGGTATTGAATTGATTCCAGGTACCACACCTATTTTTATTGCTCCTTATAGAATGGCTTCGATAGAATTGAAAGAATTGAAAGCTCATTTCTGAGGAATTAAGCGATAAAGGCTTTGTAAGACCTAGTTATTCACCATGGGGCGCGCGGTGTTATTTGTGAAAAGAAGGGCGGTTCCATGAGATTGTGCATAGACTATCGGCAGCTTAACAAGGTAACCATCAAGAACAAATATCTATTGCCTAGAATAGATGATTTGTTTGATCAATTGAAAGGAGCCACTGTGTTCTCTAAGATAGATTTGAGATATGGATACTATCAGTTGCGAGTTAAAGAGTCAGATGTTCCGAAAACTGCTTTTCAAACTAGGTATGGTCACTATGAGTTTCTTTTGATGCCATTTGGCTTAACCAATGCTCCTGCCATTTTTATGGATTTAATGAACCAAATTTTTAGACCTTATTTGGACAAGTTTGTAGTTGTGTTCATTGATGACATCTTGATTTATTCTCATGATGAGACTGAGCATGCAGAGCATTTGAGAACAGTTTTACAGATTTTGAGAGATAATCGGTTGTATGCCAAGTTCAACAAAAGTGAGTTAGTTCTGGGAAGTTTGTTTTCTTGGACATATTGTCTCGGAGTGAAGGTATTAAAATTGATCTGAGTAAGATTTCAGCCATTGTTGGTTGGAAGCCTCCCAGGAATGTATCAGGAGGTCGAAGTTTTCTTGGTCTTCTGGAGTTATTAGAGACGATTTGTAGAGGATTTTCCATGATAGCTACTCCATTGACAAGATTGCTCTGAGAAAGATGTCAAGTTTGAATGGACCGAGAAGTGTCGCAGAGTTTTGACAAGTTAAAGGCATTGTTGACTGAAGCTCCTGTCTTAGTACAACCAGAACCGGGTAAAGAGTTTGTGATTTTTAGTGATGCATCCTTAAATGGACTAGGCTGTGTACTTATGCAGGAAGGAAGGGTAATTGGTTATGCCTCTAGATAGTTAAAACCACGTGAGAAAAATTATCCGACACATGATTTAGAGCTAGCTGCTATTGTATTTGCATTAAAAATTTGGAGACATCACTTGTATGGTGAGAAATGTCGAATATTCACTGATCACAAAAGTTTGAAAAACTTGATGACTCAGAAAGATCTGAACTTGAGGCAAAGATGGCTAGAGTTGATTAAAGCTTATGAGCTAGAGATCGATTATCACCCGGGTAAGGCAAACGTTGTTGCTGATGCTTTGAGTAGAAAATCATTATTTCCATTGAGAGCTTTGCACACTAGTTTGGCCTTATCAGATGATGGTTCTATTTTAGCAGAGTTGAGAGCTAAACTGACGTTTCTTGAAGAAATTTGTGAAGCTCAGAAGAATGTGATGAGTTGCAAGCCAAAAAGAGTTCGGTCTGCGAGTCAGGTGTAGAGTCTGATTTTCAGATTGGTTCTGACGGTTGTTTGATGTTCAGAGATAGAGTATGTGTACCCAAGAATGATGAACTTATTCGGAAAGTCTTACAGGAAGCACATAGTAGTTCTTTGTCTATTCACCCAGGTAGTACAAAGATGTATAATGATTTGAAGAAAATGTATTGGTGGACAGGAATGAAAAGAGATATTTCAGAGTTTGTTTCTAGATGTTTGGTCTGTCAGCAGGTAAAAGCCGAACATCAGGTACCTTCAGGTTTATTGCAGCCTGTATTAGTTCCTGAGTGGAAATGAGACCGAGTTACTATGGATTTTGTGACAGGATTGCCTTCAACACCGAGAAAGAAAGATGCAGTATGGGTTGTGATTGATAAGTTAACGAAGTCGGCTCATTTTATCCCAGTTCGTATGGATTATTCACTTGATAAGTTGGCCGAGTTGTATATTTCAGAGATTGTGAGACTACATGGAGTACCGTTATCGATTATTTCAGATAGAGATACGAGATTTACTTCACGGTTTTGGAAGAAATTGCAGGAAGCTTTAGGTACAAAGTTGAGTTTTAGTCTGACTTTCCATCCTCGGTGATGGTCGATCGAGAGAGTTATTCAGGTACTTGAAGATATGCTTAGATGTTGTGTATTGGAATTTCAAGGTAGTTGGGAGAAATATTTGCCGTTAATAGAGTTTGCCTACAATAATAGTTATCAATCGAGTCTAAAGATGGCACCTTATGAAGCTTTGTATGGACGCAAATGTCGCACACATTTGTATTGGATAGAGCTTAAAGAAAATCAGATTTACGGGGTTGATCTAATCAAAGAAACAGAAGAGAAAGTAAAAGTCATCAGAGATTGCTTGAAAGCAGCTTCAGATAGGCAGAAATCCTATGCAGATTTGAAAAGAAAAGAAATTGAATTTCAAGTTAGTGATAAGGTATTCTTGAAAGTATCCCCGTGGAAGAAAGTTCTCAGATTTGGCAAGAAAGGCAAATTAAGTTTTTATTGGACCGTTTGAGGTGATCGAGAGAGTTGGGCCATTGGCATATCGGTTAGCTTTGCCGACTGAGTTAGAGAAGATTCATAATGTGTTTCATGTGTCTATGCTACGTCGGTATCGTTCAGATCCATCACATGTAATTTCACAGACAGAGGTTGAGATTCAGCCATATATGACTTACGGTGAGGAACCAGTAAAAATTCTAGCTCGAGAGGTTAAACAATTAAGGAACAAAAGTATTGCACTCGTGAAAGTATTATGGAATAGGCATGGGATAGACGAGGCTACATGGGAGCCCGAAGAAACTATGCGAAAACGGTACCCAAATCTCTTCACAGGTAAGATTTTCGGGGACGAAAATCCTTAAAAGGGGGGAGAAATGTAACATCCCGAAATAGGGCCTAAACGGAACTGTGGTTGCGAAACAATGAATCCGAGATAGAAAAGGTTATTACAAGTAATTATTATGATTTATTGAGTGATTAGATGCATGTGTTAGAATATCGATAGAAAATTTCATGAATTGCATGTCTAATTTGCCTATTATGACTTAATTGCAAAAGTTGATAAATATGAGTTTTAGGTGTTAAAGGATTTAATTGAAGAGCATAATTGAAGTAGAGGTCCTTAAATGGTAATTATACCATTAGGCTTTCATGGACAAAAATAGACATATATAGGTAGAAAGAACCAAAGTTTTTAATGAAGGGTAATTTAGTTATTTGGTAATAAAAAGAAATTAAAAGGGAAAAAGATGGCAAAATATGCTCATCTTCTTCATTAGGACGAAATTTCAAGGGTTCTCCATAGCCAGGGTCTGTTTCAAGCTTCCAAGCTCCATAGTAAGTGATTCCAAGCCCCGTTTTTAATGTTCTTTACATTTTTGAAGCCTCGGTAGCTCGGTTTAGCTTATTCTATCAATAATTCATGCTAGGGTTCATATTTGGAAAAATAACCATAGTTGAAATGTGTTTATTTTGATGTTTTATGATAGAATATGAAGTCTGAAATTATGTTAAACAACTTTTGCTAAGTGATTTTAAGTAAAAACGAGTAAAACGGCTTAATCGGTAAAAATACCTAATATTCATAAGTACATGTTAGAGTGAGAATTTGATGTTGTCATAGAAGGGAAAAATGATCATCATATCATAAAACATAAGAATAAGGGATAAAGTTTAATTTCCGAGCTTTGGGGCAAATGTGTAAATATGTAAAAGTTTAGGGGCAAGATCGTAATTTTTCCAAAGTTAGAGTTAAGGACTGTTTTGGTAAATGTGAGTATTAAATAAGCTAAATTTGCTATTATAGATCAAGAAGAACGAAATCCGGAGTTAGATCGGGGAAAGAAAAAGATAGTGGACTAAATCGATATAGTTTATCGTATTTTGTTTCGAGGTAAGTTTGCGGTAAATAAATGCAATATTCTATTATTTTACATTCAATACTATTAAATTCCAGCATTTACATATTTATTCTATAAATTTATCATGTAAAGACTCAAGCATGAATTGACGAAGAAGCAATCTCAGAAAGTTCCGGTTGAACCTTAGGAATGTGTAGGATACAAATGTCATGACATTAGGGTTTAAGGAAATCATGTAAGACCATGTCAAGACATGGCATTGATAAGTTACTATAAGGCAAAGGTCCCATGTAAGACCATGCCAAGGCATGGCATTGGTGAATTTATAAGGCAAAGATCCCACGTAAGACCATGCCAAGGCATGGCATTGGTGAGTTCATAAGGCAAGGATACCATGTAAGACCATGTCAAGACATGGCAATGGTTAAGTTTTAAAAGGAAGGCACCCGTGTATCCTTAGTATTCCAAGTGGTTCAACGGGAAAATTCAAGAGTATACCAAAGTAAAGGCAAGACAAGTTCAAGCTAAAAAGGTACAAGTAAGAATTTAAGACTTAAGTATATTAAGTTAAAGGCTTACATAATTTTGATAAGAAAAGAATAAGATAATGCATTACGAATGCTGTTATTTATTTACATGCAAACTTACTAAGCTTTATGCTTACTCCCATTCTTTTCTCTCTTTTTATAGTATTGTAAGCCAACTCGGGGATCGTAAGGACGTCGGAGATCATTACACACTATCAAAGGATTATATTGGTATTTTGTGACTTGAATGTTTTAAGTTATGGCATGTATAGGGACTTAGCCATTTTGTGTGTATGTCCATATAATATGGCTTAATATTGGCTTGTAAATTCTTGATAATGATTAGCCATTAAAATGGTTAATTAAGAACATGTTATGGATGTTATGTATGCCTAGATGATAATTATTTCAAAGAAATTATGAAAGGGTAAAAATCTGTAGGGGAACAGTTTGGACAGCAGCAGTGACGTGATTTTGAAAAATCACCAAAAATAGGAGAAATGCAATTAGAAAGTTAATAAGATATAGAATTAAATATTATTGAGTCTATTTTTATATGAAAGAAACGGTGCATGCAAAAGAGTTGTATATTATGAGATAATTGATTTTTAGTGTAGAGGGGTCAGAACTGTCGGTCTGTGTAACAAGGGAGACTTTAACTAATAAACTGTACTAATTGGTCACACCAAAAATTCTATAAAAATTATAGTAATAATATATATGAGTCTAGTTTCAGGGAAAATTTACGGATCTAAATTTATAGTTTTGTAACTCGAGTTATAGTCAATTTAGTGAACATGACGCAGATGGACAGTTTCAATTTTTATGCCCTGAACTAGTAAGTTAAGTCTAGTAATGCCTCGTGCTCGACTCCGGCAATGGTCTCGGGTAAGGGGTGTTACAGCTCAAGTCAAGGCTTGAACCTAAGACTTCTCCAACACTCCAGAAAACTTAACCACTGAAGTAGATACACAGTTATGTCAATTAATTTCAGAAACACATACAGATATTTTTGTGCTCCAAAATCACATAAGCCGAAATTAAAGAAATTTAGGGCGTTACAAGCGATTAATTTCTTCTAGAATCTCTATGGGGAGAATCCAAGCTCGTTAGGAAATATGCTTCCTAGTGCTTTTCCTGGCCTACATACTGAAGATGTTGATTTTCTCAGGAGAAATGTTACGAATGAGGAGATAAGGGTTGCTCTATTTGATACGGCACCCTTAAAGGCCCTAGGTAGCGATGGTTTTCAGGCTCTTTTTTTTTTTCAGAATCAATGGGATAATATTGGGGATGCCATATGTGAATGGGTCAAGAAAGTTTTCGAAGGAGATATCATCGATCTAGAGTTCAATAACACATTTATTGTGTTAGTTTCCAAAGTTCAGAATTTGAAAAATTTCTCAGTTTCGACCTATCAGCCTATGTTCGGTGTTGTACAAGTTGGTCATAAAGGTCATCGCTAATAGGTTTAAGAGCATTTTTCGAAGATCATAGGTCAAGAACAAGCAGACTTCATTGCTGGTCGAAGTATTATGGATAACGTCATTATAACTCAGGAAGTTTTACACTCTATACAAACTAAGAAGAGTCTCCAATGGATGGCAATTAAGATTGATTTGGAAAAGGCCTACGATAGGGTCAAATGGGACTTCGTAAAAGCTTCTTTGAATGCAGCAGGTATTCCTTCTCATTTGGTTAAAGTCATTATGAATGCTATCTCGTTATCCTCTATGCAAGTATTATGGAATGGTAAGGGGTATTCGACAAGGCTGCCCACTGTCTCCATATCTCTTTGTTCTCTGTATGGAATGGTTGGGTCATATATTTCACGAAAGTATCTCTACAAGGAAGTAGAGCCCCATACGTTTATCGCGCACTGGGCCGAGTCTTTTGCACTTGTTTTTTGCTAATGATTTGGTGATTTTTAGTCGAGCTGATTTGATGCATAGTGGCCTCCTCAAGAAATTTTAAATAATTTTAGTGAGATATCTGGTCACAAGGTTAATGCTAGGAAAACGAATGTGTTCTTTTCTTCGGGGGTTAATGTTCTTTTAAGGAATAAGATCAATGACATCCTAGGTTTTCAAGAAGTTAATGACTTGGGCCACTATCTCGGGGTTCCACTTCTTCATAGAAGAGTTACTAAGAGTACCTTAGAATTTTTGGTGGAAAGAGTTCGTAGTCGGCTTTCTAGTTGGGATGCTAAGAAACTTTCCTTTGCTGGAAGGGTTACCTTAGCACAGTCAGTTCTGTTGTCTATACCAAGTTATCTCATGCAATCGACTCTTGTCCCTAAAAGAATTTACGACTCTATTGAAGGATTAGCAAGACAATTCATTGAGGAGCTGCGGAAGGTAAAAAGAAGATGGCTCTAGAAGGGTGGATGATATCTGTCAGCCTAAGATTCATAGAGGCCTTGGTTTTCGTCGCTTGGAGGATCAGAATAAAGCTTTTATGTTAAAAATTGGCTACAATCTTATTACTAAGTCTGAAGCTCTATGGGTTCAGGTCCTTAGAGCTAAGTATGGTGTTTGTAAAAGTATGCTGGACTCTATCATGAGGAGTAACTGCTCTTATATGTGGAGAGCAGTTGCCAAAGCTTGGCCTCTGTTGCGTAGTAATATGATTTGGTCCATTGGTAATGGTAAGGTTGTTCGATGTTGGGAGGATAATTGGGTTCCTAATAAGGGATCTCTTAAACATTATGTTTTGGGTCATAGAAGCATTGATCCTGGGACCACAGTTAGTGAAATGGTTTTGCCCAATGGTGATTGGAATCTCGAACTTTTTAGATTGTGGCTGGCTGAAGAAGTGGTTAAACGTATCATTAGTATTCCTCCTCATTCAGACCAAGCTAGACCAGATATTCTTTCTTGGTCTAAAATGACGACCGGGGTCTTTTCTGTGAAGAGTTCTTACTATTTGTTAAAGGAGGAGTATTGGTATCCGAAGGAGATGAGTTAGAGCATGATTTGGAAAATTCCAGGGTCGCATCGTGTGAAACACTTCATCTGATTAATTCTTAAACAAAGACTTTTAACTAACTCGGAGAGAGTTAGAAGGGGTATTATGCAAGACGCGTCGTGTCATCTCTGTGGCCATATTACGGAGGATGCTCTTCATAATCTTAGAGATTGTTCTTTTGCGAGGGAAATTTAGCACCAGATCATCCCTACTAATCAGCTTAGGAGTTTCTTTTCTGGCAATATTTAGGAGTGGCTTATCTCGAATTTGCAATTTCTTTCTACAAACAAGCTGAGTGATTTATCTTGGGCTTGCCTCTTTGGAATCATCCTTTGGCGCATTTGGAAGAATCAGAATTTGATTATTTTTCAAGAAAATGATATGAGTCCGAAGGATATTATCAGTGTCTCCTACAGTTGGGCGAAACACTTTCTCTCCACACATATTGAAGTGCTGGATTTTTAGTCGAAGCAGTTCTCAGTTCGTCAAAACTCATGTACGTGTGTATTTCTTAATTCTGATGGTGTTGTTCACTTTGTTTCTGGTTTCTCTGCTATAGGTGGTGTGATACGTAATGGCAAATAGGAGTGGATTCTAGGCTATAATCGCTTTTTGGATGAATGCTCAGTAGCGATTGCTGAATTATGAGGCTTACTGGATGGACTACTTATCCTTCAGAAACAAGAATACAATGAGGTCATTATTCGATCAGACAATCTTGAGAATGTGATTCTATCAGTGAAAGTAAGTCTGGTGGTTCAAAAAACTTACTGATAATGAGGATTCAACAAATTCTGGCCTTTGAAGAGAGTTGGTCCTTGACTTATGTTCCCAGAGAGACCAATCGGTTAGCTGATGCTTTGGCAAAAATGGCTCTATCGAGTGTCGAATCTTTGCATATATTCGAGGAACCCCCTTTGAGGATTAAAGAGATCTTGCGAGATGAAAATTCTGTTGACAACTTCCTTATGATCCACTCTATGTAATCCTTTGTTTTAGTTTACCAAAAAAAAATTATGACTTTGATTGAAATGGTAAATTTAAAAGATAACTTGGGTTCATATATACTAAAAATATACTAAAAATACTAAAATAAATATTTTCCAATAAATTGAAAATACATTAAAAAAAATCTTTATACTTAAATAACATTAATATAATTGCAACTCAGCAAGTAAATGCTTATAAAATAGTAGCAAAATTAACAATAAAACAATAGTTATACAATATCCAAACAATAATAATAAAATAATAGCGAAATGGCAGCAAAACAACAGGAAAAAAAGTTTAGGCTTATTCAGGTCGGGCCCAGGCCAAAAAAGTTCCTACTAAAGGCCTAACCCATTTAGAAAAAGAATCTTATTTTTGTCTAAACCCATTTTTCAAACTCATATTTTTGTTCAAATCCTCTCACTTTTCGAGCAGGTTTTCAAGCTTGGACGAATGGCTCGACTCATGATTAAGTCTAGTCATAAATATGTCGATATTTTTCCTTTTTTTTTTCTTTATAACATTTGTGAAAAATATATTCTCCAAATTTATCTTCAACACTCATGTGAACACGAAAGTACTTTATGAATAAAGAACATGTAGGGGCATGTACTTCCAAACTCAAAACTCAACCACTATATCTAATGAATGATATGATGATAATAATAAATAAACAAAGTTTTCGTTGACATCAAAGTATGATCATAATATTTAAATAAATCAATTATTATTTATGTTTTCAAAATTTTCCGTACAAAGCAGAATACATTTATTTTTTTATGAAAATTAAAATATTAATAGCTTAGATTGTCATCTCCATGTGCTTTTGGATTAATTAACACTCAAAGATTACAGGTAAAATAAATCAAAATTCAATTACGAGAGTTAGGTGAGATGGTAGAGGTATCTCTTAATCAGTAGTTGAGGGTTCAATTCTCGATCTGGATATGGAGCAGCTTTAAAACTCGTGACCAGCATCGTGACTAGCATCTACCCTTTAATGGATTTATAGAATGCGAATGATTAATTATCGGACTCGCTCATGTAAATACTTTGAGAAATAAAAAAAAAATCAAAATCTAATATTAATCTTTATAATGACTTTGAAAGTGATAAGATATATAATTAAATTATGTTTTTGGTTTATTCGTACTGCCTTTTATATTATTATAAGTGATCATATGAATCACAATAATGTAAAAAGTCAAAGTCTAAACACATGAAAGGTGAAGACTAGACTACGGAATGCGAAGAATTAGTTATTGGACTCGTTTCAGTAGACACCTTGAGAAATACAAAATATATTTTTTTTGTTAATAAAATTAAAATTTTTATAATTTTTTAAATAAAATATTTTGTTTGAGGTTCAATTGCAAATGAAAAAAGATTATCATTTATTTTGTTTTTTTAGTGTAGAGAATAAATTGAGTCAACAATGAGGTGTGTTATAACGGTATCTCATCTCGTCTCTTAATTATTTGGTTGAGAATTTGATTTTCGATCATGAGAATGAAGTATATTTCGTAGTCAATCGTTTACCTCATTTGAAAAACTAAAACAACATAGACAAAGCTAAAAAAATTTTAAATAGGAGCCAAAATCAAAGCATAAATTTTTAGAAGGATCAAAATATAATTTTATTATTTTATTATCTTATAACCTCACAAATTTAAAAGAAATTTATTCTACGGTTTTATCAGTTTTAAATCAAGACCTCTACCTACTCTTGATGTCACCCTATTAGAAAATTAAGTCTTACATCGATTAATTTATTGAACCGGTTTATCCGATTTGATTTTTAAATTAAAAAATAATTTAAACCTATTGAAAAAAAAAGTTAAGGAGGTCTGGTTTAGGTGAATAGGCACCCTCAAAATGAAGCAACATCAAGAAATTTCCCTACAATTTTTTGGCCAATCTCATTGGCTATTGCTTTCTCTTCTCAGCATTAGTTTGTCACTAACAGTTTGAACTTAGAACCCCACTCTAACATCCAGAGACTGGCTGCTGTTTTATAAAGACATGTAGGGAAACTCTTGTTCTTGGGTTGCCTTTGTTTTCTTCATTTTTTTTTTGCCATTGCCCCTCAATATATTATTATTGTTATTTGGTTTCTGGTAAAAACCCTGTTTTTTTTTTTTTCCAAATCTTTGTCTATAAACCAATATGCATGTTTTGAATCATTTGTTATACATATATATATGCATGTAATGCATACATGTGTATGTATATGTTTTAATGTTTATAATGTAGTTTACCATATGAGGGGTGGGTGGGTTATGAAAGTGAAACCAAACATGTTAGGCTCAAATGTTATGTTTGGTTGACAGGAAAATAATGATGAAAGTAAAATCAAAGTTTTCTTCTGAAAAATCTTGTCCTGTTTTTTTCTTTTTCCAAGTCAAAGTTTGTGTGTTAAATTGTTAGAATTTCATAAAAAAAATATATGACTCTTCAATATAATAACAATCAAACTAGTTCATATTTTCTATTTCAGTTTCCAAATCTTTTCCACCAGAAATGGAAAACTTGAAAGCCCCTTTTAAGGGTATAGCAAATGATGTTAAAGGAAGAAAAGGTTGCTATAAACAAGATTGGATTACTGGTCTTCGTTCAGGACTGGGGTATAATACATCTCTATGTATTTGATAAATGTCTAACATGAAGCTAAATTTTGTTATATATTCAAATATTTACTCTCTTTTTTTGCAGGATATTAGCCCCAACTACCTATATCTTCTTTGCTTCTGCTCTCCCCGTTATCGCCTTCGGCGAGCAACTGAGCCGAGATACAGGTTTGTCACTGTTCCATTCATGAAACAGTATTCAATGGTGAAGTTAAAAGGTTATGTTTAACATGGATTTGGGTGTAGATGGGACCCTAAGCACGGTTGAAACGTTGGCATCGACTGCCCTTTGCGGTATTCTACACTCGATATTCGGTGGCCAACCACTTTTGATTCTTGGAATTGCAGAGCCAACTGTTATTATGTATACATATTTGTATAACTTTGCAAAAGGAAGAGATGACTTGGGGCAGGAACTATACTTGGCTTGGGCAGGATGGTAAAATAAGTCTCCGGTTTTTCGGAAGTTTTGAGAAGTACTTGATCTTCTAAGTTGATAAATGTTTTGCAGGGTTTGTGTTTGGACTGCTCTCTTGTTGTTTCTGCTCGCAGTATTCAATGCTTGCACGGTAATTAATCGTTTCACAAGGATTGCAGGTGAGCTTTTCGGCATGTTGATCAGTGTTCTGTTTATTCAAGAGGCTATCAAGGTAAAATCTGATCAAAAGAAAATAAATCATCTACTATATAAAGTTCTAAACACCTACAGATGATTCGATTGCAGGGAGTTGTGAGTGAATTTCAAGTTCCCGAACATCAAGACGCAAAGTTAGAGAAGTATCAATTTCAATGGCTTTACACAAATGGATTGTTGGGAATCGTATTCTCACTTGGCCTTCTATATACCGCCTTGAAAAGTCGAAGGGCGAGGTCATGGTGGTATGGCACAGGTTTGTCAAGCAAACAATATTCATAGCATTTGACTATTTTCAGATTTAGTATACGAAATAAGCTCCCATAAATGTTTGCTGAATGTTGTTCAGGGTGGTTTAGAAGCTTCATTGCAGAATATGGGGTACCTTTAATGGTTGTAGTGTGGACAGCGATGTCATTTAGTGTACCAAGCAAAGTTCCATCTGGGGTTCCAAGAAGGCTTTTTAGTCCTCTGGCATGGGAATCTGCATCATTACAACATTGGACCGTAATTAAGGTAACCGGACTCAGTTATCGTTTATGTCTTGCAAGAAAAGACTACAAGGTTCAAGGTTGACAGTGTTATAAATAATCAAATTGCAGGATATGGGAAGGATTCCTCCATTGTACATATTTGCTGCATTTATTCCAGCTGTCATGATTGCGGGACTTTACTTTTTTGACCACAGCGTTGCATCGCAACTGGCACAACAAAAGGAATTCAATCTCAAGAATCCGTCTGCATATCATTATGACGTCTTGCTGCTCGGATTCATGGTAAACCTTATGCTTGAACGGTACCACCACCCGAATTATAAACAATCTTATCGTATACTTACGTTTTACCACTGGAACATGCTTGCAGACTTTACTTTGCGGACTAATCGGCCTCCCTCCATCGAATGGAGTCCTACCGCAGTCTCCTATGCATACTAAGAGCCTTGCAGTTCTCAAAGGGCAGGTGGATACATACATTCTAAAGCAAAGTTTCCTATCAAACATAATTGACCTGGTTACATGCATAATTTTTCATGTATGAAATGCAGATCATACGTCGAAAAATGGTGGAGACTGCAAAAGAAAGCGTAAAGCAGAAAGCTAGTAACTCCGAAATATACGGCAAGATGAAAGCAGTCTTCATTGAAATGGACAAGAGTCCAGAAGTAAGTGATCCTTTATCTTGAAACATTGCAAATGGCATTTTAATCCACAGCTCGTAGTTTTGCTTCAACCCTGAATTGCCAGTCCGTATTCTCCGAATACATACAGATAAGTCTTATACAATGCCTGCATCTGACCTTAACTATTCCAATTACAGACTGCAGTTGTTAAAGAGTTAGAAGACTTGAAGAAGGTTGTTATGAAAGGTGAAAATGAAGGAGAAATCAAAAAGGAAACATTTGATCCCGAAAAGCATATCGATGCCTACTTGCCGGTTCGAGTTAACGAACAGAGAGTGAGCAATCTTTTGCAGTCACTCCTAGTTGCTGTATCAGTATTTGCTATGCCTGCAATCAAGTTGATACCTACATCGGTTCTTTGGGGATATTTCGCGTACATGGCCATCGATAGTCTTCCCGGGAATCAGTTCTGGGAAAGGATGTTACTTCTCTTCATCGCACCTAGCCGGCGATACAAGTATGCAGCATTCTCTTTGCTTCTAGTTCCTTGATTGTTCACAATAAACACATTACTAGGCGATGTTGCTAATTCCTCTTCTGCATCAATGATCCAAATTTGCAGGGTGTTGGAACATGTTCATGCTTCATTCGTGGAGTCGGTACCGTACCGATTTATCGCGACGTTTACGCTCTTCCAGTTCGTATATCTCCTCATGTGCTTTGGTGTAACATGGATTCCTATAGCTGGAATCTTGTTTCCATTGCCCTTCTTCCTTCTCATCATCATAAGGCAATACATTCTCCCAAAGCTCATTCTCCCAAGTTATCTCAGTGAACTCGATGCAGCCGAATACGAGGAACTTACCGGTGCCATCCCAAGAACATCCCTCAGCTTCTCTTCAAGGGTATTTGCTATTGGTCATTTTCTATTTGTGGAGCCATAAAAAACCTAACAAAAACAGCTAAAAATGTTGAGTTTTTTTTGTTAGGAAATGGATATATCTTGTCCCGACAATGAGGCTGATGCAGTTGAAAGGTTTGATGCTGAGTTATTAGATGAGTTGACAACAAGTAGAGGAGAGTTAAAGGTCCGAAATGTTAGCTTCGGTGAGGAGCGGAAGGGCCAGGTAGGATGCTCCGGTTCTCCATATCCGTGTTTGGCATTCATGTGTGACATATAAGTACAATGATATGACTTTCAAAAATCTTCCAAATACATTAATAACTCGAAAAAAAAAAAAAATCTAACCATACGTATGTCATATGCATATCCATGTCCAACACTCATACTTTAGATTGAATAACATAGCTTTTTCATGCATGATAATCTTTTCATTATATTACTTTTTAACTCTTCATTTTTCTTAAATTACCTATATTTAACATTCGTGTTTGATACATAGGAATATGATCTTGAAGAAACCTTCACATACATAAATCAACTTAAAAAAATCTAACTATATACCCGTATATGAATACCATAACTAGCTTTTTCATGCATGATTATCTTGCTAATGAATTTTGTATAACATTGTTTTTTGTATTTGTATTTTGCAGGTTTTACCAAAGGAAATCGTTGGGGAAGAATGAGATTGAGAGATCGAGTTGAAAAACATGAACATCATATAGGCTTCTCGGATGTTTTCCCTTCTTTCTGTTTTTTCCTCCATGGTTGAATCTGAAAAATTCCACTTTATCTCCAAATATGTAAAATGTAAATCTATTTCCATGCAAACCAAAAAACCATGCATGTAATGTGTTTTTTTTTCACGTTCAACACACAAATCTATTTCATTGTTCATTTAGCTGAAAAAAAACTCATGGTTGTCCGGACAGAGTTAGACCAGTCAGTCGGAAGCATTAAACCAGTTGACTCGTGAACCAATAGGAATAAGATTAAACCAGTACTAAAACCCTTAACTTAATAACACCAAAAAACAAAACCAATTGGGGAATGGTCATTTCAATATAAATTCTGTCCATAACAGTCGGCTGCTAATACAATAATAATTTTACCGACAAAATTGAAATCCACCAAAAATTTCATCACTGAAAAGCATTTTACTTATAGTACTAGCTACAAAAAAACCTGTTGAGGCTAATATTATACGTGCAAATACGATTAATCCCGATATCAGAGAGATTTTCGATTGACAATGTAGTCGTCGAGATAATAAGATTATTTAAAAATAATAATTGAGAAGGAAAGATATTGTAATAATAAACTTTCGTCACTATATAAAAAGGCAAAAAAAATAGTCCCCTAGCATAAGCCATGCAAACCTCTCAAACATTGTATCTATTTGATGATGACATTTGAGGTAGGGTATTGAGAAAGATATACTTGGTTTGTTATAAGTGTTTTCAACTAGGAATATTCGAAGTTGATTCTTACATCAATTTGCCATAAAATTATTCAAAAGCACATTTTGTTCTTAAAGAGAGAATACGTATTTAAATTTTAAAAGATAATATTATTGTGAAGAGCAACCACAAACCTTTAAATATAAACTATAAAACACACATGAAAAATATTCAAAAAACCCAAAATGAACCGAACCATATCCAAATTTATACAAACATGCCAAATATGTATTGTCGGTATAGGTTTATACCGACATACTCTCATTTAAAATGAAGGAACTTAATAGATACTTTCACCAATATTTAAAATATATATATTTAAAATTTTAAAAGCACGGGGAAGAAAGGTAATTTTTTTTAAATGTTTAGATTAAATACTTTATAATTGGGAGGGACTGAATTTGATATTAATCCATTTAATTAAGGGGACCAAAATCTTTGCCTGCACCTTAGCTACACCTTGAGTTAATTCAAATAATTAATACGGTTAATTGTTTAATTAAAATACTAACATTGATTTTTTCCCTTAATTAAAAGATAATCCATTGAACTCATCATGTTGACATGAAATAAAATATTTTCCTTAAAATAATATATTTTTTTAATTCTTTTTATTCAACTCCAAACAAATTAAATACGAATTAATTTGAATTCAAATAACACAAATATATAAAATTCAGCTTAAAATTTCTCATTCCTGCAGGCTATGCTCCAAAACAATTGACACTGTAAATCAAGTAAAATTACAATGTTTTTCATATATTTTTGATTAATTGGATATTTAAAAAAAAACAAAAATGTTATTTAAATAAATCATTTTAGAAGGGTTTTTGTCAAATGTTCACGAGCTGAAGCCAATGCTTGACTTATTGTCTGCAATATTATCAAAAAAAAAAAAAAAAAACATTAGCTATATAATTACTGAAGGATTTTGGCATTAAAAACAAACTTTAAGGGCACCATAAGAAATTTTAAAAAGTTTGGGGTCTTAGCCCCTTCTCCCATTACTGCCCCTAAACAGGAGCAAGGATAAGTAGTAGCCTTGACCCCTCCCTAAATTCGTAAAACTTTATATGAGAATCTAATATGGGTATATGTCTAACAAGAGTATGTTCAAAATTTTCATATATTTAAAGAATTTTTCGAGAAAAAAAAATGGAAACAATGTTACCTGTTCAGATAATGTTGCTGAAGCATCCATGTTTTGGATTGCCACCTTTCCTGCAATAGCATTTGCATCTGTCTCAAGTATCATCCTAGTTCCACAACAAAAGAAAAAAAAATACATTATTTTCTTCATTTTATGCCAAAAAATAAGCAACTCTGCTTATTCAGATCTTCAATGAAAAAGAAATTGTTTGTAAAAGACAAAGAAGAGTTGCAGATATCGAGATTCGAACTCTGAACACACGAGGAAACTAGTTTAAAACTATATACAAGTTGGTATGGAAGATATCTTAAGTTACTGCTTACTCTTATAGGGTAGATACTCAAGGGGGCTAAAATAAAATTTTAAAAGTATAGAGGTGAAAGTAAAATTTTTATTTAAATAAGGCTTAAATTGAATATTTTATAAATAAAAAGGAGGCTAAGGCCCCTTGTATATACTATCTCTTTTTTCTCCAAAAGGGATTATAGTTTTGAATAGAAGAGTTATCGATGTTAGGATTCAAATCCTAAACTCATGAGATAACTAGGTTAAATCTTTTTTCTCCGTAAGTATATGGTTAGGGGCAAAGTTAGAATATTGTATAAGGGTAAAAAATGAATAATAAATTTTAGGGGCTAAAGTACAAATTTACCACTATATTAATTGGTAATTGCATAAATTTTATCATGTTGGGGCTAAAGCCATTGCCTGCCACTTTTATCTTAGTATGATCATTTTTTAAGATAATATCGAAAAACACGAGTTAATGAACAAAAGAATGTACATGCGTACCCTTGATCCACAACTTCATCAATGCATAAGAAGATGACATCTAAGTTCTCAAGTGCTTCCCTTTTATCAATTGTGTTCCTACATTGAGGATGCAATTGAAATTAAGCATGCATGAATGCAGGCATACATACATACATACATAAAAAACAAATAAATGAACCTCAAACGAAGAGCAATGGCATCAAATAGTCCCTGAAGCACAGTGGCAAGAAGAAGTTCATTTTCATCATCACCTCCAGTTATGAAGAAATGTAGGTCTTGGACGAACTTATAGATTACAATGTTGCTATCAAAGATTGTGATCTCAGCTGCATTCTTATTCGGGCTTGGATGTTAGTTCGGAGTACGAGTGTATAATCTTTCGAAATTCTCTAAATACATGAAAAAACTTGGAAAAGAAAATTAGCATGCTCAAGATATATATATATATATATATATAGATAATACTAGCACCCGAATCCATGTAATATGATTACCTTCAGTACGAGCATTTGATTTGAGTGTTCTACCAAAGAGAGATTTTTCAAAGGCTAACTTAGCACTATTTGTTGGCCATTCATCTGAGTAATACTTTACTGCTACACGTTTCCCTTCTGAATCCAGAATTAAAATGTTCTTCACTGCTGGGCATGAATTCTATAAAATTAAATCAAATAAGCATCACATAGGATTATATATATATATATATATATATAACTCGATTCATTCGATGGGTCGAGAGCTACAAATGATTGAGTTAAAGGGAGAAAAGGCTGTAGAGAATTTGGAAGAATTTCTTTTTATATACAATGAAGGTTCAAATTTATACATTCATACACACTATACTACCACACAGGCAAACCTGTGGATAGAACTTTGGTGTCAGGCATGGATGAATTCACTTCAAGCAATGGGTTTATTGCTTGAGTTCGAGTTTGGAAGAAGTTTAAACAAGAGAGAGACATGATAGTAGACATGATGAGCTTATCATTCACCGTAGATATTCTGTTAGATTAGTTATATGACTTGATATGGATTGCAACTTATCGAAGTGGTTGAATTTAACATGCCTTAAGCGTATATATGTTTGACGGGCTTTGTCACAATTGTTGAGGTCTAATGAATGTATAATGTATGTTAGACGAGAAGCATGTGTAACAATATATATATATCACGATTTTCTCAAGTTCACCACTCGATTTACTTAAAATTAAGCTAAATATGAACCCAAGGTTTCGTCAATTCGATTCATACAATTATTTCAGGTTTGAGATTCAAACCTTATCATTTATATAACTCAAAATCTGTGTTGGTTTGAGATTTTTTTTAAATATCCATATCCAATTTCTATGAATATAAAACAGCATCCTCAAAGCACAACCAAAAGGGTGAAAAAAGGAAAAACTGAATGCATTAATAAAGAAACCTGAGTTATTGGTAAACTTACCCAAGATAAAAAGAAGCCAGACATGTTTGGATGGTGAGAAAATTGCAATTATTTGGGGTTTCAGTTTTCCTTTTAGTTAATTTGAAGGGAAAATTAGGCATTTCAATATAAAAATAAATATAAATAAATAAAACGATGACTAAAATAGAGTTGCATGTTTATCTGAAATTTTGGTCAAAGTTTTTAGCTATAACAAAGGAGAATAAATAAAAGAATAATTCAACTTTTTAAAAATATATATATAATTAATTCTTCCATTTCATTTCATTTTTTAATCTTACAAATCTCTATGTTTTAAAAAATCTAACATGTTCCTTTCAATGAAAAAAAAACCCTAACATGTTTTTTTTTCCAGAAAGGAAACCTAACATGTTAGTTATTGAGACAAAACATACCAGATAGTAATATCTATAACTGGTTATAAAACATTTCTTTATTTTTTATTTTTTTATTATTTATTTTTTTAGGGTTCAGGATGGGCAAAGAAAGTTTTGATATTGGATCTTCCATTGATGATGATCCATATGAGAATGAACATGTTCAAAGTGTTCCATTTTTAGCTTATTATGTCATGGAATTGTTCACTACTGGTGCTTCAACCACTGTTTCTAAAACTACTGTTGCACCATTAGAGAGAATCAAGATACTTATGCAGGTAAATTTTTAAAAAAATATTTGGTATTTGTATGTTATTTCATAGATTACATGTTTCGGTTCGCTAGTATTCGTGTTTATGTCGAGGTTTACCCATTTATTTGGATTAAATATTGGTATATCGTTGTATGTTTCTTAAACTCGGAGTAAGTGTTTGTGTTTATGTTTACTCATGTTTCGGTTCACCCCATATTTGTCATGGTGTAATTGACTCTTATTTATGTTACCCGGACTCGGAGTAAGTGTTGGTGTTACTCATATTCGTATTTATGCCAAGATGTAATTGATTCTTACCTATGTTACCTGAACTCGAAGTGAGTGTTGGTGTTCAGTTTCACCAATATTCATGTTTATGTCATTAGTTTACCCATCTATGTAGATTGGATGAAAATATTGTTTTCATGATGTAATTAGATTCTTGTCTATATTGCATGAATTCGAAGTGAGTGTTAGTGTTTGGTTTCACCCATACTTGTGTTTATGTCAAGAGTGTTTAGTTTCACCCATACTTGTGTTTATGTCAAGGCTTACTGGTAATCTATCCATGATAGAATGACATATAATTGTCATGACGTGATTGATATTTATTTATGTTACTCGAGTTTGGAGTGATTGTCAAAGTTTACCATCTATCTAGATTGAATGATATACAGATGTTATGGTTTAGTTGATTCTTACCCATATTACTTGAATTTAGAATGATTACGGTGTTCAATTATATTTCATAAATATTTTGGGGGAATGAAGAGGTTTGAGTAATATAGATTCTAATAGTTTGATTATTATGAGAAGTTATGTAAAGCCTAGTGATGAGTGTTTCTGTGTATCCTTTAGGTGAATGGAACTGTATTTATATGATATGATTATTGTTCATGGAGGTGACATCGTAGGTAGGTTCCATGCATGTTGCACGTACCCTACTCTAGACTTAACACGCGTTTATACGATGAGGGTTTGTTTATGAAATAATGTGCGAACCCACATCGGGAGCTCAACATGCGAGCTCGATTTGCGAGTTCAATTTGCGAACTGTGTAGGATCTGACCCGGGCCTATTCGGGTTGTGGGTCAATAATAATAAGTATCATAACACAATTTTATTATTGATTGGAACTGATAGACAAGGGCAGAAGGGTTTCATTCAATTGGGATGTATGGATCAATGAAGAAGCTAATGAAGAATGAAGGTCTTAGGGGGCTATACAAGTAAGTTCACCAATGAATCTTTATTAATCATACATACATACATACGTACATACATATACATGGATGGTATATGTCCATTTCTATGCAAAGCAAATGGTGTTACATACATACATACTTACATACATACATACATACATACATAGGTATGTTCATGATACACATCTTTTTATTTGCAGAGCAAATGGTGTTAGTATCATCCGAACGTTACCTCATTCGATATTCCAGTACGTGACATACGAACAATATCAAAGTTTCCTACAATATAAATGGCCTCGTGTCGAAAGAGGGCCATTGTTGGACATCTTAGCCAGCTCCGCAGCCAGTGCAACAGCATTTCTATGCACTTATCCCTTGGATTTGGCTCGAACCAAGTATGCATATCAGGTATTTACTTCACTGAACGGAGGCTCATTGCTCTAAATATCAATCAACCTCTCAGTCAACATCCCTGATTCTCTAGTTCTCCGTTTTAAGGTGGTGGATCGACATCAAAGTAGCGGTGACTATCGAAAATGTATCCATTCAGGTCATACCGCACAACGAGGGGTAACAAACGTCTTCAAGACTATCTATAATCAAGGTGGAATGCTCGGATTCTATCGAGGTGTAGGTAAGTTATAAAAATTTCAAACATGTTTGAACAAAAGACCTTATTGAAAACTTGAATCAATAAGTCATTTTGAGTTTTAAAGATCAGGTCCAACACTAGGGGGAATCCTTCCTTACAATGTGATAAAGTTTTATGGTTACGAGGAGCTTAAAAGATGGGTTCCCAAAGAAAATCAAAGCTCCGTTGCATTGAATCTTTCATGTGGAGCAATGGCTGCCTTAATTGGACAAACCGTAATGTACCCATTGGATGTTGTTAGGAGACAAATGCAGGTAAATTTCGTGTTGGATCTTTGTTGTTGATTAGACCTATTTAAGGGTCACATTACTTGTTCGATCCCAAAGTTTTGCTCAATTTTTGAAAGAGTTTGGACAAAGTATTAGATTTAAAAAATGATATTGGGTAAAAAATATTGAACTCATTTAAAATATAAGTTGAGCTTGACATTTTAACTTTTAAAGCTTAACTTGGCCTTATCTGTTTTCAAATTTTGTAATATATTATTTTATTTTTTATAGGCTAAATATTCAGATTAGAGTCCAACTTTTTAGAAGTTGCTTAGATAATGATCAAACCTTTTAAAATTGTCATATAAGGGTCTAACTATTACAAAAGTGCTAAAATAAAGGTTTTTCATGCACTTTGGCCCAGTTTATAGTAAAAATTAAGTGAATGTTAACGTGTTAAAAATAAAAACACGTAATAATTAAATTACATATTTGAAAAGAAATGTAAATAATAATAAAATTAATTTATGGCATTTGAGAAACCTTTATTTGAACACTTCGAAAATATTTGGTAGTTATTCAAGCACTTTCAAAAGGTTTTGGTCCTTGTTTGACTACTTTGAAATATTTGACACTAATAAGAGCAACCCTGATTTGAACATTTAGTCTTTTATATATTATATAAGTTATCATACAAAAATTAAATATGCAACTATAACATGTCAAGTGTGCCTAAACATGCTTGAATTAGTAATTTACATAACGGATTTGAGCAATATTCAAAGCTTTTGACTGCCATAGGCCAAGCAAAATCACACCCGACCAGTAACCACCTCTGTTGCTAGTATCTTTGTTGCTGTCCAGTGAAGGTTGGTATAGTATCAACCTCGATCACCCATAATCAAGCAAAATCTCGGATGATAAACTCGACACACATGTTTGAACTAGCTTCATCTTCGAACTTTAAATTCAAAAAGCTGTTTTATTTTACAGGTAGACATTCTGAACCAGAATGGTACGAGGTACAAAAACTCCATTGAAGCCTTTAAATCCATCACCCGTAATCAAGGATGGAGACAATTGTATGCAGGTTTAAGCATTAATTATATAAAGGTAATTTCAATATATTAATGACCCCTTTGTTAAGTTCTTTGATATCATAATCTTAAGGGTTACTTTTTAAACTCTGTTGTAGGTTGTACCATCGATAGCCATTGGTCTAACAGCTTTCGATGTCATTGACCGACAGCTACATTTTCGGCGCTAGCAGTTTCCGATCCATGATGTTAAACCCGGATCTTGTAAATATCATCTTTTAAAGACAGCTGCATGAACCGTAAAGGTTTCTATGAATGCTGAAAATTTCAAAACTCACCGGCTTCTTAAATGTTACCTTGTAAAGGAGATTCATGAACTAGTTAGGTTAAACCCCCGATATGACCTCGATCATGTCACAAGTTTATCCTCAAAAGGCATCCAAATCGAACTCATACCCATGTCCAAAAAAGATATCAGACATGATTAGTAACATAGGGTGGGAAAATACACAATGGAAATGGAAAGTTTCTAATAAAATATCAAAATCTATACATTATTATAAGTTTTACAATGATGGAATATTATTCAATACTCATCATAAAACTTCATCCAAGGTTATTTGTCTCTCCCTAACAAAAATCTTCGGACATCTTGGATCGGACTCGAACCAAGTGTTTATGAAGCAAAAACACAATCTAAAAGTCAACATACATCTATCCAAAGAGAGAAACGATCGAACGAAATCTACTTCATCATAAATAATGAACGAGAACCGTTTTTCATAACTTTCTGCATAGCAATTACTTCTTGCAAATTTTATGTATCAAAAAGAAATCTAAAAGTGAACATAAATCTATCTGAAGAAAGAAAAAAAATTCCTCCAAAGAGTGTCATTAGGATAGGCAGAGCCTGCTGAATTAAGCAAAAAAGGTGATACGAAATTTGCTTAGTTGTACCCCATTTAAGGCAGCTTCCGGATTTTGATTCTGATGAACGCATCACTGAAAATCCAGATTCTAAGCGGTAATTCTTGAACGACCCTTTGCTATTCTTCGAGCAATGACTCTTCTACCGCCCTTCGTTGCCTTGCTGTACAAGCACGAAATAGTAATTATACAAATCTAAACACTAGAATGAAATTAGAAAACAAAACCAAAAAAAAAGGCTTTTTGTCATGTAGCAGAAGGAACCATTCTAAAGAAGGCAAATTAAAAGTAATAACTACCTTAACCAACAATGAACCTAGTCTTAACTCTTAAATAAAGCTAATGATCAAGCCAATTCAGGTTTTTCGAATCATACTATAGTTCAACCAATACTGTAATTTGCGTTAATAGGAGGAAATGTTACTGAGTAACTATCCATGATTCAGGTTTTATGAACCAAACTATAAGTAAACGAAATCATCAACTACTATACCTATACTGTAATTTGAGTTAATAGGAGAAAAGTTACCAAGCAAAATAACCATGATTCAGGTTTTACGAACCAAACTATAGTTCAAATGAAATCATCAACTACTATACCAATGCTATAAATTTCGACATGCCAAAATTTAATAATTCATGCATCCATGATTCAGGTTTTACGAATCAAACTACAGTTCAAACCAAATCATCAACTACTAAACCAATACTGTAATTTGCGTAATAGGAGGAAAAGTTACCGAGAAAAATATCCATGATTGAGGTTTTACGAACCAAACTATAGTTCAAATGAAATCCTCAACTACTATACCAATAATATGAATTTCAACATGCCAAAATTTAATGATTCGTGTATCCATGATTCAGGTTTTATGAATCAAACTACAGTTGAAACCAAATCATCTACTATTAAACCAATATTGTAGTTTGCGTTAATAGGAGGAAAAGTTACCAAGCAAAATATCCATGATCGAGGTTTTACAAACCAAACTATAGTTCAAATGAAATCATCAACTACTATAGCAATACTATGAATTTCGGAATGCCAAAATTTAATAATTCGTGTATACATTGTTCAGCTTTTACGAATCAAACTATAGTTCAAATGAAATCATCAACTACTATATAGATACTACGAATTTTGACATGCCAAAAAAGTTAATGATCCACGTTAAATGAGGAAGCGAAACATTACCGGGCGAAAAATCCATGATTTCTCTTGCGCCTGATGGTACTAGGCTGATATGTTCTTTTGGGGAATAATAGCATTGGCTCACTTGATGAATCTCCTAAACAACAATAAGAAATGCATACAGCAACACAAGGGAAAAAAAACCACAAAAAAGGAATCAAAATTAAATCAGTAACAAATTATTAAAAAAAAAAACATGACATTCAAACTTTAATGGAATTTTCAAGAAAACCTTGATGTAGATGTTCCATTCTAAAACAATTAATTGAAATAACAGCCTCTTGAATCCAACATCAACTAAAAAATCAGCTTAATACCAAAAAAAAAAAAAAAAGAAGTAAAATTTTATAAAGAAAAAATAAAACCCATTGTTGAAATCAATCAAACAAAGAGATAAGTGAGTACCGTCGGGAAGGAAGAAACGGAGAGAAGGGAGACCAAATGGATAAAGAAACCCCGTAGAGGAGACTTCAGAGAGAGAATCGACGTCGTTTCGAGGCAAATGGGGAATTTCAAGTTTTGACTTCGAGAGAGATGGGAACAGCTGAGGAGTGATTTGAATGCCTTGATTCAAGACTTGATTGTTAGAAATCGGATTCGGGTTGAGAGCTTGTTTCACTAACACTCGATTCATCAGCATAGCTCCATTTCTAATTAGGGATTTAGTCGCCATTTTTTCTTTTTTCTCTGTTGAAGAACGGGTTTTTTTTTTGCTAAAACCCTAGTTACTAAAGACTGAATGGAAAAAAGAAGAAGGCGAGTTTGTTAATGGGCCAACCCGTTAACGCTCAAACCAAATTAATCAGTTTTTAATTTAGGATGGCCTTATTCATGAATCGAGTCAAGTCAATATCTATTTTAAAAAAAAAAATTAAGCCCGGGCTTGATACACCTAGCCCAGCTCAAAAGACTCTTTTATTTTAAAAAAAAATATTTTTTATTTAAATTTAATTTTAAATATAATAGTATTTTATATTATTTTTTTAAACAATAAAATGGTTTAGGTCAATTTAACGAACCGAGGTTGAAAATATAAATCCAAGCCAGGTTCATGAATACCTTTTATTTACGATGAGTTAAATATTTGTATTTTCGTTAAACTCCGCTTATAATATTATGCGTAAGTTATGAATTATATTACTTAACAAAATAGTTAATAGATTTCACGTTTGTATTTAAATTTCAAATTTTGAAAAGTATAGAGATTAATGATCAAATCGGAGAACGTGGACTAAATCTATAAATTTATTCTTGGTACAAGACCAATAGTAGAATTTAACTAAATGGATTTTACTACCATTTGAGTCAGGGCTGAAATTGACTGAATTAAAATATTAAGACTAAATTCACAATTTATGCATAATATAAGGACTAAAAATAAAATTTAGTACTTATATTTTTTTTTATTTTTCTTTTGAAACTTAATACGAAAATTTTACTTCATCTATTATTATGATTTAATACTTGAATTTATTTTGATTTCATAAGTAAAAGTTCAGTTAATAACATCGTCAAATCATTTTCGTTAAATAAATTTGTGATATATTTTTAAAAAATTACCCATGTGCTCAATATTACGTACGCGAAAGATTGAATACACAAATGAAAATATGATTGCTTTGGACTTTGAAGCAAATAAAAATAATGGTTACTGTTTTTTTTAAAATTAAAAAATCCAAAAAAAATCTTGATTTAATCAGTTCAATCGTCAATTCTATCGATTTTTAATCAATTCAACCAGTTTTTTGGTTGGTTCAATTGATTAGTACCAATTTAGCCAATTCAAAATCACTTTCTAGACCGGTCTCCTAATTAATTCTCAATCCAATTAATCTAACCAACCAATCCGATTCGATCCGGTTCAAACAATTGATAATCATAAAATTTAAGCTTAGTATAGTAAATGCATTTCATTTTCTTTGGGGTGCCAAAAAATCTATGGAAAATAAAAAAACATATCAATAAGTAATCAACCATATAGGTAAAAATTCAGAAGAAATAATAATAATAATAATAATAATAATAATAATTTAAAGGAAGCACAAAGGTCATATAATTTCAGACCAGACTACTTTCCTTGTATCAAAAGCTAATAACAAAATAAAACCAGCCCAACTTGTATACAAAAAATGAATACCATTCAGATTTCAGCTTTGGTCCCTCAAAGTCTATTGCTCCGCCCCGCCACTAAGCACGCCGGAGATCCAACTCGATGCAGCCGTTTGAACGTCCGACTCGAGTTGCAGAGAAACCGACACGGGCGTCACCGCAATCTAACCATATCGTAAATACATATATTAAGTTCATGAAAATGTATCATTCCATTCTAGTAAAAGTATCATAGAAGCCCCTGTATTAGAAGTTAGATTGCATTTTGCTCACTTCACTTAAAATATGAGCAAATTAGAAGTTAGTTACATTTGGTGGATCTCATTCTGAAATACAGGAACCAATTTTTAATAGTAGAAATGGATAATGAGTAATTTGCTCTTGAATTTATTGTGTAAGGACTAATTTTGCTCATTTTTTGAGTACAGAAAGCAAAGATGCAATTTGAATTCCAATACAAAGGCCTCTATGATACTTTTACCTCCAATTCTTGCAAGGATTGATTTACACTAATTTTTTCCTGGGGAAAATTTACAAATGAGGCTTTTAACTTACGAATCCATTGCCGAGTGCCTTGAAATCCAACTCGTCGTCTGTAGCTTCCGTCTCTTTATACAAAAACTGCAAATATATATGTTTACTGGTCACGTCTAGTTATTCATAACCAAAAAATTCCTTCATGGATATGAAAAATCGATGAACGAGCAACGAGAAATGTAGAATAAACATGGTCTAATTATGGTTTTAGTCCCTCTACTTTTATAATGTTATTAGTTGATCCAAAATGATAACATTAGTTCGTGCAGTTAAAAGTGATGAAGTGAATTTTTTTACTGTTATTCGAGTACACATTCAAGGTCACATGAAAATCCAATCGACTATACTCAGCCATAATAAATTTATATATCAGCTAAATGTTTAAAGTTGTTGTCACTTTATTGATAGTAACTTACGATGTTATAAAAGTAGAGGGATCAAATCCAAATTCTAGTATAGTAGTGGGACTAAAACCATTCATAGACCTATTAACAAAATCGGGATATGCAACCTTGTATGATAACCGGTTTTTTGTTTTTAAGAGATTTCAAGGAAGACATTCTGGTTCTAGAAAATGTTCGAACATCTTACAAAAGCCGGAAAATATGAAAAACATTACCATTCTCGGCTTTACAACTACAAGTCAAAACTTATAGATTTCTTAGTTGGAACTTAACATACCTCCAGTCGAAAGTACTTTTTTGCTTTGTTATCAGATCTAGCAGCCCCAACGGACTCTACCTCCTCATTATTCCTTGGTGTTGTTCCACGCCGAGCAGCACCCTACAGAAAACATACATGCATTATAGAGTGTGAATAGTTAAAAAGATTTACAAGATCAATATAAATAAAACGTGAAAAAGTGGGGTCGACTACAGGGAAGTAAACAAAGCGATTCCTTTCAATAAGAATAAAAAGTAAAAACTTACGGCAGCAGATGCATCTCGACCAAGTTGTGCAAGTTGGAGTCCAAGGCTTTGTTGGTTACCCATGAAATGTGGAGCTGAAGGATTCCGATTAGCTGGAACAGCTTGCCAACACGGTGTAGATCTCCACATACTTTGCTTGGTCAGTTTAAAACCCTGTTGCATATGAATAAGCCAGAATATATAAACAACAGGACCATAAAAAATCGCATACCAACAAGAAAGAAATGTAGAAGTACGTATTGGCGTGTAATAACGGTGGATTTAAAACTTCAAGCATTCTAGGAGGATTTTGTAGCATCGCCTACACGTAAAAGTGTAATTGGACACCGCATATATCATGTTTGGATCTTGGACTGTCCGAATGTGCTTTTTCTATAGAACATCCAGCTATGATGAGGAAGCCCAGTACCAGGGTGATATAAAGCTTTCCCATGTTCGATGAAGCTCCCTTTCCAAAGTCGGATTTGATTTTCAACACAAATTCAGCCAATCAAGAAAGCTTCTAATCAATGTTTTTTAAACAGAATCAGTAGTCGAACCGGTCAAGTCACCAATCCGATTAAAAAGTTATTAGAATTCAAAAAATATTTAAAAAACCTTGTTCAACCCGTCTATACTGGTTCCTGGTCTAAATGTTTCAAAGCCACTAACTGATAGCCCAGCCAGTTCCCAATCCAACCAGTCTGACCAGCCGGACTCGTCCAATTCAAACAACATTGCTTCTAATTCATCGATGAGGACCATGACCCAAAAGTCTGAAATTTCCTTGTATAATAACCACACTTTCTAAACAATAGAAACAAAGATTTGAGGACGGTATGCCAAGGAAGCAATTGTTCCCGGATATTCATCATTAGATTATTACGAAAATTTAAAGACAAAAACTGCTATTATACACATTTTAAACACGATAAATATACAAATATCATATTCTATTTATGTATAAAAGTAGAAGTCCGAACCTTGTTTGCCTTCGGAGAAGTGGGAATTTCTATACTTAGAAAGCAACTTTTAGGGAAAACACCCTTTTCAATATCTCTGAGGGCTGCATTTACCAAAGGTAAAGAAACTGCAACCGCATCCTTAAAATCACTTTCTTGGCTTTCTTCCCTCTTCCTGCAGTCCGTTACCCAACATTAAAACGAACACTCAATTATGAAAGAAGTGAAACGAAAACAGTCAAAACTAAATCCGCATAAACAGGTTCGTAAGTCACCAGTTCAATGATATTGACAAAGATGGTACACCACTAATTAATGCTTCCCTAGCTCCGGCAATGACACCAGAGTGAAACCTGGAAAATTACACGTTACAAATTACTTGGCAAACAAACAAAAGTTTATTGATGGTAAACTAATTGGATAAAACAATGAGAACATGCGTGTAAAGCCGTGTCGAGCTCTATTACGGGAGGGTGGTAGTCTCACCGGTTAAAATCAAAGCGAAATTCAATTAGTATTTATCATGCAAGCGTTTTCAAAGACTTACATGTGATGACCACAGCTTGATCCTCGGTTAATTCCACTAATTACCTGGAAATTACATCAAACATAGAAGTTGATAAATGCTTTGAAAACGAAACTATTTTCCAATTCATCGATAACAGGATGAGAGCCTAACCAGCAGAGGCTTTGTCCACGAGAACAGTGCCCCGGATAATGCTAAGGAGACACAATCTACGGTAGTCCCTGAAAGCAGATAAACTTAAAGCCGATTTTCATAGATAACCATCATCGAAACCAATTACTATCAAAGTTAACTTGAAGTCTCAAATCAATATCGATTTTAACAAGCTTCGTATCATTCGTTCTAGAAAAAAGGGTACCAGAAACAGTCCGGAAAATTCATCAGTACCGCCGAATTTCATCATATAAATAGTGGTTCTAAGACACTAAATTTGGCTTATTACAATGACAGTTTCACATTCCTATTAATGAAAGCTAACATGCTTAAAATTTATCAAAAAATAGAATAACATAAATCCGAAACACGATCAAACCTGTGACTTCGTATGCGGTGGCACCTTCGATTTCGGCCTGAGTAACTGTAATTGTTTCTCGGACAGTCAAGGAATGACCTGAAGCCGATTTGTCCCTGTAGCAATCCATTCATAAACTTATAAATCAAAGCAAATTATCAAACGCAATATAGCTAATTTAATTAGAAAATTCAATAATCTTAAACAACATGTCCAAATTAATGATTTAAAAAAAAAAAAAACAAAGGAGCAGAATATAGCCAATGAAAAAAAATTATAATATATCAAATATTGGAGATGACCCAACGAGAAAATGCAGAAATTCCGAGGAAAGAAACAAGAGGTAAGAAAAGAAGAGAAAATCAGTAATCATAAACAAACAAAGCAGAGTAAATTATCAAATGCAATGTAGCCAATTTAATTAGAAAATTCAGTAATCTTAAACAACATATCCAAATTAATGATTTAAAAAAAAAAAAAAACAAAGGAGCAGAATAAGCCAATGAAAAAAAAAACATAAAATATATCAAATATTGGAGATGACCCAACGAGAAAATGCAGAAATTCCGAGGAAACAAACAAGAGATAAGAAAAACAGTGAAAATCAAATCAGTAATAATAAACAAGTAAATCAGAGTAAATTATCAAATGCAGTGTAGCCAATTTAATTATAAAATCAATCATCTTAAACAACATATCGAAATTAATGATTAAACAAAACAATGGAGTAGAAGAGAGCTCATTATGAATGAAAAACAAAACATAAAAGCTATCAAAAATTGGAGATGACCCAGACGAGGAAGTGCAGAAATTCCGAGAAAACAAACAGGAGATAAGAAAAATCAGAGAAAATTTCAAGTGACCCACGAATGAGGTGCGCAGACATTGACATTGTAGAGTCCCAAACCAACCAAAGCTTGAACGAGATACACAAGGCCAAGTGAATCAACCCCTTCACCATTAGTAACCAAAACGACAGGCTTAGAGCTGTCGTTTTCATTACCAGCAGTTGAAGAAGAAGTAGATGTTTCAGTTGAATCATCATCCTTTTGTTGTTTTTGTTCATTTTTGCTTGCTCCTTTTTTGCTAAGAACGTCTTGAAGATTGTTAACTAAACCAGGAGGAAACATGTTCTTCTTCATAGTCGTCATCTTTAGCAGTTCTTAATTAAAAAATGATTGAATTAAGAGATTATATTAAATGGGGAAAAAAATAAGAAAGATTTGAATAAAAAAAAAGGGGGGGATGAATTAAATAAATATATGGAGAAATAAATAAAGTGAAAGAGAAAAGAGAGAAAGATGGATAGAACGGGTCTCAAGGGTGACTGTGAGAAAGGCAGAGAAAAAGATGGATTTTAAGACCAAGAAAAATAATAATTAAAGAAAGAACGTTAATACAAGAATTTTCGAGATTTCGGGTTCGAGTCTTAATTTATCTTAATTTCAGATTTAATGGGATTTTAATATATTATCAATATTTTTAAAATTGAATTGATTAAATTACTAGTTCGTTAGTTCAATGAGTTCTATTAAAAATTATAATAAAATTAGTTCAATTAGTTTGATATTATTTTTTAAATCGATGTTAGATTGGCTGCTCAGTTCAATTAAAATATATGAAGTGGATCTATTTAAGAATCAGGCTTTTAGCTTAATCTCGAAGTTTTACCTAAAATATGAGAGGATTTAGATAAGAGCACGATACCTTTAAAAATAAGTTTAGGTAAAAAAATTCGTTTAAAATATGTATATAGGTTTAAATTTGAGTTTGGATGGGTGGTGCGTTACACAGCTGCGATTAGTGTAAAAGCAATGGTGGCGGTGAGATTAGATCTTTGTGGTGACATCTTTGTAGCGTGAGACAAAAAGTAAGCTAAATGCACCGCACCGCACTCAATCGCCCATCAAAACCCACCCTTAGACTTCAACATTCAAAACCGATGTTATGTAATATTTTTAATTTTATGCATATATTTTTTAAATTATATTATATAAAATTAAATATTTATATATTTAAAGTTCTAATAAATGAAAAAATATTTAATATTTAATATCTAATAAATTTAAGTCAATCATTTATAAATATGATTTAATTTACTTCAAATATTAATCACATTTCGAGTTGAATTAAATTTAAATAAATATAAAATATATTAATAAAAATTTAATTCGAATATGATCTGATTTATAAACATCTTTAAAGAATGAACAGTGTTGTCGCTGTTACTTTGCAACTAGACTTTACCTTGAGAGACTGGTCCTAAATAAAAAGACATCATGGTACTTTGTAATTATATTTGGGACCAAGGGTTTTTTTTTTTTTTTTCCTAAATAACTTTACAGGAGGATTAAATTTTGTTATTAGTCCCTGTACTTTAAGAAACTTATGGATTTAGTCTTTATATTTTAATTTGATTAGTTTTAGTTTTTAAACTTTTTGGATGGGTCACTTTTAGTCCCTTTGGATTTTGAAGTTTTAGTCCTGACTTAAATGATAATGGTTAAATTTATTTGATTAAATTCAATTACTAGTCATATATTATGTGTAGAATTGTAGATTTGGCCCATATTTTCCAACCGAATAATTCAAAGTCCCTATACATTTTGAATTTTAAAATTCCAATCCTAGCGCAAACAACGATTTGTTAACCATTATCTGGATGTTTAGTGAGTAATATGTGGAGATAATAAGTTGACATCGCATAACACATATGATAACATGTTCGGCACATCAGATTTTGAAAATAACAGAACTTTACTTAATTAATTTAATAGCTTTCATTTGGCGATGACTGAAATTTTAAATTTTGTAAAATACAAAGACTAAAAATAATCAAATTAAAGTGAATGGATTAAATTCACAACTTCTACGAAGTACAGGGACTAACAACAAAATTTAACCTTACAAAAGTCTTTGAATTGTGACTTAAATTATAAATTCATCTTTAAACTTCAATTTGTTTTGATTGTACTTTTAAAGTATCAATATCACGTTAATTAAGTGTTTTTATCAATCTTGATGTTAGTTTTAAGTATTAAATGTCAACTTCAATTTGGCATAAAACAGATCTAAAACACATCAATCAATTTGTAAACACATGTGTATCTATCACATGAACAGTTTGAATTTGTCGTGCCAAAAAAAGTAGTCCTCCTAATTTTCGATGACATTATCTATTTTTTAACACATCTTATCGAAATTGTCTATATATTAGGAACACACATGTTTACAATTTGATCTGATATTCTAAAAATGTTCTAAACTAACTATTAAGTTAATAGAATGACTTGGTTGATAAAATGTTAATACTTTGAGGTCTCAATTAAAGTGTTTCAAACTCTAAGGACCAATTTAAAATCTAGCCCATAGTTTAAGGATGTTTGGTGGAATTAATCAAAAAATTGGGATCATTTTAAAAATATTTTTATAAATATTCAAAAAATTTGATCCTATTTTATCATGACACTAAAAATTATATAAGGTATTTGATTGTATAATGGGGTGGATCACACCATGAAGGGCGCAGAGAGTCGTTGGTGTAAGGGCGATCCTCAACATGGATGATGCAAAAAGTCGTTAAGAGTAAAAGTAGTTTCACACGGTGGATGATGCGGAGAGCCACTAAACTAATGGTTTAAGAGAGTTTTAGAGTTAAGTTCTTGCATATTGTACACTATATGACTGACCTTTATATTACCCCAGTGCTAGGGGCGAAGCCAGAAAATTTTTTTAGGGGGGCGGATAAAATTTTAATTTTTTATAGTTTATATATTATAATTTGTAAAGAATTAAATTGAATTTTTATAATTTTAGGGGGGCCAAAGTGCAATTTTACCTTTACTAATTTAAAATTTTTAAAAAATTTTAAGGGCTAAAATAGCAATTTTGCATTTTAGGGGGGTCGGGGCCCATGCCAGCCCCCTGGCTACGCCCCTGCCCAATGCTACAGGGGTTTTTATAAAAGGGAAGTGGTTGAGTGTAGGTCCCAATCATTCACTTCCCACTCCAAAAGTGACATGGTAGGAGTGACGTATGTCAGCCTAAAGTACTGTTGGAGTCAACTTGAAAGGATCAGGTGAGACACTTGCTAAGTTTGAAAGTGATGGATTGACAAATGTCGTTAAAAACCTTTTTCAATATATTTTTTTGCAGATTATGTGGGTCTGCTTTGTTGTTACATGATGTTTTAGCGAAGCATGTTGTTCCATGATGAGGCTATAGGACTCGAGCTTTGTCACGTATAAAATTATATTATTATCAATGACTTCGCGATGCGATATAAAAAAAAGTATAACATATTTATAAATAAATATATCGTAAAATTTTGAGTAAATCTAAAAAAATAGTATTTTATTTAAATAAATTTTATATATTTTATACACCTAAAAAAATGTTTTTTTTATCTTTAATTTCTACCTAAGTATATATTTATTTCAAGGGAATGGTTAATTTATGATGAAGGATTTACTTAAATCTAAATTAAGGATCAGGGCTTATTTGAAATTTAATCAAATATTAAAGGTTTATTAAAGGGTTTTAAGGTATAATGATCAATTTAGTCTCTAATGTTTATTTTTTTTAGCCTTATTTTTTATTACTTTAACATTTAACCTTTAATTTTTAGTATTTTATTTTTTTGGGACAAAAAAATTGATTGAATTTTTAAAATTTTAACATCATTGACATGGCAGTTCGTCTAGAAATCCATGTATATTTCATGAAAATTATTAAAAATTTAAAAAAATATATTTTTTAAAATATCTATATTAACTATAAAGTACATGTGAATTATCATGCAAGTTGACACGTTAGTACCGTTAAAGTTTAACAATTTAGTAAAATTTTTCATTAAAAAAACTAAATTAACTAAAATTTGAATGTTAAATATCAAAGTGATAAAAATATGACTGAATTGGCAAAATAAATAAACATTAAGGACTGGAATTATCATTGTATATATTTATCACTTTAACCTAAATTATTATCATTTTTAAAATGTAACCATGAAATTTATAGAATCTGGAGGTACTTGAATGCAATCAGATAAATTGTTTTTTGTGTTCAAAATTTAAGGAAGGAAGGTGAATAATTAGAATGGAGAAATATGATGGCTAGAATTTTGGAATTATTTAACAATAATACCAGTTGTTCACTTTATACTGACCCGGAAACTGCAATTACTGACCCGGAAAGGCTATCCATGATAAAGTCACTTCTTTGCAATGTACTTAAGGGAAGCAACAAATCAAGTTTAGCCAAAACTGTTGTCTCTCATTCAGTCACACATACCGAGAGAAGGCTTCACCAGATGATGTTTGCTGATAGGGATTATGAACGAACTGGGGGCGATGTCTTGGACGACAGACAAAGGCCAAATGTTGATGTTGTTAATTGGCATGATAAGGACAATTCAGTGGTTACCATTAGGTGTAAAGATAGGCCGAAACTTCTCTTCGATACTGTTTGCACCTTGACAGACTATGTAGTATTTCAGGCAAATATTGATACTTTGGGGCCAGATTCTTATCAGGTAATGCCATTTTTTCTTTCTTTCTTTCACATAGCAGTTTCTCATGAGTTCTGGGACTAAAACTATATTCTGTTCGTAGGAATATTACATTCGACATTTAGACGGATCCCCAGTGAAATCTGATGCAGAGAGGCAAAGGGTAACTCAATGTCTTGAAGCAGCAATCGAGAGAAGAGTATCTGAGGTGAGTAAATTAATCTTTTCATGACATCAAAGTATCACCTTTTTCTTCATATGTTTTATGCAGTATTTATTTCTATAAAATAGCATACAATTTGTTAGGAATCATTTTCCATGTGTTTGTACTATCCTAGGGCTTGTGAATAAATTAATCTTATGGTGTGGAATTTGCTTGCAGTTAATGGTCCCTCTTTCAAATTTAACTATCTTAAGCTATTTAAATAATTTGGTACAGATATTGATACAAATTGTTTGTAAAACATGAATCCATACATATTGTAATATAATAATTAGTCATAATCAAAACATTATAGCAGTCCAGTCTAGCAGACCCAGTCAAAGATCTCTAGCTGCTCCATTGTTGACTCTTTTGTCAAATTTTGTTCGATACTAACCTTCATTGGTGCATCCATCAGTTACTAACCTGGAATATGCACTACTTTGTTAGTAAGCAAGGTACAAGATGTTGTTGAACTTTGGCCTGCAATGCAACAGGAAACCAGCAGCAAACCAGCATGCAGACCAGCATCCAAGCTGAACCAGAGAAGCAGCAGCATTTTGTTTATTTTGTTCGTTTGTAACTTGATTTAGTTCCAATGTAATTTATACTTAAAGTTAGTAGGAGTAGTTGTTGATTTATGTTTGATGTTATAGCTGGTATGTCCACTACATTTTGTGTGTAATTCTAGCTAGACTTTAGTCATGTATTAGTGGGAGCAGTTATACATTAGGTAACTGCCATATTTCTTTGTAACATAAATGCTTCTCAAGTCAACGAAAAAGATCTGATTTTTGGAGATCAAATTCAGTTTTCTTCTTGTTCAAACTTCTTTGCATTCGTTTTTTTTTTCTCCTTAGTTTTCTGCTAAAAAAACCAACACATGTAATCTAGACTACTTATGTATATGGCATACTGCTTATTCAAGTAATGAAGTTAATCTTTACATCATCCGGTTACTTGCTTTTGTTTTCTTCCTCTGCTGTCAAAACCCCAACAGATGTGATTTGCAGCTCTTTCCTTTAGCATTGATGACCAGCTCAAGGCTCGACATTGCATGTTTTACATGGTGGCGATAGGCTGTTTCAGTTACTAGTCAACGATTGGTTTTAGTTTTAAAGTTATTTGGTGCTAGCAATGTCTTGCATTGAGTTACTGATGACAAACATTTGAAATAACATGCATTAAGACGTACAGACATTGAGAAAAAGGGTATTGTAAATATTTCATTAAAGAGATTTGAAAGAAGAATGGGTAGTTCTGTACTTATGTCAAACTTATTTATACATGTTTTTTTTCTCTTCATGTATTTGGCATTATGGATCTATTTGTCAGAATTCATAAATTAATTATATATATATATATATATATATATATAAAAATTTATTAATATATGTAAAAACAGCTTTTCCGGAAAATATTTTCAGAAAATCTGTCAAACAACAGAAAATATTTTACACAGATTCATCCAAACACCAGACAAATAAATCATTTCCAAAAAAGTAAATTATTTTCTGGAAAATATTTTACTGGTAAACAAACGGAGCCTTAAATTTTTAACTCTTGGTTGATGTACACTTTTATCTTATATAGACTGACTGTAAAAGGGGAGGATGTGGACTTTGATTCTGGCTTTAGAGTGTGTGATAATTATTAGGAATTGCTGTTAAAGTTTTGTATCACATTGGATTGTTATCCAATCTACAAGAGGAAAGTAAGAAATGCCTATATATATTCATCATGGTAATGCAGAGATAGTTTGCTTGATTTCCATTTACAAAGTATTACTTCATGATGGTCATACGGGCTTGATATGAACAATAGGGAAGAGTTGAGATACTGTTCTAATGTTCTCTGGACTATAACATTCAATTATTTCCAGTGAATTCAGCAATTATCTCTCTAATTTCTTTTTTTAAGTTTTCATTTGGAAATAGTTCAGGGGCATCCAGCTTCAACTAATGTTGCTTTTTTATTGTAGATTATATGAAGAGCAATCCTCATATAGGTGATGAGCCTGTTGACATAGAGGATTTGGTGAATATTGGAAGAAAATATGGACCCTAGGTTTCTGCAGTAGTGTTCTCTTTCCATACTTCATATGGTTGTTATTTTCACTCCAATGCATGTCCTGGTCTAAAGCCCCACTACTAATTTTAATATTGTTGATTATGTTTTCTTGCTAGTTTTTACAATGTCTTTTCTCTTGTAGGTGCCCTTATTATGTAGCGCGAGAACTACACAAGGCTGTTGATATTTTATTTGCACCTTACAACTATCTCATAGATCGTGAATATAGAGGATCTCTTAATTTTGAGTGGCACAATAGCATACTGATTTTTGATGAAGCTCACAACCTTGTAAGGGGAAAATTGAAATTTGTAACTGGAACTTATGTGTAAATCTTAGATAGAACATATTTTCTGCTGCTAATTGAAATTCTTTGTTCACTACTGTTGGAATTTAGTTATTCTACTGACTGACATAGGCCAACTCATTTGAAAGTCGACTTTCTTCCTTTTGTTATGTGAGCTTAGCTACTAATTTCATGGGAATACAATGCAGGAAAGCATATGTGCTGATGCAGCCTCTTTTGACTTGTCTTCTGGGCTTCTGACTGCATGTATATCTGAAGCGAAACATTGTGTTGACCTAGCTGTTGGGAGGCGAGAAGAATCAAATGATAAATCAGGGAATCCTGATAACTTTGCAATCCTTAGAGGTTAGTCAATTGGTACATTAAGAACGTATCTATATTGCTGTTCTTAGAAATGCTTTTGTACGCAACTATATATAACCTTTTATTATTTTCAAATGCCACAGTTGTTTCTTCAATGAGTTGTATTTGTACTCCTGCACTGAGTTAGCTTTGGTTCTCTAAGTTGAGGATATTGTACTTCTAGAAAACCTTTCAATCACTTTGCTGGCAGCTTCTGCTTAATTGTGTTTGTAATTTCATTATATTTATGTATGAGTGTGTGCGCATCTCACTTTCCTTTTATATTCACACGTATCCTTATCAATAAATTTATTTAGAGCTTATTCTGCATGTTTTTAGCTCTTCTTTTGAAACTTCAGAAGCGAATTGATGAAGTTCCCATTGAATCCAAGGAACTTGGATTTACCAAGCCTGGGCCCTACATTTATGAACTACTTGCTGATCTTAATATCACACATGAAACTGCATCTAAGCTTATCGAAATAATTGAGGATGCTACTGTGCTGCCTGAGGAAGATAAGAAGCATGATGCAAAGGGAAATGGCTGTAGGCTGGAAAGCATTGGCAACATCCTTAAAAGTATATACAGAGACAAGGGCAATGGTCATGCTGATTCTTATCGTGTAAGCTTGGATCTCAGTGCCTTGAGTTAACAGACTCATGACAGTGGATGTTGATATCATTACCTTTTTAATACTGGGCATCTTATGTTTGAACCCTCATCTGTTATTTTAGGTTCATGTGCAAGAGGCTGAGGTGAATGCTACAGATATCTTCAAAGATAATTCAGAGACCAAATTGTTAGAATTTGTTATTTGCTCTTTAATTTGTTCTACATGTGTATTTACCCTGCTTGATTCAATTTAGTTCTTTATTTACATCAGGTTGACATTGTTAAAGATCATTATGATTCTTCCGGTTGTCAAGTGTGAATGTAGGCATATGAACACCCCCTTTTTTAGGAGCCTTATGGTTTACAAAGAAGATGTTGAGATTTTTGACAGCAGCAAAAAAGAAAACAAAGCAGAGGAAGAAATACAGGATAGAGAACAAGGAAGCAAGAAAAATTTACTTGCTCACAAACGTGCAGCAAGGAAGCATTATGCTTTAGATGCTGATATGCTTATTCATTCAATATGAAAACAATACATTTATAGGAAATACATCACCAAATATTCAACTAATCCCACTAAGTAGCCTAGTAACTTGTAAAACATTGCTTGTGCACATAAACAAGCCACCTAAACTAGTCATTCAACACCTAAACAAACATATCAAGCTGTGATCAGCTTGTTCATTTTCAACTAAGTTACTTAACAAAGTAACTAAATAGCCTTGCTGTTACAGCAAGCATTAGTGCTGCAGCAAAAATGTGCAAGCTGCATGCACTTAATCAAAATATAATAGCAGCATGGTTGGCCATTTCCAACAGAAGATTAACTTTATTAATACATAAACAAATGAGGTTATTCTTTTCTTTTCTTTTCCCTAACTAAATTAAAAATTGGCTGGGAGTCTGGGATGCAGTAAGGACTCAGGAAAAGAAAATGAACAATAAGAAGTACTGATTTCATGTGAGCTTAGCTACTAATTTCATGGGACTACAATGTAGGAAAGCATATGTGCTGATGCAGCCTCTTTTGACTTGTCTTCTGGGCTTCTGTCTGCATGTATATCTGAGGCGAAACATTGTGTTGACCTAGCTGTTGGGAGGCGAGAAGAATCAAATGATAAATCAGGGAATCCTGATAACTTTGCAATCCTTAGAGGTTAGTCAATTGGTGTATTGAGAACGTATCTAAATTGCTGTTCTTAGAAATGCTTTTGTACGCAACTATATATAACCTTTTATTATTTACAAATGCAACAGTTGTTTCTTCAATGAGTTGTATTTGTCCTCCTGCACTGAGTTAGCTTTGGTTCTCTAAGTTGAGGATATTGTACTTCTAGAAAACCTTTCAATCACTTTGCTGGCAGCTTCAGCTTAATTGTGTTTGTAATTTCATTGTATTTATGTATGAGTGTGTGCGCATCTCACTTTCTGTTGTGCGTAAGCGTGTAAAAGAGTAAAATTATTGTACTGAAAAATCACACTAAGTTCAATTCCCATGAAAGAGAGGTGGATCACGAGGATCACTTAAGTACCAGGTCTTTCCTAGCCAGAATATCCCTCTATCGTAATTTAATAGCACAATAAATCACTACAATCACACTCACAAAATATGAAAAATAAATAATAAAGAACACCAGAATTTTAACGAGGTTTGGCAAATTTTGCCTACGTCCTCGGGCACTACCAAATATATTTCACTCCAAAATTACAAGTGAAAATTTACAAATAGGGAGAGAGAACAATGCCTTAAGTAGAGAATAGCAAATGTTGGGATGAAGAAAATGAGAAATGGTTAGGCCTATTTATAGTTGAGGTTCAGGGATCAACTTGCAAAGTACCTATACAAATAGGGACCAAAATTACAATTATCCCATGCCAAATTTCAACCCAAATTGCAGTGCCTTAAATGCTCCTACTTTCGGTGCCAACTCCCTGACACCCATTATTTTTTACTTTTCAAATATGGGTTGTTGCCAATAATCTCCACCTTGAAGATTTGATTAGGATAATCTTATCTTCACACAATTCTTTCTGCCTTTGACGACAATACTTGATAGTGCCTTCTTCAACCGTTAAACTTGCAGGATATTGATCAAGTTCAAACAATGTTCGAACTTGGTTGTTGTTACCACCTTAATCATCATATCTGCGGGAATATCTGCAGTCTTAATCTTCATAAGACGAATTTTCCCCTCATCAATAATTTCCCGCACAAAATGGAATAAATGCGTCGATATGCTTTGTATGCGTGCATGATAGACTTGATTCTTTGCTAAATGAATAGCACTTTGACTATCACAATACACGTTAATATGCTCTGAACCAATCCCAAGGTTTTAACCATACCTTGTAACCAAATAGCTTCCTTCTGACCTCTATTACTGACCATGTATTCGCTTCTATGGTTGACAACGAATCGAGAGGCGTAGTGTAGACTTCCAACTTATTGGTCCTCCAGCAAGTGTAAACACATAACCGGTGGTTGATCTTCGTTTGTCCAAATCACCAGCATAGTCAGAATCAACGTACCCAATAACACATTTACCAAGTGTATTATCCTACTTGAACAGTAATCCAACATACACGGTCTTTTGAATATACCGTAGAATCCATTTCACAGCTTGCCAATGTCCTTTTCCAGGATTATGCATAAACCTGCTCACTATACTAACTGCCTGTGAAATGTCGGGTCTTGTACACACTATTGCATACATCAAGCTACCCACTGCATTAGAATACGGAACTTGCAACATGTATTCTCGTTCTGTATTCGTCGAAGGAGATAGTTGTGCAGAAAGCTTGAAATGAGAAGCCAATGGGGTACTTACAGGTTTTGTCTGCTCGTTCATGCCAAACTGCTGTAGTACCTTCTTCAAATACTGCTTCTGAGACAAGCTCACTCTGCCGTGAGCTCTATCTCTACATATTTCCATGCCAAGAATCTTCTTAGCTTCACCTAGATCTTTCATCTCAAACTCAAGATTGAGTTGAGTCTTCAATCTCTCAATTTCAACTTTGCTCTTAGATGCTATCAGCATATCATCAACATATAAGAGCAGGTATATGAAAGTTCCTACTTGTAGCTTCTGAAAGTACACGCAATGATCAAATTTACTTCTTGTGTACCTTTGCCCTTTCATGAACTGATCAAATCGCTTGTACCACTGCCTCGGAGATTATTTCAATCCATAAAGTGACTTTGTCAGTTTGCAAACCCAGTTTTTTTTACCAACAACCTTGAATCCATCTGGCTGAGTCATATAGATTTCCTCTTCCAAATCACCGTGTAAAAACGCGGTCTTCACATCAAGCTGAACTAGTTCAAGATCATATTGCGCAACCAAGGCTAGTAAAATCCGAATAGACGAATGCTTCACAACTGGAGAAAACACTTCATTGTAGTCTATTCCTTTTTTCTGAGCGTAACCCTTTGCTACCAATCTAGCCTTCTACCGAATTTTATTTTTACCAGGAAATCCTTCCTTCTTTGCATATACCCATTTGCATCTAATTGCCTTCTTTCCCTTGGGCAGTGTCACCAACTCCCAAGTCCTATTTTGATGAAGAGACTGCATTTCTTCATTCATGGCTTGCTTCCACTTTGCACCATTAGGGTTACTTATTGCTTCTGTATAAGTAGAAGGAGCTTCATCATCTGCAATTGAAAGTGCATAGGCCACTATATCATCAAAGCGAGCAGGCTTACGAATCTCTCTTCTTGGCCTCCTATTTGCAATTGAATCTTATTGCTGCAGAGGTTCTTGGGTCGGAACTTCATCATCATTTGTCCTTCCAATATTAGCTGGATCATCATTAACTTTTTCAAGCTCCACCTGCTGTAAAGTACTATTGGTTCTGTCATCCTTTTGTGAATCCTTGTACTTTAACATGGTTGATTCATCAAAAGTCACATCTCTGCTGAAGACAATCTTCCTTGTATCAGGACACCAGAGACGGTATCCTTTTACTCCACCAGTTATACCCAAGAATAATGCTTTCTTTGCTCTTGGGTCTAACTTAGATTATTTTACGTGATAATATGCAGTGGGACCAAAAACATGTAAAGAATCATAATCAGTAGCAGATTTACCAGTCCACATCTCCATAGGAGTTTTTCCATTTATTACAGCTGATGGCAAACGGTTAATTAGATGGCACGCATATTTAACTGCATCAGCCCAAAATTCCTTGCCCAATCCAGCATTGGACAACATACATCGAACTTTCTCCAGTATAGTTCGATTCATACATTCTACCACCCCATTCTGCTGTGGTGTATCCCGAGCAGTGAAGTGTCGCACAATGCCCTCATCATGACATACTTGTAGAAATGGATCATTTTTGTACTCAGTACCATTGTTTGATCGAAGTCGTTTGACCTTTCGACCAGTCTGAGTTTCCACCATCTTCTTCCATTTCAGAAATGTATCCAATACTTCACTTTTTCTTTTCATTAGATACGCCCATACTTTTCTTGAATAATCATCAACAAAAGTAACAAAATAGTGCATATCTCCCAAAGAAGCCACTTTGGTAGGTCCCCACACATCACTGTGAATGTAGTCCAGAATTTCTTTTGTATTGTGAATTACTGAACCAAATTTTACCCTCGTCTGTTTGCCCAGAACACAATGTTCACAGAATTCCAATTTGCAAGAATTTGCACCTTTCAACAAGCCTTGCTTCGCCAAAGTCTGCAAAGCTTTTTCACCAGCATGTCTCAATCGCATATGCCATAACCTGGTAGCCTCTAAATCTACATCTTTCGCAGAAACTGTTTATGTTTATCCAATAATTGTACTTCCATTTAAAAGGTACAAGTTATTTCTTCTTGTGCCTTTCATCACCGTCAATTCCCCGGCTACTACCTTTAGTAATCCATCTCTCAAAGTGATTATGAGCCCTTTAGATTCTAAGACCCCTATTGAGATGAGATTTTTCTTCAAGCTAGGTACGTAGCGAACATCAGTCAAGACTTGAATTGAGCCGTCGTGATTCTTCAATTGGATTGTACCTACTCCCATTGTCTTACAAGCACTGTCATTGCCCATAAGAACAACTCCACCTTCTAGTTCTTTAAGACTAGAAAACCAGTCCTTATTAGGACACATATGGTAAGTACATCCCGAATCCAAAATCCACTCATCTGTAGGACATGCCATTGCCATGCCAACCAAGCTAAAGTCTGACTCCTCATTATGCTCCGCTACACATGCATTAGAAATAGCCTTGCCCTTTTGTAACTTAGGACAATTCTTTTTCCAATGCCCTTTCTCACGACAAAAGGCACATTCATCTTTGGCGGGTCTCCCTTTGGACTTTCCCCTTTTATCAAGTTTGCTGCTGCGTGAACGACCTCTTACTGTTAAGACTTCTGCAGTTGTATCTCTGTGATCTCTTTTATCTTTCTTTCGAGTCTCAGATCTATACAATGCACTACAGACTGCATCAAATGTGATCGTGTCCTTCCTATGAAGCAATGTGGTGGTAAGATGATCATATTTAGTGCCTTGTCTTCATCTTCAAATTTCTCATCCAAATTTAGCAAGTCTGCTAAAATTTTATTGAATGAGTTCACATGGTCATTCATCGACATACTGGGAGCATAGGTGAATCGAAAAAGTTTCTTTTTCATATAAAGCCTATTTTCAAGACTTTTCGTTAGAAACTTTTCTTCCAGTGTATCCCATAACTTCTTTGCTGATGTCTCCCTCATGACAGAGTACTTCTGCTCTTTGGCTAAACATAGATAGATTGTACCACACGCTTGTCTATTAATCTTGGCCCACTCCTTGTCATTGATCGTTGTTTTATGCGATGTCAAAGTCTTAAAATTTATAATGAGAATGATCGAACCTGGAAACTAACTATGACAACAATTTGAGGCAAGCGCACTATCCAACAGTAGTATAATTTAGTGGCAAGACCGGAATGTCGAACCCAAAGGAACTAAAAGTACTAATACTAACTTTCTTTTTATTATTTAGCCTAAAATAAAGGGAATTTGTTGTTTAATCTAAATTAATTAACTACTAAAACTAAAGACTCTAAGACAAAGAAAAATGAATTGGGAGAATACTTTTTAGGAAAAACCAGTTGATTAGGACAATACCTAAGGAAGAATCCACCTAAACTTCACTTGTTATCTAACTCTGAACCAGACGATTTATTCACTTGACTTGATCCGTAAGATTCCCTAATGTATATTAAACCCTCTCTCGAAGCGAATAACGTCTAACCCTAGGTTGATTAATTGAAATCTCTTTCTAATTAAAACCCCTAGAATCGCATTAACTCGATCTATGGAATCCCATATTAGGTTTCACCCTAATCTGACAAAGTCTTGTCACCCTATCTCTAGGCGCGCGACCAACTCCGCTTAATTATGCTAGATCTACTCTTAGGCAGGGACTTTTGCTCCTCCACCTAAGCACATCAAACTTGAATCAATATCCCGGAAATATCAACACAAGAATTAAGAACACATAATTAAGAACAAGTCAAATATTTATCATATAGTTCAGCAAACGATAACAAGATTCATCTAAGTTTCATCCCCCTCAGGTATCTGAGGGTTTAGTTCATAACCCTAAAAGAAAACATCTCAGAAGAAAAGATAAAACAAAACATAAGAAATCCCTAAAACCCCCTGAAGGAATTGAAGGAGAGATCCTCCGTCTTGAGTATAATTTCGACTTCTAGAGATGAATCAACTGGCTATCCTCGAGTGAACCTCCATAAATTTGCCTTCTCTGGCCTAGCAAGACGCCCCTTGACAGTAGCCTTGGGCTCCTCCGACAAAAGCCCTGGCAGAAGGCTTCTGCCGAACTCCCCGTTAAGTTGCCCCCTAGGGTGTTTATATAGGCTTTGAGATGCCTTACTTGGCCTCCAAGTATCCTAATCTGAGTTAAATTCCTATTTGGTTGTTTAAATAGACTTTTGAATGTGTTTCTTTGCCTCCAAGTATCCAATTCCGAGTAAAACTCCTCTTGGCCGCGGCAGGGACACGACCATGGCACACGCCCGTGTAAATCGTGGCCAGGCCGTGTGGAGTCCGTTGATGAGGCACGACCGTGTGGTCTTGGGCCCAGGCCGTGCCGATTTCGTGATCTGGCCCATTTTCCGTTCTTTTCATCCTCCGGTGCTTCCCTGAGTATAAAACATGAAAACAAAGGATTAAGAGCACCAAATGACATAAAATAAGGGATAATTCATCCAAAAGCATGCTAAATGTGGGCTTAAAATATGTTACTTTTACGGTTTATCAGTCATCCATCTTGTCAGGTTTTTCTTCAAGGGCTATATCCAGCTCTTGCTGACATAAGACATCCAGGATCTCACATTGCCACATACCAAAATTATTGGTACCATCAAATTTCTCTACTTCAAATTTTGCATTGGTCACAGTAGTCCTTGCTGATGATGATGCCTCTGCTATTTTTCTCCTCAATCCCAACTACTGTATACGCGAACAGTGTCGTATACGTGAATAGTGCCGTAAACGGTCGTATTCCCCAAGTACGAATCTAGCTCTGGTACCAATTGTTGTGCGGAAGCATGTAAAAGAGTAAAATTATTGTACTAAAAAATCACACTAAGTTTAATTCCCAGGAAAGAAAGGTGGATCACGAGGATCACTTAAGTACCAGGTCTTTCCTAGCCAGAATATCTCTCTATCGTAATTTAATAGCACAATAAATCACTACAATCGCACTCACAAAATATGAAAAATAAATAATAAAGAACACCGGAATTTTAACAAGGTTCGGCAAATTTTGCCTATTTCCTCGGGCACTACCAAATATATTTCACTCCAAAATTACAAGTGAAAATTTACAAATAGGGAGAGAGAACAATGCCTTAAGTAGAGAATGGAAAATGTTGGGATGAAGAAAATGAGAAATGGTTAGGCCTATTTATAGTTGAGGTTCAGGGATCAACATGCAAAGTACTTATATAAATAGGGACCAAAATTGCAATTATCCTATGCCAAATTTCAACCCAAATTACAGTGCCTTAAATGCTCCTATTTTCGGTGCCAACTCCCTGACACCCATTATTTTTTGACTTTTCAAATATGGGTTGTTGCCAATACTTTCCTTTTATATTCACACGTATCCTTATCAGTACATTTATTTAGAGCTTATTCTGCATGTTTTTAGCTCTTCTTTTGAAACTTCAGAAGCGAATTGATGAAGTTCCCATTGAATCCAAGGAACTTGGATTTACCAAGCCTGGGCCCTACATTTATGAACTACTTGCTGATCTTAATATCACACATGAAACTGCATCTAAGCTTATCGAAATAATTGAGGATGCTACTGTGCTGCCTGAGGAAGATAAGAAGCATGATGCAAAGGGAAATGGCTGTAGGCTGGAAAGCATTGGCAACATCCTTAAAAGTATATACAGAGACAAGGGCAATGGTCATGCTGATTCTTATCGTGTAAGCTTGGATCTCAGTGCCTTGAGTTAACAGACTCATGACAGTGGATGTTGATATCATTACCTTTTTAATAGTGGGCATCTTATGTTTGAACCCTCATATGTTATTTTAGGTTCATGTGCAAGAGGCTGAGGTGAATGCTACAGATATCTTCAAAGGTAATTCAGAGACCAAATTGTTAGAATTTGTTATTTGCTCTTTAATTTGTTCTACATGTGTATTTACCCTGCTTGATTCAATTTAGTTCTTTATTTACATTTGGTTGACATTGTTAAAGATCATTATGATTCTTCCGGTTGTCAAGTGTGAATGCAGGCATATGAACACCCCCTTTTTTAGGAGCCTCATGGTTTACAAAGAAGATTAACTTTATTAATACATAAACAAATGAGGTTACTCTTTCCTTTTCTTTTCCCTAACTAAATGAAAAGCTGGCTGGGAGTCTGGGATGCAGTAAGGACTCAGGAAAAGAAAATGAACAATAAGAAGTACTTAAAAAGAACTGGTGCTTATTGGCGTATGCAAGTGATGTTAGTTGGAACTTGTGGAAATTACCCACATTGGTTGTAAGATATTGTTGTTAGGAACAAGGTTGTTGGTATTTCCTTGTATCTTGTTCAAAATCAAAATCTTACTTGTTATACTTGCATGGAATAGTAAGCCATTTAGTTACAAGATGAGGATCTTCCAAAATGGGCAGACAACAGAAGGTAGACTTTTGTGTATTCCAAGGTGCACTATAGGTGCATATTCTTTCTTGTTGTAGAGTTTCATCTCAAAATTTATACAGATTTTATGGAACACATTCCTATCTTTTTCTCTGAATTATTCCACTTCTTGATAATAATTAATGCACTTCATATAGCTTCATCAGTCAGTAATAACAGATGAGGGAGCTACAAGGTTCTGGTCCTGGATACCACCATTCTGCTGTGATGTTTTAATATGCTTTGTGGTAAAAATGAATTACATATTCATCTTTTTGAACTTTGGCAGGTAAGTCATCCAGGATACTCAGCTGGTGGTGCTTCAATCCAGGAATTGCCATGCAGGAGTTCTCCGAAAGGGGTGTTGGATCTATTATATTGACATCGGGTACATTATCTCCCTTGGATTCATTCGCACAAGAATTCAAATTGTAAGTTGCACCAATTCATTCTTTTTAAAATTATTTTTCTTTGGCTTTCTTGAATCTTAATTACTAAAGAGAGAAACCTTCTGCATGTTATCTCAGAGATTTTCCTATTCAGTTGGAAAATACCTCATGTAATATCCTCAAATCAGATATGGGCTGGAGTTGTACCACTTGGTCCATTAGGTCGTCCCTTCAATTCATCTTTCCGATTTCGTGATTCTCCAGAATACAAACAAGAGCTGGGCAATGCTATTGGTATGTGAACCTTTTCATTGATAATAGTTAGATGTGCCGATGGTAAAACTAGTATTCGTCTAACGATCTCTGGATTCTCTTCTCAATTTCTCAATCCAGTGAGAAATATAACACTTATTGGTTCTTTTCTCAGCTTCATCATGTTACTGCACTGGAGGGAATTCATTGAATATACAATTTTCTGAATAATAGACATGAGCAGGTCATGCTATTTGGATAAAATTTGCTAAGAGAGCTGTCAATAGGTCCATAGCTCAGTGGGAGATCATTTGACTGTTGATAAAAACATGCTATGACTATCTTTAGCCTGGTGGGCTGAGTATACATGTTCAAAAGGTTCAGACTTTGTAAAAGAAAGAGCATGTTGTTTACACGAGGCAATATCAACTATTAATGCGTTGATCTAAGAGGGATTTCTAAGTTTATATATACATGGAAACAATAACTTTCAAAGAAGGAAGTCCTTTATTTAACTATAATAGGCTTGAAGTATTATGCTCAAATTGTGCAGAGTTGCCTTGCGTATGCTTCAGTTTATGATTATTAATGACAATAAGGTTTCCATATTTGCCTTAGTAGCCATAATGTTTCAGTAACATTGTTTTTTTCTCTTTTTGAGTTCTTTTCCAGTCAATTTTGCTCGAATTGTACCTGATGGACTGCTTGTGTTCTTTCCATCTTACTACCTTTTGGACCAGTGCATTAGTTGTTGGAAGAACATGGTAAGATCTTGGAACAAGAATAATGGAGAAAGGAAGTGAATCCATACTTTTAGCTTCATAAACATTATGTTCTTTCTCCTTGCAGGGTAATACAAATTCAAGTACGATACGGGAAAGAATATGCAAATTTAAGAAACCCGTTACTGAACCCAGACAATCTTCCCTCTTTCCTATGGCCATTGAGGTTGTAGATCCAGGAAAATTTTAATTTGTCTTATATAGTATTCAAACAATCAGAGACTTCATAGCCCGGATAAATAGTTTCTTTTCTTTAGCAGGACTATATGACTAATCTAAAGGACACCTCCACTTCGGGTGCAGTATTTTTTGCAGTTTGTCGTGGCAAGGTATGTGTTAGAAGATGGCCTTCCATGCAGCCCATGCAACAAAGAAGCAGCTCATGCAGCAGAAAAGATGGCCATGCAGACGAGCCAAGCAGAAGCTGCTATTTCATGTGCAGCAAGTATTTGTTTTGTTCATTTTGTAATCCTTAGTCAATATAATGTAGTTTAGTTCACTTTGAACTATGTTAGGTTGATATTTTATGTGATTTTGATAGTGATTGAGCTGATAAATCAGCTTTGTCTATGTGTGCAAGTTAAGCTTTTCTTATTTCAATATAATTAGTGGGATTAGGTAAGTATTAGGTGAAAACATGCTTTGATTTGCTTTGTCAATGACTCATATATGTAATGGCAGCATGCCAAAGTTATTTTTTAATGAAAAATCATTAGATTTCATTCATCTTAAGCTCCATTTTTCTTGCTTCTCGTTGCTGTTCTTATTTTCTTAGCAAATTTCTGCTTTGTTTCTTCACCAAGCAACGAGGCTTGCTGTACAAGCTTGCTGCTCAGCTGGCTCAACCTTGTCATAAACACCAACAGTATGCTGTTCCCATCCAAACTTAAAGCAAATCTTTGTTTTTGCACTGTGCCAGGCATACATGTAACATGTTTTATGGTGATAAAAGAATGGAGAGATCTCCTTTGTGCTTTCAACCATATATTGTGTCTATGGAAAGGTTGTTTGGGGACTTCAGAGATACACCCTTACAAGCCTCTCTGACATAATTCTTGTGTAGTGGTGTTTTACTTTTACAAAGGAGAAAATACATGCTACCTGCTAGATGGAAAATAGCTGTGTTATATAAATTCCAGACTATGTTTCAAGCATACTCTTTTTTTCTTTTCTGATTTCTGATTCCTTAATAAATACTTTTTTTATATATTCAAGAGATGTAAGATTTTAGTGAATAACGTATTATTCCCCACTAAAAGATATACGAACGAGTTCACCTTGTATTTGTTACTAAACCTTGGATTAACCTATGGAGCAATTTTCTTTGTGATCCTGAACTTCATCTTTGTTTATACTTATGCTTGGTTCCAGGTTCTCTAGATCTGTATGAACAGTGCTGTTAGTAATAATATATATTAAAAATAATGACTCAGGTTGTATTTCTTGCTAGTGAGTGATGTTCTACATGGTTTGCGAGTCTACATTACTGTAGTCTTGTCCCCCCCCCCCCCCCCAAAAAAAACCACCACTCAAAGGCTTCTTGTTTATCTTTCTGTGAATTATTCATGGAGTTGTTCTTATCCCTTGTTTTCTGTAACATAATATGTATATCACTCTAAGTTAACACCTGCGGCATATATATATATTAACGTTTTATGTTTTTTTTTCATTTTCTTTTAACTAGTTTGCTGTTTATTATAATGTTGATTGATTGTTTGTTTGAGTTTGATGTGTGTGTTTGCATATGTTGTTATAATCCATTCAACTAGGAACCGTATGGTTGAGGTTTTCAGAAATTTTCAACTGTAAAATGCATTTCCTTAACTTGGTCAACTTATTGTGCATTTGCCTTCTATAGTTACTTTATCTTCCGAGATCTTTACAGGTTTGCTCAATCAAGTCGTCAGTCTCAAATATTAGTTTGGATACAGCCTCATATTAAGGTATACTTCTACAAAATGAAGCAACCCTTTATTAGAAGGACTGCTTATTCCTCTTTACTTTTGCAGTGTTATTCCAAATTTGGGGATGCTGTTTTTACGCTGACTCGTTTCTTCCGAGATGGAGGAAGTCGTACTCCTGCAAAGCCAGAACCAGCAGACCAGAAAACCCTTGGTTAAGTGTCCTTTAATGATGTTAATGTTGTTAATGTTGTTATGTTTCTTTGATTTGTATCTCTTGATCTTAACATGTCCAAAACTATTGATGGAGCTGTTTTAAACCTAGCTTCTTTTTAGTTTTGAAGATCTGGAGTCTGAAGTTTTTGCTCTAGTAATCAACTGCAATTTTCTTGATGCGTCGTTGAAAGCACCAAATATATCCTATTCCCTGTAAAATAGTAAAAATAACAGTAAATGGGAAGTAGGGTCGAATCCACAGGGATCGATTTATACAAATGCCTGTTTTTCGAGATCCTGGGCAGAATCGTGCCCAAGAAAGCTTGCGATCCTGGAAAAATAAAAAAAAACAGAATTAATAATTTCGGTTTGGAATAAAACAGAATATAAAATAAATTGAAATCGTGAAAGTAAATTGCGAAAATAAAAAGGAAAATAAGAGAGTTTAAAGAAGAATGAGTTTTCTTATTTGGCGAGATTCTAGCCTCCGGTTGTTTCGTTCCTCCTTGGGTTCAATCTTCGGCTTTTGGATGACCCTTCTCTGCCCAAGTAAGCCAGTTATAGTGGAAGAGGACGCCTACGACCACCAACTCCAAGAGTTTTACCTTACGAATTTGGGGAGCCTGACTCTAGCCTGCTATTGCTCTTGTGGAATCTTTTACGCTAGATCAACGTTTCTCAATGGCGAATCCCAAGCCATTTTGTCTCTTAGGCTCGCTAACCTCTGACGCAGTAAGCTCACGAACCGACGGTGTACTCCTCCCAAAACACACAAAGCGGCCGCCTTTGCATAAGTTGAAAGGGTTAATTTTAAAGGGACCTGGACGGAAGCGTCAGCCCCGTAATGCGGAGAAATGATGAATACTTGGGTAAGAAAGTTAAGTGCGGGTTCTAAGCCTCAAGAACCTTTTTTTGGGGAATTCGACAACCTTCGGCTAGATGGTTTTTAGTGGCTCATAATTGTGGGAAAAATAAAATAAAAATATGGAGAAGAGAGTTTTTTTTATTGAAAGGAGAAGAAAAGAAACACAAAACTTATGGGGGAGGAGTGTACAGAAAAAGATGAACAACCAAATGAGTTACTCCATCCCCTATTTATAGTGCTTAAAGTAGATAGTCTAATTCTACTCAAACTCCCAAAGATAATTACAATTTAATTAAAGATAAATAGAGATAAATAAAGAAAATAAATAATCCTAGATAATTATCCTAATATTAATTATCCTAATATAATTAAAATAGAGTTTGATAAAACGAAGTCTCTTCTTTTTGCATTTCAATCCCTCTGCCCTCCATGTTTGCACTTTTGGCACCATCTTTTCCCTTTGTTGCACATTGGTCCATTTTTATCTTTAATTTCACGATTTTGGCCCTCAATTTGGCATTGGTCTCCAATTCAGTCCCTACGAGATAAAAGTCCATAAATAGCCCAAATTAGTAGAGTCACATTCGAAATTAATATACAATTAGCACATAAAAACATGTTGTTTTAAAGTGTTATCAAATCCCCCCTACTTAGCCCATGCTTGCCCTCAAGTATGGTCCCTATCCACTGTGAAAATTAGATCCTGAAAGAAATTCTACTCCAAAGTTTTATAAAGATTAGTCAAAAATTCATATGAAAAATAAAGAGAACTTCTAAGCTTGCTTTAAGTAAAATAGAAAAAAGTATTCTAATTAACACACACAAAAATTAAAATCATCTTGAATTATTTCATGACAATTAGGTGATTTACCAAACCTACCGAGACACTCTACTTATTCCCACTTTTAGTCCTTAGCTGAAATTTTATTAGTACTATTTTTTTCCTTTTTTCTTTCTCTCTTTTTTTTTTTTTTTGGAAAAGAACTATTTATTTACTTAGGAATATATCAAACCTTTTTACGCGAAGAGAGATGACAACCCAAGCACCCCACCCCGGTTACTCAGCTCAACATACTCCTAAAATTATTTACTTCCGGTTAGCGGAGTTTTACTCGTCACATCACACAACCTTTTGACGCGAAGTAGAATGACAACCCAAGCACCCTACCCCGGTTACTCAGTCAGTCACGTTCTAAGCTGTACTCATAACCTTGGAAATATTTATTAATCATAATTTTCGCGAAATATGAACTTCAAGAGGACCTAAGAGAAATAATCAAGTGTCCAAAAATAAGTTTTAGTAACCACCTAATAGTCATGAACATAACTTAGGCATGCAAGCGTATTAAGTGTCCACTTGATATTAATACGTGATCAATTTTACGAAAAGCAAGATAGAGTTAACTTATTAATCATAAATATTATTGGCCTAATAAGAATAAAACAATAGAGATAAAATCAGACAGACAGAATCAGAATTAACTCAGTGGCCAAGAATCATGCATGTGGGTCAAACAGTGGCAAGTCGTGGGCAAATTCTTGGGCATGATTAGCGACAGTATGTTCTAAAAAAATATGGACAACCTAAAAGAGCCTCAAGCAGCAAACACAAATATCAGCAGAATATGACAGTAATACGAAGAGTACCTCCCCCTACTTAAAACACATTGTCCTCAATGTAGATGCAAAAATAAATAGGAAGAAAAGTTTAGAAAAACTCCCCGTGAAGCTACTGAGCTACTGTCGATTACGGATGAGAGTGATGAGCTCGGTGAGCTGCTCGCTAATAGTGTCGAGTCGAGCCTCAATGCGCTCTAAACGTTGTTCAACAGTCGATGGTGGTTGGACTGGAGCGTTTGCTGGTGCGTCAGGTTGATGGCGGTGTCGAAAGACGCGTTCGGATGGTGTAGAACGAACACCCGAGGGAACAAAGTGGAAGGAGGTCAGAGTGCCAAGTAGTAGTCCCATGGAGTCGAGGCAACGTGCATCTAAAGGATCGGCCTGACAAGCAACATGTAAATCTGAAATAGGAACGTTAGAACCATGCAAAGAAAACAACAGTTGTATAATAAAAGAACCTAAGATGAGAGGTCGTTTAGCTTTGATAACATGCTCGAATTGAAGTGCAAACCAATAGCCCAAATTAACCGGACGACCGGTATACATACACCATAAAAAGAAGAGCTCCGTCTTTGAGACGTTCGCCGGAGCGTCTCGACGGCCTGAAAAATTATAAGCTAAATAACGGTGTATGTAACATAAAGCAGGGTCGCGAAACCATAAATCCTTTGATGTTTTTGGGCTATATATAGTCTCGACATTATTAGTTAACAAAGAAAAAGCCTCAACAGCTTTGAAAGCAGTAGGAAACGTACACAAACTGTTTTGAAAATCCTGAGACATAGCATACTCTTCAGTTACAAAAGATAAAGCAATATTAAAATCAATAAGAGATAAACTATGCATCGTACCTAACAACCGAAATTTGACAACACCAGGTGTGTCAATCGAAACAGGATTACGCCGATTAAATTGAAAGGTAGAATAGAATTCAAAAACAAGTTCATAATAGGCAGAATACGGGACATCAAAATTTCTAACCCAGCCAATATTCTTGAAATAATCAGTCACAGCAGTTTCAATATTCAATGCAGCCAAAACAGAAATCGACAGACACTTACAAGGCACAATCGCTTTATGGCGGAGGAAATCATACCTGTTCCGAGCAGTAGAGGATGTGAAAGAAAGGTTACCGTGCAAGTGACCTTCCGGAGGTAAAACGTTGACGCGAGAACGGTATGTTCGGCCTCGTGATGGTATCGCGTGGTGTTCGTCAGTCGAAATGGAAGAGTGAGCAGCATTGCTAGAGGAAGAAGCCGAGGCTGCCATTGATGTGGGTTCTGTTTGACGTCGTGGTCGTTGGGGACGCGGGGAGGAGTCGGCGGATGGAGCTGGTGTTGTGGGGCCCGATCGTGCCGCGCGTCGTGGTGGCCGACGTCGTGGCATAGGCACTGGTGCTTCGGTTGGTGGTGCCGGAAGAGCTCGCATGTGGTCGGTGTGTGAGTCGCCAGAGAGTTGCGGCTCGTGGGTGGCGGCCGGAGGAGTCGCCGACTGGTGCGAAGGAGACGTCGGTGCGGGTATTCTCGTAGGCGCATGCGGCGACGTGAAGGGTGAGCTTCGGAGGGAAATCGACGGTGGGTCGAGCAAAGGCGCGGTCGGAGCGGTTGGATCCGTGGCGTCCGCGTCGCGTTCGGGCGGGGGTGGTGGTTCGACGGCTTGGGGTTCGGCCATAGAAGATGAAGAGGGGGAGGTAGGAGAGGAAGGAGATGAAGAGGAAGAGGTGGGGGCGTCGACCGGCGGTGGGGATGAGGAGGAGGAGGTTGCGTCGGTGAGATCGAAAGCTTGGGGCGCGGATAGACGACGACGGCGCGAGTTGACGGTGAACGTGGGTTCGGCGGCGGCGCGACTCCGGGTGCGGACCATCTTGGTCGGCGGCGCGGCGAAAGGTGTGCGGTGGACGCGGTGGAGGGGGAAGGTGTGTGTGCGGCGACTATGGGAATGGGGAAGAAAGAAAATGAAGAAAATTTAGGTTTTTGGGGTTTTAATTAGCTGACAGGGGGTGTTTGGCTGTAGGGTTAAGGGGTTCTATTCTGGAATAAGACTGTTTGGCTGCAAGGATATGGAATTCTGGACAGGAATAAAACCTGGAATAGAAGCTGTTTGGAACCTTAGATAGGGCTGTTTGGTACCTTGGATAGGGCTGTTTGGCTCAGTTTTGTCCCCCTTTCCTTGCTGGATCTTTGCTCCGTTCGACCTGATAAAAGAAGAGAATTTTTATTAATATTAAAATAAATGAACAAGAAAGAAAAGGAAACAGTAAATAATGAATAGAAATAAGAATGAATAAAAGAAAAATAAATATTTGGTTGCCTCCCAACAAGCGCTTGTTTTACGTCATTAGCTCGACGACTCAAACGGTTCTATGGAGGTTCCAAATAAATTTTTTCAATTGAGTGAGCCTGAAAATTTTCGTAAAATGGTTTCAGCCGCTGGCCATTGACTATGAACCGCCTTCCTGACTCTTCACTTTCTACTTCAACGGCACCATGAGAGAACACTTCAGTAACAACGAAAGGCCCTTGCCATCGTGATCGAAGCTTACCTGGAAACAATTTCAACACAGAATTATAAAGTAAAACCCATTGTCCTACTGAGAAATGCTTTTGAGCTATTTTCCTATCATGAAACAACTTGGTCTTGTCTTTATAAATAGAAGCGTTCTCATAAGCATCGTTACGGATTTCCTCTAATTCTTGGATATCTAACTTTCTCGCCCCTCCAGCATGGTCGAGCTCCATATTACACTGTCGAACCGCCCAATAAGCTTTATGCTCCAACTCCACTGGAAGGTGGCATGCTTTGCCAAAAATGAGCCTGTACGGGGTCATTCCAATTGGTCCTTTATATGCCGTTCGATAAGCCCACAATGCGTCATTAAGCCGAAGACTCCAATCTTTTCTGTCGGGTCGAACTGTCTTCTCCAAAATAGCTTTTATCTCCCTATTTGAGACTTCGGCTTGTCCATTCGTTTGGGGATGGTATGCCGTAGCTATACGGTGATGGACTCCATACTTCGCCAACAGTGCCTCCATGATTTTATTGCAAAAGTGGGTGCCACGATCACTAACTAGGGCTCGAGGTGTGCCAAACCTGGAAAAAATAGTTCGTTTTAGAAATTCCACAACGGTCTTAGCATTATCATTGCGAGTAAGCTTTGCTTCAATCCATTTAGAAACATAGTCTACTGCGAGAATTATATACCTATTGCTAAATGAAGAAATAAATGGGACCATGAAGTCAATGCCCCAAACATCAAAGATTTCGCATACATGAATCGGGGATAAAGGCATCTGATTTCGTTTAGTGATGTTACCTGTTCGTTGGCACTTTTCGCAAGACTTACAGAAGTTATACGCATCTCAAAAAATTGTGGGCCAATATAGCCCACATTCGAGCACCTTATGAGCGGTCCTCTTAGGGCCAAAATGTCCTCCGCAAGCTTCAGCATGACAAAAATTAAGGATAGAGATTACCTCATTTTCTGGGACACATCGTCGAATCATCTGGTCCGAACAGTGTTTCCACAAGTATGGGTCGTCCCAAATGTAGTATCGAGCTTCTTGTCTAAGCTTATCCTTCATGGAACGTGTTAACTCAGTGGGTAACGAGCCTGTGGCTAGAAAATTTACCATATCTGCCTACCATGGAATATGTGCTTCCGTCGAGAACAAACTTTCATCAGGGAATTCTTCCTTAATAGGGATGTCGTCAAAAGGCACTTTAATTCTACTCAAGTGATCAGCCACTAAATTCTCACATCCCCTTTTGTCTCGAATTTCGACGTCAAACTCCTGGAGCAGCAAAATCCACCTAATGAGCCTTGGTTTTGCATCTTTCTTTGCGATCAAATACCTGAGTACTGCATGATCAGAAAAAATAATTACTTTAGATCCCAACAAATAATGTCGAAACTTATCTAAAGCAAATACTACGGCCAAAAGTTCTTTTTCGGTAGTGGTGTAGTTGCTCTGTGCCGCATCCAAGGTTTTCGAGGCATAGCAAATGACATGGGGTTCCTTATCTATCCTTTGTCCTAACACAGCTCCTACACTACGTTCGCTTGCGTCGCACATAATTTCAAATGGATACTTCCAATTCGGCGGCTGCACTATAGGAGCGGAGACCAACTTCTGCTTAAGTATATCAAAAGCCTCCTTACACTTCTGGCTAAACTCGAATTGCTTATCTTTCTGCAACAACTCACAAAGTGGTTCCGCTATTTTCGAAAATTTTTTTATAAAGCGCCTGTAGAACCCTGCATGGCCAAGAAAAGAGCGAATTTCCCTAACAGTAGAGGGATAAGGTAAGGAATTTATAACGTCAATTTTGGCCTTATCGACCTCAATTCCCCTAGAAGAGACTATGTGCCCTAGAATTAAACCCTTGTCTACCATAAAATGACACTTTTCATAATTTAAGACAAGATTGAATTCTATACACCTGCTCAAAATTATCGTTAAGTTTTTAAGGCATTCATCAAAACAATTCCATAAACGATAAAATCATCCATAAAAACTTGATAATCTTTTCCACATATTCGAGAAAATATACTCATCATGCATCTACGGAAAGTGGCGGTGCATTGCAAAGACCGAATGGCATCCTCCTCGCATAAATGTACCAAAAGGGCATGTAAATGTGGTCTTCTCTTGGTCCTGCAGTGCGTGGTATCCGAAAGAAACACGAATATCCATCAAGACAGCAAAAATGAGTTTTTCCAGCTAACCTTTCAAGCATTTGGTCAATAAAGGGAAGGGGAAAATGATCTTTTTTAGTGTAGGAGTTCAACTTCCTGTAATCTATGCAGACACGCCACCCATTTTGCACTCGGGTTGCCACCAAATCACCTTTGGCATTTTTCTTTACTGTCACGCCCGTTTTCTTGGGCACGACTTGCACCGGACTTACCCATCTACTATCTGAAATGGGGTAGATTACATCAGCATCCAAAAGCTTGATTATTTCCTTTTTTACTACCTCCATCATATTCGGATTTAGCCGTCTTTGCGCTTCTCGCCTCGGTTTCGTGCCCTCCTCCACGTAGATCCTGTGTGTGCATGTCAACGGGCTTATTCCCTTTAAATCTGCAATGCTCCAACCAATTGCCTCCTTGTGACTTTTCAATACACGAACCAAACTTTCCTCTTCGTGGGAAGAGAGTCGATTAGAGACTATGACTGGTAGGGTATCATCGTCACCTAAAAACGCATACTTCAGATGTTCAGGTAGCGATTTCAATTCCAATTCTGGTGCCTGCATAACAGAGGGCAAAAGCTTAGTACCTGGGGATAACAACTCATTAACGGATTCAAATTTATCAAATTTAAAATCATAAATGGATTCAAAATTTTCTTCCACTAATGAGTCGATTATATCGACACAATTCACGCTCAAAATTTCACTAGGGTGGCTAATAGCATCGTAGACGTTAAATTTCACGATCTCCCATCAAACTCCATCGTGAGGGTTCCACTTGACGTCAATTTTAGTAGTACTAGCATACTAAGGAATGGTCGTCCCAACAAGACATCTCGAAGATCACGACCTTTGTCCTCCTCCATTTTTATCACGTAGAAATGCGGGAAAGATAAGTTTGTTAACTTTTACCAACACGTCCTCGAGGACTCCTTCGGGATACAACGGACACATGTCTCGCCAACCTGAATAATAACACTGTTTTGTCAAGAAACTGCGTTAAGTGATTCATAAATAGAATATGGCATTACATTTATGGAGGCTTCTAGATCACACATAGCCTTTTTAATTCCCAAATGTCCTATTTTGCATGGTATTGCAAACATACCCCTATCCTTACATTTTGCCGGCATTTTCCGTTGTAACACTGCAGACACATTTTCACCAACATTCACCCTTTCATTACCTGTTAACTTTCGTTTGTTGGTGCAAAGTTCTTTAAGAAATTTAGCGTACCTGGGTATTTGCTTGATGGCGTCCAATAGTGGAATGTTAATTTCGATGTTCCTAAATGTTTCGAGGATCTCCTTATCCTCCTTACCTTTTCGATATTGGTTAAAACGTTCTGGAAAGGGAGGTTGAATTTTAGGCGATGGAGGCCTTGGTCGAACCTGTTCGTCTTTCTCAAATTTTTCCTGGGCGATTTCTTGGGCATGATTCCTGTCGAAAATCGATTCCAGAACTTTTCCACTCCGCAGCGTTACTGAATTTGCGTTTTGCCTTGGATTTGGCTCTGTTTGGGATGGCAGCTTCCCTTGAGAACTTATTCTCTCGATTGACGTGGTCAATTCCCTTATGGACGCCTCGGTTTTCTGTTAAAAATTAAGAACGTTAGCTGCTAATTTATTGACACGAGCCTCTAGATTGTTACCTGGGTTTTGTGGCTGTTGTAGAGGTCAATTTTGGTATGGTGATTGTGCAGTGGATTAGCCCCATAACTTCAGTTAGGATGATCCCTCCACCCTGGGTTGTAGGTATTAGCGTAGGGATCATAACGCCTTTGTGGTGGGCCAGGAAAATTCCCCACGACATCCAAATGAGCCATCGTGTCGTCATTCAGGTGGGACATAAATCGGTTGTGTGCTCAGTGTAGCACATATTCCACATATAACCGAATCGGTTTAGCTTTTTCTCGCAACAAGAGAACTCACAATATTAGTAAGTCTATCAAGCCTATCCTCTAAGGAAGAATTACTTAGGTGGTGAACCATACAGGAGGTTCGGGATTGGCTCAAATCTCTTGAGAATTGGCGACCATTGTAGAGATTAAGTCCCTTGCTTGTTGGGGGTCATGTTGACCAACGCTCCTCCACTAGCAGCGTCTACCATATTCATCTCCATCGGTTTTAAACCTTCATAAAAGTACTGGAGGAGAGATTGTTCTGTTATACTGAGTGTTGTGGGCGGCTTGCACACAACTTCTTAAACCGCTCCCAATAATCATAAAGAGTTTCGCTTCCTTACGCCTAATCCCCACGATCTCCTTCGTAGCTCAACCTGCTCTAGATCTTTGGGGAAAAACCTGTTGAGAAACAAACGAGATAGGTCAGCCCACGTGGTTATAGATCTAGGAGGTAAATAAAACAACCATTCCCTAGCTGAATCTGCTAGGGAAAAAGGAAAGCGCGCAATTTAATCGATCCTCGATTCGCCTTGAGGTTTCATACTCGGACAAACCATATGAAACTCCTTTAAGTGTTTATGGGGTTTTCATTACGTAACCCTCGGAATGTTGGCACAAGAATCGAATCAACCACGATTTTGATTCAAAATCGGTATCCATGGTGGGATATGCGATGCACGATGGGCGTTGTTGTTCCGTCGAAGCTTGACTAGTTGCGAATCGTTTGAGCCATTGGTTTCCGTGTCAAATTAGGGTTTTCGTCAACCCTAGCGTTGAACACTTCTTCAAATGGATCGACTTCTTACCGCTTTACTTTCAAGCGTTTGAGTAGGGTTTTCGTTAACCCTAGACTCCGCCGTCGTCGGGCCCTAATTTACGGAGGTGGATTGCTTGAGTCACTACCACCGTGATCGCTTTTCCTCAACTTAGTTTCTTTTCGATTAGCTTTTGCAGTCTTTTCTATCTCCGAGTCAAATGCAAGAATGCCTGGAGCAGATCTCGGTCATAGAAAACAAAAAGCAGATTATTATCGTTATTCAGATCCGACAGCGGCGCCAAAATTTGATGCGTCGTTGAAAGCACCAAATATATCCTATTCCCTGTAAAATAGTAAAAATAACAGTAAATGGGAAGTAGGGTCGAATCCACAGGGATCGATTTATACAAATGCCTGTTTTTCGAGATCCTGGGCAGAATCGTGCCCAAGAAAGCTTGCGATCCTGGAAAAATAAAAAAATAGAATTAATAATTTCGGTTTGGAATAAAACAGAATATAAAATAAATTGAAATCGTGAAAGTAAATTGCGAAAATAAAAAGGAAAATAAGAGAGTTTAAAGAAGAATGAGTTTTCTTATTTGGCGAGATTCTAGCCTCCGGTTGTTTCGTTCCTCCTTGGGTTCAATCTTCGGCTTTTGGATGACCCTTCTCTGCCCAAGTAAGCTAGTTATAGTGGAAGAGGACGCCTACGACCACCAACTCCAAGATTTTTACCTTACGAATTTGGGGAGCCTGACTCTAGCCTGCTATTGCTCTTGTGGAATCTTTTACGCTAGATCAACGTTTCTCAATGGCGAATCCCACGCCATTTTGTCTCTTAGGCTCGCTAACCTCTGACGCAGTAAGCTCACGAACCGACGGTGTACTCCTCCCAAAACACACAAAGCGGCCGCCTTTGCATAAGTTGAAAGGGTTACTTTTAAAGGGACACTGACGCGAAGGCGTCCACCCAGAATGCGGAGAAATGATGAATACTTGGGTAAGAAAGTTAAGTGCGGGTTCTAAGCCTCAAGAACCTTTTTTTGGGGAATTCGACAACCTTCGGCTAGATGGTTTTTAGTGGCTCATAATTGTGGGAAAAATAAAATAAAAATATAGAGAAGAGAGTTTTTTTTATTGAAAGGAGAAGAAAAGAAACACAAAACTTATGGGGGAGGAGTGTACAGAAAAAGATGAACAACCAAATGAGTTACTCCATCCCCTATTTATAGTGCTTAAAGTAGATAGTCTAATTTTACTTAAACTCCCAAAGATAATTACAATTTAATTAAAGATAAATAGAGATAAATAAAGAAAATAAATAATCCTAGATAATTATCCTAATATTAATTATCCTAATATAATTAAAATAGAGTTTGATAAAACGAAGTCTCTTCTTTTTGCATTTCAATCCCTCTGCCCTCCATGTTTGCACTTTTGGCACCATCTTTTCCCTTTGTTGCACATTGGTCCATTTTTATCTTTAATTTCACAATTTTTGCCCTCAATTTTGCATTGGTCTCCAATTCAGTCCCTACGAGATAAAAGTCCATAAATAGCCCAAATTAGTAGAGTCACATTCGAAATTAATATACAATTAGCACATAAAAACATGTCATTCTAGAGTGTTATCAAATCCCCCTACTTAGCCCATGCTTGCCCTCAAGTATGGTTCCTATCCACTGTGAAAACTAGATCCTGAAAGAAATTCTACTCCAAAGTTTTATAAAGATAAGTCAAAAATGCATATGAAAAATAAAGAGAACTTCTACGCTTGCTTTAAGTAAAATAGAAAAAGTATTCTAATTAACACACATAAAAATTAAAATCGTCTTGAATTATTTCATGACAATTAGGTGATTTACCAAACTTACCGAGACACTCTACTTATTCCCTCTTTTAGTCCTTAGCTGAAATTTTATTAGTACTTTTTTTTTCTTTTTTTTTTTTGGAAAAGAGATTATTTATTTTCTTAGGAATATATCGAACCTTTTTACGCGAAGAGAAATGACAACCCAAGCACCCTCCCGGTTACTCGGCTCAACATACTCCTAAAATTATTTATTTCCGGTTAGCGGAGTTTTACTAAATCACGTCACACAACCTTTTGACGCGAAGTAGAATGACAACCCAAGCACCCTACCCGGTTACTCAATCACCACGCTCGAGTCATACTCATAACCTTGGCTAGCGGAGTTTTACCTATCACGTCACACAACCTTTTGACGCGAAGTAGAATGACAACCCAAGCACCCTACCCCGGTTACTCAGTCAGTCACGTTCTAAGCTGTACTCATAATCTTGGAAATATTTATTAATCACAGTTTTCATGAATATAAACTTCAAGAGGACCTAAGAGAAATAATCAAGTGTCAAAAATAAGTTTTAGTAACCACCTAATGGTCATGAACATAACTTAAGCATGCAAGCGTATTAAGTGTCCACTTGATATTAAACTTGATCAAATTTACGAAAAGCAAGATAGAGTTAACTTATTAATCATAAATATTATTGGCCTAATAAGAATAAAACAATGGAGATAAAATCAAAGCAGACGAGAATCGAATTAACTCGGTGGCCAAGAATCATGCATGTGGGTCAAGCAAGACAAGTCGTGGGCAAATTATTGGGCATGATTAATTATTGAATGTTTTTAAAAAAATATGGACAACCTAAAAGAGCCTCAAGCAAAGCAAACACAAATCTCGCAATATGAATAGAATGATGTCTGAAGAGTACCTCCCCTACTTAAAACACATTGTCCTCAATGTAGGTGTAAAAGAAATAAATAGGAAGAAAAGTTTAGAAAAACTCCCGTTAGGCTCTTGAGCTGCATCGATTACGGAGGAGAGCGATGAGTTGGTGAGCTGCTCGCTAACGGTGTCGAGTCGAGCCTCAATGCCCTCTAAGCGTTGTTCAACGATCGGTGGTGGTTGGGTGGAGCGGGTCTTTGGTGCGTCGAGTTGATGTCGTTGCCGAAAGACGCGTTCGGATGGTGTAGAAACGAACACCGGGGAACAAAGTGGAAGGAGGACGAGTGCCAAGTAGTAGTCCCATGGAGTCGAGGCAACGAGCATCTAAAGGATCGGCACGACAAGCAACATGTAAATCAAAAGCGATAGCGTTAGAACCATACAAAGAAAACAACGGTTGTGTAATAAGAGAACCTAAAATGAGAGGTCGTTTAGCTTTGATAAAATGCTCGAATTGAAGTGCAAACCAATAGCCCAAATTAACTTGGACGACCAGGTATACATACACCATAAAAGAAGAGCTCCGTCTTTGAGACATTTGCTGAGCGTCTCGGACGGCTGAAAAATTATAAGCTAAATAACGATGTATGTAACATATAAGCGTGGTCACGAAACCATAAATCCTTTGATGTTTTTGGGCTATATATAGTCTCGACATTATTAGTTAACAAAGAAAAAGCCTCAACGACTTTGAAAGCAGTAGGAAGCGTACACAAAGCTGTTTTGAAAATCACGAGACATAGCATACTCTTGATTACAAAAGATAAAGCAATATTAAAATCAATAAGAGATAAACTATGCATCGTACCTATAAGTAGAAATTTGACAACACTGGTGTGTCAATCGAAAACAGGATACGCCGATTAAATTGAAAGGTAGAATAGAATTCAAAAACAAGTTCATAATAGGCGAGAATCACGGGACATCAAAATTTCTAACCGACCAATATTCTTGAAATAATCGATCCACGGCGGTTTCAATATTCAATGCAGCGCAAAAAAAAACAGAATCGACAGACACTTACAAGGCACAATCGCTTTATGGCGGAGGAAATCATACATTGCCCGGCGGTAGAGGATGTGAAAGAAAGGTTCTGCGTGCAAGTGACCCTCCGGAGGTAAAACGTTGACGCGAGAACGGTATGTTCGGCCTCGTGATGGTATCGCGTGGTGTTCGTCAGTCGGAATGGAAGAGTGAGCAGCATTACTAGAGGAAGAAGCCGAGGCTGCCATTGATGTGGGTTCTGTTCGACGTCGTGGTCGTTGGAGACGCGGGGAGGAGTCGGCGGATGGAGCTGGTGTTGTGGGGCCCGATTGTGCCGCGCGTCGTGGTGGCCGACGTCGTGGCATAGGCGCTGGTACTTCGGTTGGTGGTGCCGGAAGAGCTCGCATGTGGTCGGTGTGTGAGTCGCCAGAGAGTTGCGGCTCGTGGGTGGCGGCCGAAGGAGTCGCCGACTGGTGCGAATGGGACGTCAGTGCGGGTATTCTCGTAGGCGTATGCGGCAACGTGGAGGGTGAGCTTCGGAGGGAAACCGACGGTGGGTCGAGCAAAGGCGCGGTCGGAGCGGTTGGATCTGTGGCGTCCGCGTCGCGTTCGGGCGGGGGTGGTGGTTCGACGGCTTGGGGTTCGGCCATGGAAGATGAGGAGGGGGAGGGAGGAGAGGAAGGAGGAGAAGAGGAAGAGGTGGGGGCGTCGACCGGTGGTGGGGATGAGGAGGAGGAGGTTGCGTCAGTGAGATCGAAAGCTTGGGGCGCGAGATGAGGCGGCGGCGGCGAGTTGGCGATGAGCGTGGGTTCGGCGGCGGCGCGACTCCGGGTGCGGACCATCTTGGTCGACCGGCGGCGAGGCTGTGCAGGTGGACGTCAGGTGGAGGGGGGGAAGGTGTGTGCGGCGGCTATGGGAATGGGAAGGAAAGAAAATGAAGAAAATTTAGGTTTTTGGGGTTTTAATTAGCTGACAGGGGTTGTTTGGCTGCAGGGTTAAGGGGTTCTGGACAGGAATAAAGCCTGGAATAGAAGCTGTTTGGAACCTTGGATAGAAATCGCATTTGGTACCTTGGATAGAAATTTGTTTGGCTCGATTTTGTCCCCTTTCCTTCTTTGAATCTTTGCTCCGTTCGACCTGATAAAAGAAGAGAATTTTTATTAATATTAAAATAAATGAACAAGAAAGAAAAGGAAACATTAAATAATGAATAGATATAAGAATGAATAAAAGAAAAATAAATATTGGGTTGCCTCCCAACAAGCGCTTGTTTTACGTCATTAGCTCGACGACTCAAACGGTTCTATGGAGGTTCCAAATAATTTTTTTCAATTGAGTGAGCCTGAAAATTTTCGTAAAATGGTTTCAGTCGCTGGCCATTGACTATGAACCGCCTTCCTGACTCTTCACTTTCTATTCCAACGGCACCATGAGAGAACACTTCAGTAACAACGAAAGGCCCTTGCCATCGTGATCGAAGCTTACCTGGAAACAATTTCAACACAGAATTATAAAGTAAAACCCGTTGTCCTACTGAGAAATGCTTTTGAGCTATTTTCCTATCATGAAACAACTTGGTCTTGTCTTTATAAATAGAAGCGTTCTCATAAGCATCGTTACGGATTTCCTCTAATTCTTGGATATCTAACTTCCTCGCCCCTCCAGCATGGTCGAGCTCCATATTACACTGTCGAACCGCCCAATAAGCTTTATGCTCCAACTCCACTGGAAGGTGGCAAGCTTTGCCAAAAATGAGCCTGTACGGGGTCATTCCAATTGGTCCTTTATATGCCGTTCGATAAGCCCACAATGCGTCATTAAGCCGAAGACTCCAATCTTTTCTGTTGGGTCGAACTGTCTTCTCCAAAATAGCTTTTATCTCCCTATTTGAGACTTCGGCTTGTCCATTCGTTTGGGGATGGTATGCCGTAGCTATACGGTGATGGACTCCATACTTCGCCAACAGTGCCTCCATGATTTTATTGCAAAAGTGGGTGCCACGATCACTAACTAGGGCTCGAGGCGTGCCAAACCTGGAAAAAATAGTTCGTTTTAGAAATTCCACAACGGTCTTAGCATTATCATTGCGAGTAGGCTTTGCTTCAATCCATTTAGAAACATAGTCTACTGCGAGAATTATATACCTATTGCTAAATGATGAAATAAATGGGCCCATGAAGTCAATGCCCCAAACATCAAAGATTTCGCATACATGAACCGGGGATAAAGGCATCTGATTTCGTTTAGTGATGTTACCTATTCGTTGGCACCTTTCGTAAGACTTACAGAAGTTATACGCATCTCGAAAAATTGTGGGCCAATATAGCCCATATTCGAGCACCTTATGAGCGGTCCTCTTAGGGCCAAAATGTCCTCCGCAAGCTTCAGCTTGACAAAAATTAAGGATAGAGATTACCTCATTTTCTGCGACACATCGTCGAATCATCTAGTCCGAACAGTGTTTCCACAAGTATGGGTCGTCCCAAATGTAGTATCGAGCTTCTCGTCTAAGCTTATCCTTCATGGAACGTGCTAACTCAGTGGGTAACGAGCCTGTGGCTAGAAAATTTACCATATCTGCGTACCATGGGAGATGTGCTTCCGTCGAGAACAGACTTTCATCAGGGAATTCTTCCTTAATAGGGATGTCGTCAAAAGGCACTTTAATTCTGCTCAAGTGATCAGCCACTAAATTCTCACATCCCCTTTTGTCTCGAATTTCGACGTCAAACTCTTGAGCGACAAAATCCACCTAATGAGCCTTGGTTTTGCATCTTTCTTTGCGATCAAATACGAGTCTTTGCATGATCGAAAAAATAATTACTTTAGATCCCAACAAATAAGGTCGAAACTTATCTAAAGCAAATACTACGGCCAAAAGTTCTTTTTCGGTAGTGGTGTAGTTGCTCTGTCTGCCGCATCCAAGGTTTTGAGGCATAGCAAATGACATGGGGTTCTTATCTATCCTTTGTCCTAACACGGCTCCTACACTACGTTAAGCTTGCGTCGCACATAATTTCAAATGGATACTTCCAATTGGTAATTTTGCACTATAGGAGCGGAGACCAACTTACGCTTAAGTATATCAAAAGCCTCCTTACATACGGCTAAACTCGAATTGCTTATCTTTCGCAACAACTCACAAAGTGGTTCCGCTATTTTCAAAAAAATTTTATAAAGCGCTGTAGAACCTCGCATGGCCAAGAAAAGAGCGAATTTCCCTAATGAGAGAGGATAAGGTAAGGAATTTATAACGTCAATTTTGGCCTTATCGACCACAATTCCCCTAGAAGAGACTATGTGCCCTAGAATTAAACCCTTGTCTACCATAAAATGACACTTTTCATAATTTAAGACAAGATTGAATTCTATACACACAACTCAAAATTATCGTTAAGTTTTAAGGCATTCATCAAAACAATTCCCATAAACAGTAAAATCATCCATAAAAATTTCGATAATCTTTTCCACATATTCAGAAAATATACTCATCATGCATCTCTGGAAAGTGGCCGGTGCATTGCAAAGACCGAATGGCATCCTCCTGTACGCAAATGTACTAAAAGGGCATGTAAGTGTGGTCTTCTCTTGGTCCTTTGGTGCGACTGGTATCTGAAAGAAACCTGAATATCCATCAAGACAGCAAAAATGAGTTTTTCCAGCTAACCTTTCAAGCATTTGGTCAATAAAGGGAAGGGGAAAATGATCTTTTTTAGTGTAGGAGTTCAACTTCCTATAATCTATGCAGACACGCCACCCATTTTGCACTCGGGTTGCCACCAAATCACCTTCGGCATTTTTCTTTACTGTCACGCCCGTTTTCTTGGGCACGACTTGCACCGGACTTACCCATCTGCTATCCGAAATGGGGTAGATTACATCAGCATCCAAAAGCTTGATTATTTCATTTTTTACTACCTCCATCATATTCGGATTTAGTCGTCTTTGCGCTTCTCGCCTCGGTTTCGTGCCCTCCTCCACGTAGATCCTGTGTGTGCATGTCAACGGGCTTATTCCCTTTAAATCTGCAATGCTCCAACCAATTGCCTCCTTGTGACTTTTCAATACACGAACCAAACTTTCCTCTTCGTGGGAAGAGAGTCGATTGGAGACTATGACTGGTAGGGTATCATCGTCACCTAAAAACGCATACTTCAGATGTTCAGGTAGCGGTTTCAATTCCAATTCTGGTGCCTGCATAACAGAGGGCAAAAGCTTAGTACCTGGGGATAACAACTCATTAACGGATTCAAATTTATCAAATTTAAAACCATAAATGGATTCAAAATTTTCTTCCACTAATGAGTCGATTATATCGACACAATTCACGCTCAAAATTTCACTAGGGTGGCTAATAGCATCGTAGACGTTAAATTTCACGATCTCCCCATCAAACTCCATCGTGAGGGTTCCACTTTGAACGTCAATTTTAGTACTAGCTGTACTAAGGAATGGTCGTCCCAACAAGATATCTGAAGATCCTGGAGCACTGTCCTCCTCCATTTTTATCACGTAGAAATCTGCGGGAAAGATAAGTTCGTTAACTTTTACCAACACGTCCTCGAGGACTCCTTCGGGATGCACAACGGACCTGTCTGCCAACTGAATAATAACACCTGTTTTTGTCAAAAAACCTACGTTAAGTGATTCATAAATAGAATAGGGCATTACATTTATGGAGGCTCCTAGATCACACATAGCCTTTTTAATTCCCACACCAAATGAGTCTGAAGTTTTTGCTCTAGTAATCAACTGTAATTTTCTATTCAATTTTTATTGGTGGGGAAATTGACCTTTGTCATTGAATGCGATGCCTTGCTGTTATAAGTGCATAGCTCTTTACCCTCTTACGATTCTGACATTTTTATCATTTCGTCACCAAGATTACCTTCATAAAATCATCCATGTTTCTTAATTTCATACAGATCTAAGTCCAAGTTCTACAAAACCAGTTCCCGATGAGATAAAAGCTGCTCAGGCTCTGGACGAATCTTACACGGAAAAGCTCCCTGTTTTGGTATCTAATGTTTTCTATGCATAACGTCATCTTTTTATGAACTTGTTTCATGTTTTTCTTTCATATGATTTGCATCTTAATAACAAGTGTTTGTGATGCTTCAATGGACCTACCTCACTCCAAACACAAACTATCTTCTCTTTTAGATGTTAAAAGCGGCAACAACTCAAGCCATCTCGGAGATATTCCTCCCGCCAATCTTTCATGTTTCACTCGTGTATGGATTTAAAAAAATTGAAGCGATCAAGTGATCCAATGAGCAAAGAAAAAAGTTGTTAATTCATCGGGAGGAAAAATTGCAATATCAAAATCATGATGTTATTGATTTGGTGGTCACTTCCATCGATAAACAACAAAGTAAAGAGCAACAACTATGTTCTATGAAGAAACGCAAAGCACTACTTATAGAGCATGATAAAAGTTCCAATGTTAATGCATCATGTCGTAACCATTTTTTTTGAAAAACGGGAATCGACTTGGATTTTGAAAACGAAAATAAAACGAGAGTCGCCACCGATCTTTATTTGGTGTGATCGGATCACCACTATTTTAATAAAACATTTTAGTTTACTAAAACAGTATTTTGGTCTACGAATTTTGAGAAAACGGGTTCGGGAGTCGGTTACGTGCGAGGAAGGGTTAGCACCCTCGTCACGCCCAAAATTGGTACCAAATTGATTAATCAAAGTCTCAATGTCGAAAGTTGAAAATTTTAAAAAGAATTTAAAAATTCGATCCCTTTTTTTCTAAAATATTTGAATTTTCTCGAATTTGAATATTAAGATTCTCTCGCTCCGAAGGAACAAAATACCACATCCAGTACGTTAGGACGCGTTAATTTAAATCCTCGAATCCAAGATCATCTCATAATTCCCGAGACTCATGCATTAAAAATATCAAAAGGATATTCGATTGTTTGGCCAAGCAAAAAAATCGAAACCCAGCACGTAGGGCACGATCTCTCGAATTTCCAAATGCAGAATATCGCCTTGGTTTAGAAAATCTCATCTCGAAATAACGAAATGTCACATCCAATACGTTAGGACACAACATATCGAATTCTCGAGAAAAAGCTTTTATTTTAAACTCGTATTTGGTTTTAAAAGGATATTCTGTTATTTAGGCTAAACGAGAAAAATCGAAACCCAGTAAGTTAGGGCACGATTTTCTCGAATTTCCAAAACGCGAAATATTGCCTTTATTTTTGAAGATTTTCATTTTAAAACGATAGCGAGTATAATATTTAAAAGACATGTGTGATTTGTTCGGATTTAAAAAAACGACGATCTAAGTTGGATAAATATGTTGGGATTTAATTCATGATACAATGACATGAAATAACAATGTACAATGAGCATGGAATAATAATACATGAATAAGATATTACACAAGTGAATGACAATAATAATATGAGAATACAGATAAAGGAGTCACAGTACATGCAATTGCAATAATTTCCCAACATACACCATCTAGCTACTAACATTGATAATCAAAGACTCATGAATTAAATAATATATACAACAATTTCTAAAAATATATAGCAAATCAAAATAAATCACATGAAAAACAAATTTTAGAATGATAACAAATGAATTTAAAATAAATAATGCGAAAGAAAGAAATTTGGCATCAACAATATACAAAACAATTTAAAAATAGATAAAATGTATAAGAAGATTTTAAAGTATATGTGAAGAAAATATTTAAGTGAACAATATGTAAAATAGATTAAAATAAATAACAAATAAAGGCATGGAAATGACTTAAAATGAATAACATAATAAAATAAAATAAAAATCAGTAATATACACAAAAGTTTTAGAGAAAAAAGTATATAACATTTTATAATAGTCGACAATCCAAAAATATATACATATGAAAAGGGGTAAAAATGGATAATATATGTGAAAGTTTAAGAAATAAACAATATATATATATATATATATATATAAAAATCTAAAAACAAGTGTTGAATAAAAGGTTTTTAATAGATAATATAAAAGTTTTGAAATAAATAAATGTCAAATTTGCGAAAATAAATTGAAACTAAACAAATTTGGAACTAAATCAGAATAGAAATGAAGTTAAAGGTATAAACTATAACAAAATAAATAAATGAGGGCTATATTGAAATTAGAGTGAGAATTAAGGGCTAAAATTGCAATAAGTTTTAAAAAAGGGGGCGAATAAGGACCACATCGCCGTGCGCGTAAACTCACAGGGACCAAATGGGTGAATAACCCAGCCTCTTGGTGCGCAGCGTTTAAAACGGCCAAGGGTCGGATCGAATTGAAATGAAACAGAAATAACAGGGCCGAATCGCAAAGGGGAAAACATGAAATGGGACTTAATCCGCTAGCGCCGCAAAAATGGGGGACCGATCGCGCAAATATTCCTTTTAAGGAATATGCGCTGTGACCCTGTGTATCAAACGACGCCGTTTTATTGCATTTAAAAAGCCATCTTTTATGTTTGTTTTTTTATTCTTTCTTCTTCTAGAAATAAAAAAAAAAATGCAGGTTCTCTTCCTCTCCCCCTTTTGTGCCCGATGGTTAGGCTTCTTCGGCCATTCGTCGATGCCCGTCGCACCACCACCACATCTGGTGGCCGACGGCGCGCAAACATGGGCCTTAACGCCCCGTTCGAAGCCGCCCTTTTAAAGCCCCGACTCTCGGCCCCCGAAAACGAAGGGAGAGGGCCTTCGGCACCCCCTTTCTCGGCCAAGCTCTGGTGACGGCGTGAGCCCTCCGACGGCGTGCCCGCGTGGATTTAGGTAAGGTCCTTTTGCCTTTCTTTTTTATTCCGTTTGTTAAAGATTTCAAAAAATAAAAAATAAAAAAATGACAGTAAATAGCAATAGAAAAATAAAGCGAAATCAACCTTAAAGTTTTTTTTGATTGCTGATGATTCCTAAAAATTTCGGAAGAAGCATTACAGGGGGTTTATCTCGGTTTTTATAACCGATTTTACAGATCCGATTTTGGCCGCTTTTATTTTGTTTTTGTGTTATGTTTTGTCGTTTGCTATTTGTTCTTGGTTGTTGCGTGTTTCATTTGTTGTTGCAGGTGATGAAAGCGTGTCGAGGCGCGCGGCGGTGGTGGCGAGTGTGGAGGTCACTGATGGAGGCAGATGGAAGGTCGGCTGGCTAGGTTATTTTAGGGTTTTGAAACCTTAAAATTTTTGAAAAAATTAATGTTTTGGGCTGTCGGACCTTTCAGATTTTGGGTTGTGGTCATGTAATTGGTTTGGGTCAAAATTGGCACATATACAATTGCCCCTCTTTGCTCGTTGTCGTGTAATGAGAGCGAAGCAAAGACTTTAAAAAGGGCCAATTTTGTCTAGTCTCTTCAAATCTTGATTTCTTTAGTGCTCCTTCGAATAGCCTCATTCCATTCCTCTGCATCTTCAGGGGGATAAGGTTTCGTGTCTTCGATCCGCTCTCGCAACTTTAGGAATGCCGGACTTGCTATCTTTGATGCGCTCCGCACATCGGGAATGCCGGACCTGCTATCTTCGATCCGCTCCCGCACTTCGGGAATGCGGACACTGCTATCTTCGATCCGCTCCCGCTCGTCGGGAATGCGGACCTCATCGTCTTCGATCCGCTCGCCGCGCGTCGGGAATGCCGGACCTGCTATCTTCAATCTACTCCTGCGTCGGGAATCACGGACTCTCGTCTTCGACCGCTTCCCGCGCACGTCGGGAATGCCGATCCGCTATCTTCGATCTACTCTCGCACGTCGGGAATGCCAGACTGCTATCTTCTATCCGCGCTTCGCACGTTAGGAATGCCGACCGCCGCTTCGACCGCTCCCGCGACGTCGGGAATGCGGACCTCATCGCCTTCGACCGCTCTTGCACGCCGAAATGCGGACTGCTGCTATCGACCGCTGCTCGTGACGCCGGGAATGCGGACACTGCTATCTTCGATCTACTCTCGCATGTCGGGAATGCGGACTCCATCGTCTTCGATGCGCTCCTTGCACGTAAGGAATGCGGACCGCTATCTTCGATCCGCTCTCGCGACGTCGGGAATGCGGACCCATCGTCTTCAATCCGCTCCCGCGACGTCGGGAATACCGGACCTGCTTGTCTTCGATCCGCTTCCCGCACGCCGGGAATGCGGACCTACTATCTTCGATCTGCTCTGACGTCGGGAATACGGACTCTTTGTCTTCGATCCGCTCCAAAGACGTCGGGAATGCGGACACCGCTATCTTCGATCCGCTCCCGCGACGTCGGGAATGCGGACTGTTGTCTTCGATCCGCTCGCGCGTCGGGAATGCGGACACCGCTATCTTCGATCTGCTCAGACGCCACGGACGATATCTCTGTCAACAAAATTTGGGACCGTTTGGTCAACAACATAAGCACCGAACAATTTCATCTTCTTCAATGATGATGAGATACCTCCAGGTGGTATGGGATCTACAAAGGCTCTACACATAACCACACGATGCAAAGGATATACGTTGCCAGGGGTGTCAGTGGATAATGGATCGGCCTTGAATGTCTTACCCTTGTCCACCCTAAACAAGTTGCCCGTGGATAGCTCCCACATGAAAACGTGACAAAATGTTGTGAGAGCTTTCGATGGCACTGAAAGAAAGGTCATGGGGAGGATCGATATACCTCTTCAGATTGGTCCGAGTACATACGAAGTGGACTTCTTAGTGATGGACATCAAGCCTTCTTACAACTGCCTGCTAGGAAGACCTTGGATTCATTCGGCCGGGGCAGTGCCCTCCTCACTACACCAAAAGTTAAAATTAGTAACTGAAGGTAGATTGGTCACAATAAACGCCGAGGAGGATATCATAGCATCTGTTACCAGTGACACTCCATATATAGGGGCAGACGACGAAGTGATAGAATGTTTTTTTCGATCACTTGAGTTTGTCAACGCTACCTTCATCGTCGAAGGCAACATGATCCCTATCCCCAAAATATCCAAATCCACAAAGATAGGCTTGCAAATGACAGTAGGGAAAGGAGCCTTACCAGGAAAAGAACTCGGGAAAAGCCTTCAAAGAAAGACTAAGGTACCAGTGCTGAAAGAAAAACGAGACCGCTTCGGTTTAGGATTCAGGCCAGATGTGAAGTAAAAAAGGAAAGAGGTAGGGGAAAAGCAAGAAAGAAGAAGGGCGCGCTTAAGCGGAGAAGAAGTCAAATAGGAGCCAATGACCTTTCCTCATTTATCGAAGAAATTTGTTTCAGGAGGGACCATATACCCTGAACAAAGAATGGTAGGAAAAGAAGTAGTGGTGGAAATATTAGGAAATTTGAGCTTAAACGCTGTATCCGAGGAAGGAACCGAAGAAAGAGATTCATCTGGGATTTGCCCTTACCCTTCTAGGAGTGTTCTGAACAATTGGACCATGGAAGAGATTCCTGTAACCTTTAGAATTAATTCAGAGTAATGTTCAAAACACACTTGTTGCCCTAAGCCTAGGAGCAATAAGAATCCTTTTGTTAAATAGGCATATGTCCAAATATCTTATTTCAATAAAACGAACCTTTTTTGTATCATTTTTGAGCAAGTGATCTTTTATCCTTTTCATTCATAACCAAATATTCTTTACATTTCATTCATAACCAATCATGCAAATAATTATTCTTAGATTTTTTTGCTTTTGTACTTTTCTTTACCTTTCTGACAGGTCCCCAGATATCAATGATATGAGCAACACTGTTACTAACTCAGAATCTCTTTTTGAGCAAGATGTGGGTATGGACGATTCTCAGGATTTTAAAGGCGACTAGGACCGTAACATATCTCTTGATTTGTTAATGATGGTAGAGCAAGACGAGAAACAAATCTTACCTCACAAGGAGTCAGTGGAAGTTGTGAGCTTAGGAGAAGGAAAAGAGTTGAAGATTAGGGCTAGCATTACCACAGAAACAAAGCGATACCTCATCGAGTTACTCCAAGAATTCAAGGACGTCTTCGCTTGGTCATTCCAGGACATGCCTGGGTTAAATACAGATATCGTGGTACACCGACTACCCATAAAGAAAGAGTGTAAGCCAGTTCAATAGAAGCTCCGAAGGATGGGGCCTGATGTTTTGTTGAAGATAAAAGAAGAGGTCATGAAGCAATTTGATACCGGTTTCTTGCATGTGGTTAAGTACTCAGAGTGGGTAGCCAATATAGTACCCGTTCCTAAGAAAGACGGGAAGGTACGGATGTGTGTGGATTATAGGGATTTGAATAAGGCTAGTCCGAAAGACAATTTCCCTTTGCCTCACATTGATACCTTGGTAGACAACACGGCTGGTTATTCACTTTTCTCTTTCATGGACGGCTTCTCCGGGTACAATTAGATTAAGATGCACCCCGAAGATATGGAGAAGACTACGTTCGTAACCATGTAGGGAATATTTTGTTATAAGGTAATGCCCTTCGGACTGAAAAATGCGGGGGCAACATATCAAAGAGCCATGGTAACCCTTTTCCATGATATGATGCACAATGAGATTGAAGTCTACGTAGATATATGATTGCAAAGTCCAGGACTGAGAAAGAGCATGTACAAGTCTTGAGAAAACTGTTCCTAAGGTTGAGGAAATTTCAACTGAAGCTCAATCCAGCAAAATATACCTTCGGGGCTAGGTCGGGAAAGTTGCTAGGATTTGTAGTCAGCGAAAAAGGGATTGAGATTGATCCAGATAAAGTAAGGGCTATCCAGGAGTTGTCTCCACCACGTACTCAAAAAGAAGTTCGAGATTTCCTAGAAAGACTAAACTACATCGCCCGGTTCATTGCACAACTAACGGAGAAGTGTGACCCTATATTCCGTCTTCTTAGGAAACACAACCCAGGTGTATGGAATGAGGAGTGCCAGGAAGCTTTTGATAAGGTCAAGCATTACTTGTCCAGAGCCCCAGTACTGATGCCACCTTGCCCAGATAAACCACTGATATTGTATTTGGCGGTATTTAAAAATTCTATGGGGTGCGTACTAGGCCAGCACGATGAGTCGGGAAGGAAGGAAAGAGCGATATACTATCTCAGCAAGAAGTTCACTGAATGCGAGACAAGATATTTGCCAATTGATAAGCTGTGTTGCGCTTTGATTTAGACGACCCGGAGGTTGAGACAGTACATGCTATACCATACCACTTGGCTTATCTCAAAACTAGATCCTCTCAAGTACATGATGGAGTCGACCGCATTGAATGGAAGAATGGCTCAGTGGCAGATCTTATTTTCTGAGTTCGATATAATCTATGTAAATCAAAAGGCCGTAAAGGAAGTGCAATAGTAGACTTTTTAGCCAGCAGGGCCTTAGAAGATTACGAGCCACTGAAGTTTGATTTCCCGAATGAGGACCTAATGTATGTGGCAACCACTGAAGAATGCGCTCAAAAGGAGGATCATCCTTGGAAACTAAATTTTGACGGAGCTTCAAACGCAGTGGGTAACGGAATTGGGGCAGTCCTAGTATCCCTAAACGGAGATCATTATCCTTTCACGAGCAAATTGGATTTTGATTGTACAAATAACATGGCCGAATACGAAGCATGCATCATGGGTATCCGTACAGCCATTGAACGCAAAATAAAAATGTTAGAGGTATATGGCGATTCTGCCCTAGTGATCTATCAGCTCAGGGGCGAATGGGAAACAAGAGATCCCAAGTTGATCAGTTATCGGAAGCTGGTTTTGGAGTTAACTAAGGAGTTTGATGACATCATTTTCTTTTACCTCCCACGAGAAGAGAACCAGATGGCCGACGCATTGGCTACCTTAGCTTCTATGATCAGAGTAAACAAACAAGAGGAAGTGAAGCCTATCCAAATGAGTATTTATGAGGTTCCGGCACATTACTACAACATCGACGAAGAAGAAGGAAAAGATGATCACCCTTGGTATCATGATATACTGCAATATGTGAAGAATCGTGAGTATCCCGATCAAGCCACCGAGAACGATAAGAGGACGCTGAGAAGACTGGCCAGTGATTATGCCTTAGATGGAGAGATCCTATATAAGAGAAGGAAGGATTATGTGCTTTTAAGATGCGTGGATACTGTTGAAGCTAAGAAAATCCTGGAAGAAGTTCATGAGGGTGTCTGTGGAACGCACGTTAATGGTTTTACAATGGCCAGACAGATCATGAGATTCGGGTATTATTGGTCCTCTATGGAAGGAGACTGCATCAGCTATGCCAAGAAGTGCCATAAATGCCAAATTTACGGAGATAAGATCCACGTGCCTCCTTCGCCTCTTCACGTCATGACTTCTCCATGCCCATTCTCTATGTGGGGCATGGACGTTATTGGACCAATCTCACCAAAGGCTTCGAATGGACACCGATTTATCTTTGTGGTTATCGACTACTTCACCAAGTGGGTGGAAGCCACTTCATATGCAAATGTTACAAAATCGGAAGTCAGCAAGTTCTTAAAAAATGAGATCATATGAAGATATGGAATGCCCGAAAGGATCATATCTGATAATGCACTGAACTTGAACAATAGTACCATAGCGGAGGTCTGCAGGCAGTTTAAGATCAAGAACCACAACTCTTCGCCGTACCGTCCAAAAATGAATGGCGCAGTCGAGGCAGCCAATAAGAATATCAAGAGAATTGTGGGAAAAATGACCGAGACTTGCAGAGATTGGCATGAAAAGTTACCATTTGCTCTTTATGCTTATCGAACATCAGTCAGAACCTCTACTGGGGCAACCCCTTTCTCCTTAGTTTACGGAATGGAGGAAGTACTTCCTATTGAAGTTGAGATCCCTTCCCTTCGAGTCTTGTCTGAACTGAAGTTGGATGAATCAGAATGGATTCAATCTCGGTATGATCAGCTGAACCTAATCGAAGAAAAGAGGCTAAGAGCCATTCGTCATGGACAAATGTACCAAAAGCGAATGATGTGAGCTTATAATAAGAAGGTTCGCCCTAGAGAGTTCCATGAGGGAGACCTTGTTTTGAAGAAGATCCTTCCCATACAGAAGGACTTCAGAGGAAAATGGATGCCGAATTGGGAGGGACCTTATGTGGTCAAGAAGGCTTTCTCTGGAGGAGCGTTGATTTTGACAGAGATGGACGATAAAAGCCTATCTAATCCTGTGAACTCAGATTCAGTCAAGAAATACTTCGCCTAAAAAAAAAGGAAATGGCCCAAAACGAAAACCCACAAAGGGCGTCTTGGGGCTAAAAAAGAGGAAATGGACCAAGGCAAAAACCTGAAAGGGCGTCTTGAGCTCAAAAAAAAAAGGGGAAAGAAAAAAGAAAAGAAAAGAGGAGAGGCCAAGGTGAAAACCTGCAAAGGGCACCTTGAGACCAAAGGGGTTTTGAATTGAAAACCCAAGAATGGGCAATTCGAATTGTTGATTGAAGGGGGGGCATGTAATAGTCTTGCTATGTCCGAACTAACAAGAAGGAGAGACGTTACATCTTGGGGCATCAACGAAGTCTTCTAAGTCCGTCAAATACCCATCAGGTTCAAAAGGGGACATCAAGAAATTTTGTGCAGAGAAGTTCATGCTATGATATCTGGGGCACCTATTTTCGTGTTATTCATTTTATATTTCAGCAAATTTTTCTATTCCTGATTAATTTATTCAATTTTGCTTCTTTAGCAAATTTGCTTTCTTAACTTATTCTCGTTTTGTACTTTGTCAAAGTCTGATCTTTTGATCGATTTGTTCGTTTCGAGCTTTGCTCTCAATGAAATTTCACCTTGTCCATTATGATAATCTTTTTCAAACATTTTCATTGAAACAACGATTAATGGACTATTAATATTTAAAAGGATTTTTGCATACTATTCTGAAAACTTCTAAATATTACAAGAACCTGAAGTGAGACCATTATTTAGAACTAATCAGGTTCAGGGGTTGGCAATAATTGAGAAAAAGTGATCCAACTTGTGACCCTCAAAGATATCGACTGAATAAGAAGACAAGTGTAATGCGTCAACTCTGATGGATGGCGAACAGTGACAACCCTAAGCATCAAAAAGGGATCATTTCATTTTGCATTCATACATCATCATTCAAAGCACATTTAGTTAGGAGCATTTGACTCATTCTGATCATTGCATCTTAATCATTGTGGAAAATCATCATTCTCATGGCATTCTGCAAAAGTCGTCCTAAGCATGTTTAGTTAGGAGCATTTGAGTCATTCCGATCATAGCATCCACATCATTTGCATAAGCATAAACATATAAAACCGAGTCTATAGGATATGTCCCCCAGAGGGCGGTGTAGCAACATCGGTGGATTCACGATCCTATCTCCCGACCAGCAGATGGGAACGGATCGAAGATAGCAGTGTCGGCATTCCGACGTCGAGGCAGAGCAGATCGAAGATAGCAGTCCGGCATTCCCGACGTGCGAGGAGCGGATCGAAGATAGCAGGTCCGCATTCCTAACGCAAGAGCGGATCGAAGATAGCGGTGCCGCATTCCCGGCGCAAGGGGAGCAGATCTAAGATAGCAAGTCTGGCATTCCTGACGTGCAGGAGCAGATCGAAGATAGTAGGTCCGCATTCCGGCGACGCGGAGCGGATCGAAGATAGCAGTCCGCATTCCCGACGTGCGAGAGCGGATCGAAGATAGCAGTGTCCGCATTCCCGGCGTGCGGAGCAGATCTAAGATAGCAGGTCTGGCATTCCTAACGTGCAGGAGCAGATCGAAGATAGCAGGTCTGGCATTCCTGACGTGCAGGAGCAGATCGAAGATAGCAAGTCTGGCATGCCAGACGTGCAGGAGCAGATCAAAGATAGCAAGTCTGGCATTCCTGAAGTGCAGGAGCAGATCGAAGATAGCAGGTCTGGCATTCCTGACGTGCAGGAACAGATCGAAGATAGTAAGTCTGGCATTCCTGAAGTGCAGGAGCAGATCGAAGATAGCAGATCTGGCATTCCTGAAGTTGCAGGAGCAGATCAAAAACATCAGATCTTGTCTCACTGAGTTTGCAGTGGAGCAGATTCAAAGCGACAATCCCTACACCCCTGAGGTTGCAGTGGGTCAAAGCGAGGCTACCTGAAGAAGAAGCGAAGCGCCAAGACTCGGCAAGACCGGGCAAATTTTGTCCTTCTAAAGTCTTTGCTCTGTTCTCGTTACACGACAACGAGCAAAGAGGGGCAGCTGTACAGGCCCAAATCTGCCCGGGGCCCAACAGAATTCAATACCAAAATAAACAAATAATAAATCGTCGAAAATAAATGTCCATTTACAGTTTAGCCCAAATCAAACAGACCCAAATTGAATTATACCCAACAAGCCCAAACCCAAGTCCAATTTATCGGCCCGGTACAAGGGAAAAGAAACAACGACCACAAACCCTAGTCCCCTAATGCACTTGCCGACCTTTGGCCTCCTCAGGGGACACCACGCACGTTGCCGGTAGCCACTATGCGCGCCGATCACCACCATCGGCCCTGCACCACTACCTACAAAATACAAAAGGAACACGCAACAGAAACCAAGCGAAAACAACAAGAATAAAAATGAAAAAATAGCAGAGGCCACATGCAAATAGTAGAGAAAACAAAATGGAAAAAACAAAAGCAACAGAAAAAAACAAAATGGAAAGGAACAAATCCGAATCTGTAAAAATCGGTTATAAAAACCGAAGTAAAGCATTGTAAAAAGCCTTCGAGATTTTTTACAAACAATCAGAAATCGAAAAGCAAAAGGTTGATTCCGTTTTTATTTTGCTGTTCCTGTTCGTCTTTTTGTCTTTATTTTTTATTATTTTAAAACTTTCAAAAAAACAAACTCAAAAAAATAAAAAAGGGAAGGGACCTTACCTGAGCCCGTGGACGCGTCATCGGAAAACTCATACCGTCGCCGCAAATCGAATTCAGGGAAAGAGGGTTAGGGGGGTTTGGCTGCGTTTTCGGGACACCGAAGGTCAAGCCTTCGACAAGGGGCTTCGAATGGGGCGAGACTCCCCTCACCACGTGCCGTTGGCCACCGTGCGATGATGGTGTGACGGCCGGTGGATAGCTCACCGGAGGAGTCCAAACGAGAGGAAGAAAGGAGAAACTTTAAAGTTTCAGTTTTTTCTCCCCTCTGAACTGAGATTGAAACAGAATAGGGAAAGGGGGGTTTTAAAATTTGAGTGAAACGGCGCCGTTTGCCAAGGGGGATCTGCGCATATCCTTTTAAAAGGGATAATTGCGCGCTTGGTCCCCCCTTTCTTCGGTGTCTGTTGATTAAATCCCCTTTCATGTTTCTTTTTTTTTTTGCGATTTGGCCCTATAATTTCCCTTTCATTTCAATCCAATCCGCGCTTTTGTCAACAGAAACAAAGTGCATTAGGGGTTGGGCTATTTGCCCATTTGATCCCCGTAAGTTCACACGCGTCTCGTTGTGGTCCCTGTTCGTTTTTTGATTTATTGCGATTCTGGTCCTCATTGTTTCATTCTGGTTTCAACCTGGTCTTCAACCTGTTTTAAAGAATTTATTTATTTTTTTTCTTTTCCCTCAAAATATTATTATTACTATTATTATTTATTTTGAGTTTGTATATTTTTTATTTAACCAAATGTGTACTGATTATTTTAAATTGTAACATTATTTTTTAAATTGTTTCATATATTATTTGCTTTATTATGTGTTTTATTTTAAATTATTTTGTCAATTATTTTTCCTTTTAAATTGCTTTATGTATTATTTCTTTTAAAATTGTTTAATTCATTATTTTTTTGACTGCTAATGTTGATACTTAAATCGTGTAAGCTATGTGATCATCATTCTTGCATGTATTATGATTTGTTTGTTCGTATTTCTATATCATTAATATTATTATCGTCATCATTATTATTGTTCATATTATTGTTATATTATTGTTATTACTATTATTATTCATGCATGTCAATATTTTAGATTAATAATTCCAATGTTATGTATCATGTGTATTATGTTATCGTTACGCCAAATTCATGTCATATCACCATTATTTGTCGAGCATAACCCCCGTTCATGCTTTAAATGATGTTTCTTTAAAACATAATCTATTGAACGTGTACCGTTTTTACAATTTTTTATAAATTTTATCCAAAAAATAAAAGTTTTCAAAAAACAAGGCAATGTTCTATGTTTGGAAACCCGAGAGATCGTGCCCTACGTACTGGGTTTCGGTTTTTTCACTTGGCCAAACAGTCGAATATTCTTTTGATATTTTTAATGCATGAGTCTCGGGAATTATGAGATGATCTTGGATTCGAGGATTTAAATTACCGTGTCCTAACGTACTGGATGTGATAATTTGTTCCTTCGGAGCGAGAAAATCTTGACATTCAATTCGAGAAAATTCAAATACTTTTAAAGAGATCGTATTTTTTAAAATCTTTTAAAATTTTCAACTTTCGACATTAAGACATTAAATAATCAATTTGGTACCAATTTTGGGCGTGACGAGGGTGCTAACCCTTCCTCGCACGTAACCGACTCCCGTACGAGCCCAATTTTCTCGGGGCCCAACTAGGTGGCCCAAAAATAATACAAGGCCCGAATTAAAATGGCCCAATGGCCAAAAAACAGTAAACACAAAAAAAAGGGAAACCCTAATGCAGCAGCAAACCCTAAGTGGCCTAGCCGCTTATGCCATTGGCCACCGCCCACCACGCCTCGCTGCTCGCTCGCACGCCTCGCATCGATTGTGACCTACAAGGACAAAGGCGACAACAGCACGCAAGCAAAAACAAATGAAGAAGAAAATGACAGGATAATAAATAAAACAAAATGAAAAAAACAAAGTAACAGAAAAACAAAACGGAAAAGAACAAATCCGAATCTGTAATAATCGGTTATAAAAACCGAAGTATAGCTTTGTATTTTTCCCTCCGGATTTTTTAAGAACTATCAAAAATCAAAGAAACAAAAATTATAAGGTTGTTTTTTAATCTCTCTGTTTTTATTTTCTTTCTTTTAACACTGTTTCATTACCTTTTTTATTTTTATTTACTGTTTTTTTGTGAAACCTAATACAAATACTAAAAAGGAAATAAGAAAAAACGAAGGGACCTTACCTTGTGCACTCCGTCGGCCGTCGGACATGGTGGCGTTGCCCGAACAGAGGTACCCTAGCAGAAGAAGAGAGAAATGGGGAAGGGGGCGTTCTCTGTTTTTTTTAGAAAGGGAACTGAATAAAAAAAATAAAAGAAGGGTTTTATAACAGATGAAACGGCACCGTTTGGCTTTATGATAGCTGCGCATATCCCTTCAAAGGGATATTTTTGCGCGATGGCCCTCTCCCTTTTTCTCGCGCCTCTGATTTCAGCCCAGTTAGCATTTTTTTTCCTTTTTTACATTTTACCCCACTATTTCTATTGCGATTTAATTTAGTCCTTGTAACATCCTAAACGTGGGCCTGCGCATTAATGTGATAGTTTAATGTGTTAAATTGAGATTTTAAGGATCGGGCTGACTTTTTAATTAAATATATGGATTAGGGTTTAAATTAGTGCTTTGGGTATTTTAAAGTGATATATTGGGCTTTAAAAATTTGGGATAGGTGGCTAATACATGGTGTTAGCTTATAATTTAAGTAGATAGTTAATTAAATGACAAGCTGGGCTTGTGGCCCAAAGAATTGAGGAGCTTTAAGTGGGCATAAGGTGGCGTCATAAGGGAGAAGGAGTTTGGGCCTAGTATGGCCACTTAGAGCCCAAATTTTAAGATAAAAAAATTCGGCACTTAGGAACCTTAGGAGTGGACGGCACACTAGCTACAAAATAGGGATTTTAATTCTTTTATTTTAGTGATAAATAGGAAGATAATGAAGAGAAAGAAGAGGGCTATTTTTGAGGAGATAAGGGATTAAGATAAAAGCTATCGATGATAATGCAGAGTTGGTAGAAAATCCAACTCTAGGAAGGGAGCATTGCCGAAATCTATATAAGCCAAGTGATCATCCATCTTTGTCATTCTTTTTCTTCCTCACCTAGTCGAATTTCTCTTCTTCTTTTCTCTCAAAACCTTTTCTTTGCCGCAACTCTCCAAACACAGTTACTTTCCCCTCTTCTCTTCTCAAAGCCGAATCTACAAGTGAAATCTTTGTTTCCCGAAGGTGCACCGTAAGCCGTATACTCCTCTTTAATCCGGTGAGTTTCGGGATTTCTCCTTTTTATGTGATTCCTTTATTTTTATCAAGCTCCTAATTCAAATCACTATTTCAAAGGCCCTGTCGATTATACTCTTTATCCCTAAAAGCCGAATCTGTTCTATTAAAGTCGATTTGGTGGAAAAGCCGAAGGTAGGGAGGTGACGTTTCTTAGGGATTTTCGGGATTCGACAGATAAGGCTCTACGTTAAGGATAATAGATCTTCGCGGTAACAGGTGTGTAATACCTCCCCACCATCTAGATCTGCCTATTATTGTATGTTCATATGTTTTATATGTTATGATAAATGCCGAAATCTCGGTTTATTGATGAAAGCCCGAGGAGGGTAAAAGCGGATCCCCAGGTTTGTAAATAATCTCTTTAAATGTTATAAGTAAAATGCTTGTATGTGATTGCATGGGTTGGGTTGTTGAAAGGAGGAAGTTATACGTTATATGTGTAGCGGCTAATGCCGTGAACTGTTATACGGGCTTCGGCCATTAAATGTTATACGGGCTTCGGCCATTAAATGTTATAAGGGCTTCGGCCATCATATGTGGATGAGCAGCAAGACTGCCATGATGGTGTGTAGCGGTGTGGGTCGATTGTAGAAATCCCCAATGGTGTGAACGGTTGGTATGGGGGTGTGTAGCGGATGGAAACCTAGGCAAATGGGTTGGGCCTTGCATATTATTTGCTATTAATTTTTATTATGATTATTACACTGTTTATTTTGTTTAATGGATTTAAGGCCCAAACTCTAGTGGTGCATGAGGGTTGCACGCTGAGTCTCGCGACTCACCCTTTTAATTAACATTTCAGGTGATACCTAGTGATTCGGACCGGGCTGGAGAGGAACGCAAGGTGGCCATGCAGAAGAATATGTGGATTTAGCAAAAAGACTCAAGTTATTATTTTATATTTTTAATTGGTGGATTTTAAAATTTCGTTGTAATAAGGCCATGGGCCACTAGTTTATATTTTGTTTTATTTTGGGCTTTAATTACTTTTAGTTATTTAATTTTTTTTATCTTAATTAAACTAAGGCATGTAATTAAGTTTGGTTTTATTTTACAAAGGAATATTCTATATGAAATATATTTGGGCTTTTCTGAAAAATACGACATGTTTGACAAAAATTTTCTTAGTGACATACCAGATCCGGTCGTAGCAATTGGGCTGGGTTTGGGGTGTTACAAATTGGTATCAGAGCCCGGTTCAAAACTTGGCTCTGGGGGTTTTTGGGCTCAAAACGTTTTCTAAAGTTAGGCTTTTGAAACATGCATGTTTTTAAATAATAACAGGTCTGTTAGCTCGGTATGGCACCTGCGTCTCCGGCCCAAGTCCGCCAGGTAAGTACTCCGAACCATTGTGTGATCTTTATATATGTGGGCTTAGTGGGCCTAGGGGGACGTAGACTAAGTTAGAATTAGAACTTGATGAACTTTAGGCTTAGTACAAACTACTTCTGGAAAAATTCATAAAGCTTAATTTCACTGAACAAACCCGTTAACGAGTCGCAAGGCTAGGGTGTGGTAACCGTCATACGCATGTCTAGGAAGGATCCGGAAGAGCCTGGTATTTAAGCAGTCCTAGTGACTCACCTCCTCTTCATTTGTAATCCTACAGTGCGTAGAGGACTATTCACCTTAGTCGAGTTAGGGTGTGGCAATAGCGACGCATGTCTAGGAGTGGATTCAGGAGAGCTTGGTATTTAAGCGATCCTAGCGACTCACCTCCTCTTCACTAGAATCCTACAGTGCGTAGTGACTATTCACCCTAGTTACGAGGGTGGTTGATGGGCTAAACCCTATGATTAAAACCCGAAAGGGATCAGCCATCTTTTTATAAAAAAAAAAATTCCCAAGTTTTGTAAAATTTTCAAAAATACCTTTGTTTTATGAAAAAAACAACAACAAACCCCATCAAAGTTTGAAAAATTACCAAATTACCCTTGTTTTGCGAAATGACCAAAATGACCCTGACTTGTAAAATTACCAAATTACCCTTGTTTTGCGAAATGACCAAAATAACCCTGACTTGTAAAATTACCAAATTACCCTTGTTTTACGAAATGACCAAAATGACCCTGATTTGTAAAATTACCGAAATACCCCCAGATTTCAAAAATCTCTGAAATACCCCCGGGTTTCCGAAATTACCGAAGTACCCCCGAATTTCCAAAATTTCTAAAGTACCCTGAATTTTCAAAATTTTCAAAATACCCCCGGGACTGCAAAATTACCAAAATACCCTTACTTCACAAAATCACCAAGGACCTTATTTTGAAAAATTACGAAAATACCCCTGTAGGACAAAATTATGAAAATACCCCTGGATAGTGAAAACGACAACAACAACAACAACAACAACAACACTTTTCTGTAATGAACGTGAGTTCATGAATGTTGATGATTGAATGAACTTGAGACTGTCTGGTGTGTATGAATTCGAAAGAACTACTTCTTAAAAACTACTACTCATAAGACTGTTCGCGATAAATCAGTGAAAAGAACTAATAATCCATAAAACTCTTAATCAGATAAACGCCAATCGGAGGAATGAGTTCAAGGGGTCGAGGACGTCTGCCGCGTGGATGCGGTAGGGGTAGAATGACCGCATCAGAGTCAGTAGGGTCTGGCCACGGATCGGGAAACGGGATACCGGAACTGCCGGCTGTAGAAGGAGAATTTTGGGATGAGGCGTCCGGAGATGATGCTGTATCTCAGGCAATGTTAAGGGTTTTAGAGAGGGTTGCTGGAGTAGGCATGGGCACAGGAGCCCGGAAATTGTGCTGTAAGCGGCTTAAGGCCAATGGAGCAGAAGTGTTTAGAGGAGTTGCTGGGGTAGCTCCTAACACAGCTGAGTACTGGATGGAAGCGACTGAGCGCATAATGGATGACTTAGACTTCACGGTAGAGGAAAAGTTAAAAGGGGTCGTGTCTCTCCTCCGAGATGAGGCCTACCAGTGGTGGCTCACGGTGAAAGAAGAATGCTAGTAGGCCGGATTGACTGGGACTTCTTTAAGGAGTCATTTCAGGGGAAGTATGTTGGGGCCAGCTATATAGATGCCCAAAGGAAGGCATTCTTGAACTTGGTACAGGGAAGTAGGTCTGTGGCTGAATATGAGGCGGAGTTTCTGCGCTTGAGCCGTTATGCTCGAGGAATGGTAGCGACGGAGTATGAACGTTGTGTTCAGTTTGAGGATGGGCTGCGGAGTGAGCTAAGGGTTCTGATAGCGCCGCAGCAAGAGAGAATATTTGCTGTGTTGGTAGATAAGGTTAAAATAGCTGAGGAAGTGAAATGGGTGGAGAAACAAGAAAGGGATAAGGATCGGGGTAAGAGTAAGAGGAATTTTGGGCCATCAAGAGCATCCGAGAATTTTCAAAAGAGGCCTAGGACTGATGGGTCAGTTCGTGCTCCGACGAGTCAGAAACAGGCATGTTCTACATGTGGCAAGACGCATCATGGGGAATGCAGAGTGAAGACAGGTGGGTGCTTTAAGTGTGGATCCACGGAACATCTGATTAAGGACTGTCCCCAGATGGATCGGGGGCAGCCAGCGGGCCGAGGTGCTGATCAAGTGAGGAGAGGTGATCAGCTTGGACCAAGGGGTCGTGGTGCAGGTAGAGGAGGAAATGGGGCTGGTCGAGGTCGTAGAGCACCTGGCAGAGGTGCAGGTAATGTAGAGGCAAGGCAGCCGGGTCTAGTTTATGCAATTCATCGACAGGAGGATGGTGATGCACCGGATGTCATAACCGGTACGTTTCATATAGCTGACAGCCATTTTCTTGCTTTGATTGATATTGGGTCAACCCACTCCTATATTGCATGTTCGATATCTGAGACCTTAAGTATAGATCCTGAAACAACTACTAGGAAGATGACTGTGGTTAGTCCCCTAGGACAATCTAGGGTAGTAGACAAGCTGTTTAAGGATGTACCTTTAGAGACTCAAGGGGTAGTGTTTCCGGCAGACTTAATGGAATTGCCATTCGGAGAGTTCGATCTTATCCTAGAATGGATTGGTTGTCAAAGCATCGTGCTAAGTTGGATTGTGGGACTAAGCGCATGGTGTTAAGTACCCCGGAAGGCGGGGAGATGGTTGTATTAGGAGAAAGAAGAAACTATTTGTCCAACGTAGTGTCGGCATTGAAAGCTGTTAAGATGATTCGGAAGGGATGTAACGCCTTTTTAGCTTTTATTAGTGCTTTGGATGCTAAAGGGGTGACTGTCGATGAAGTTCGAACAGTCAAGGATTTCGCGGATGTATTTTCGGAGGAGTTGCCAGGATTACCCCCGGATCGAGAAGTAGAGTTTGGAATAGAACTACTCCCGGGTACAGCTCCGGTATCTATTGCCCCTTATCGAATGGCGCCGAAGGAGCTGGTGGAGCTCAAAGCTCAGATTCAGGAGCTATTAGATCGAGGATTCATCCGACCGAGTGTGTCTCCATGGGGAGCACCGGTTCTATTCGTGAAAAAAAAAGGACGAATCCATGCGTATGTGCATGGACATTCAGTTGACGATTAAGAATAAGTACCCATTACCAAGAATCGACGATTTGTTCGACCAGCTCAAAGGAGCTTCAGTCTTTTCTAAGATTGATCTAAGGTCGGGATATCATCAGTTAAAGGTGAAGGAAGGAGACATTCATAAGACGGCATTTCGAACACGCTACGGTCATTATGAGTTTTTGGTAATACCGTTCGGTTTGACGAACGCGCCAGCAGCATTTATGGATAAGATGAACTGGGTATTTCAGCCATACCTTGATCAGTTTGTCGTAGTATTTATCGATGATATATTGGTTTATTCCAAGTCTGAGGAGGAACATGACGCACAACTTCAAGTGGTGTTGCAAATTCTGAGGGAAAAGCAGCTGTACGCAAAGTTCAGTAAGTGTGAGTTCAGTTGAAGGCGGTGACTTTTCTAGGGCATGTAGTTTCGTAGTAGAGGAATTAGGGTAGACCTCGAAAAATAGAAGCTGTGTTAAATTGGAAACCGCCGAAGTCTGTGGCAGAAATTCGAAGTTTCTTAGGATTAGCAGGATATTATCGAAGGTTCGTTGAGGGTTTCTCTTCCATAGCAGCACCTTTAACTAAGTTGTTGAGGAAGGGAGTATCTTTTGTGTGGACTGACAAACAACAGGAGAGCTTTGAGAAAGTGAAGAGAATTTTGACTGAGCGCTGGGTGTTAATTCAAATGCGAGGCGGAAAAGAATTTATCGTCTACTGTGATGCGTCACACACATGTTTAGGGTGTGTGTTGATGCAGGATGGAAAAGTTGTGGCGTACGCATCTCGCCAGTTGAGGCCGCATGAGCTGGACTACCCTACGCATGACTTGGAATTGGCGGTGGTAGTGTTTGCTCTGAAGATTTGGAGGCACTACCTGTACGGGGAAAGGTCGGTAATTTACACCGACCATAAAAGTTTGAAGTATCTCCTTACTCAGAAGGAGTTAAATTTACGACAACGTAGGTGGATCGAGCTCTTGAAGGACTATGATTGCTCAATTGAATACCATCCCGGCAAGGCAAATGTGGTGGCAGATGCGTTGAGTAGGAAGGTGATAGCAGACCGAAGGGCGATGTTCGCTCATCTTAGTTTGTATGAGGATGGTAGCTTGGTAGCTAAACTACAAGTAAGACCTATGTGGACAAGTCTAATCAAGGAGAAGCAACTTTTGGATGATGTCTTAAGCACTCGAATCCGACAAGTGCAGGAGGGTGAAGTAGAGGACTATAGCCTGAACAATGATGGAGTTTTGTGTTTCTGTGGGAAGGTTTGTATGCCAAAAGAGGAGGAGCTAAGGCAGATGATTCTTCGGGAATCGCATAGTAGCCCCTATGCTATGCATCCTGGAGGAGTTAAGATGTATCGGGATTTGCGAGACCAGTTCTGGTGGCCAGGTTTGAAGCGAGAAGTTACGGAATACGTGGGGAAATGTTTGACGTGTCAGCAAGTCAAAGCTGAACATCAGTTGCCTTCGGGATTGTTGCAACCGATAAAGATTCCGCAATGGAAATGGGAGAGAATCACAATGGATTTTGTTAGTGGGTTACCCCTTACACCCACCAAGAAAGATTCAATTTGGGTAATTGTGGATCGGCTGACGAAGTCTGCTCACTTCATACCGGTTCGGGTCGACTACACTTTGCAAAAGTTGGCTAAGTTGTATGTGGCTGAGGTTGTAAGATTACATGGTGTACCGGTGTCGATCATATCGGATAGGGACCCTAGGTTCACGTCACGATTTTGGAAAGCTCTTCATCAAGCAATAGGAACAAGGTTAGACTTCAGTACCGCTTTTTCACCCACAGACTGATGGTCAGTCGGAGAGAGTAATTCAGATCTTGGAGGATATGCTAAGGGGTTGCATCATCGATTTTAGGGGTAGTTGGGAGGAGCATTTACCCTTGGCTGAATTCGCGTACAATAATAGCTATCAAGCTAGTATTCAAACGGCACCGTATGAAGCCTTATATGGAAGGAGATGTCGTACTCCAACTTGTTGGACGGAGTTGGGTGAACGTCAGGTATTGGGTCCTGAACTAGTTTCGAAAATGGAGGAAAAAGTTAAGTTAATACGGACTCGATTGAAGGAAGCGTCTGATCGGCAGAAATCTTATGCGGATCTAAAGCGGAAGGAGGTGGAATTCGCAATAGGAGACCAAGTCTTCTTGAAGGTGTCTCCGTGGAAGAAAGTAATGAGGTTTAGATGAAAGGGTAAGCTAAGTCCCCGGTTTATTGGGCCGTATAGGGTGTTAGAATGTGTGGGCCCAGTGGCTTATCGTTTGGAGTTGCCTTCAAAGTTGGAGCAGATACATGATGTGTTCCATGTCTCGATGCTGAGACGTTATCGATCTGATCCATCGCACATAGTGCCAGTGGAAGAAATTGAAGTAAGGCCAGATTTATCTTTTGAGGAGGAACCCGTACGAATTTTGGATCGAGACGTAAAAGTGTTAAGAAGGAAGTCTGTTCCTTTGGTCAAAGTCTTGTGGAGAAACCACGGCACAGAAGAGGCGACGTGGGAACCAGAGGAGGTTATGCGACAGCAATATCCCCATCTTTTCTGATCAGGTAAATTTCGAGGCCGAAATTTATTTTAAGGGGGGTAGAACTGTAACATCCTAAACATGGGCCTGCGCATTAATGTGATAGTTTAATGTGTTAAATTGAGATTTTAAGGATCGAGCTGACTTTTTAATTAAATATATGGATTAGGGTTTAAATTAGTGCTTTGGGTATTTTAAAGTGATATATTGGGCTTTAAAAATTTGGGATAGGTGGCTAATACATGGTGTTAGCTTATAATTTAAGTAGATAGTTAATTAAATGACAAGCTGGGCTTGTGGCCCAAAGAATTGAGGAGATTTAAGTGGGCATAAGGTGGCGTCATAAGGGAGAAGGAGTTTGGGCCTAGTATGGCCACATAGAGCCCAAATTTTAAGATAAAAAAATTCGGCACTTAGGAACCTTAGGAGTGGACGGCACACTAGCTACAAAATAGGGATTTTAATTCTTTTATTTTAGTGATAAATAGGAAGATAATGAAGAGAAAGAAGAGGGCTATTTTTGAGGAGATAAGGGATTAAGATAAAAGCTATCAGATGACAGCAGAGTTGGGTAGAAAATCCAACTCGGGAAGGGAGCATTGCCGAAATCTATATAAGCCAAGTGATCATCCATCTTTGTCATTCTTTTCTTCCTCACCTAGTCGAATTTCTCTTCTTCTTTTCTCTCAAAACCTTTTCTTTGCCGCAACTCTCCAAACACAGTTACTTTCCCCTTTTCTCTTCTCAAAGCCGAATCTACAAGTGAAATCTTTGTTTCTCGAAGGTGCACCGTAAGCCGTATACTCCTCTTTAATCCGGTGAGTTTTGGGATTTCTCCTTTTTATGTGATTCCTTTATTTTTATCAAGCTCCTAATTCAAATCACTATTTCAAAGGCCCTGCCGATTATACTCTTTATCCCTAAAAGCCGAATCTGTTCCATTAAAGTCGATTTGGTGGAAAAGCCGAAGGTAGGGAGGTGACGTTTCTTAGGGATTTTCGGGATTCGACAAATAAGGCTCTACGTTAAGGATAATAGATCTTCGCGGTAAAAGGTGTGTAATACCTCCCCACCATCTAGATCTGCCTATTATTGTATGTTCATATGTTTTATATGTTATGATAAATGCCGAAATCTCGGTTTATTGATGAAAGCCCAATGAGGGTAAAAGCGGATCCCCAGGTTAGTAAATAATCTGTTTAAATGTTATAAGTAAAATGCTTGTATGTGATTGCATGGGTTGGGTTGTTGAAAGGAGGAAGTTATACGTTATATGTGTAGCGGCTAATGCCGTGAACTGTTATACGGGCTTCGGCCATTAAATGTTATACGGGCTTCGGCCATTAAATGTTATAAGGGCTTCGACCATCATATGTGGATGAGCAGCAAGACTGCCATCATGGTGTGTAGCGGTGTGGGTCGATTGTAGAAATCCCCAATGGTGTGAACGGTTGGTATGGGGGTGTGTAGCGGATGGAAACCTAGGCAAACGGGTTGGGCCTTGCATATTATTTGCTATTAATTTTTATTATGATTATTACACTGTTTATTTTGTTTAATGGATTTAAGGCCCAAACTCTAGTGGTGCATGAGGGTTGCACGCTGAGTCTCGCGACTCACCCTTTTAATTAATATTTTGGTTGATACCTAGTGATTCGGACCGGGCCGAGAGGAACGCAAGGTGGCCATCTTGAGAAGAATATGTGGATTTAGCAAAAGACTCAAGTTATTATTTTATATTTTTAATTGGTGGATTTTAAAATTTCGTTGTAATAAGGCCATGGGCCACTAGTTTATATTTTGTTTTATTTTGGGCTTTAATTACTTTTAGTTATTTAATTTTTTTTATCTTAATTAAACTAAGGCATGTAATTAAGTTTGGTTTTATTTTACAAAGGAATATTCTATATGAAATATATTTGGGCTTTTCTGAAAAATACGACATGTTTGACAAAAATTTTCTTAGTGACATACCAGATCCGGTCGTAGCAATTGGGCCGGGTTTGGGGTGTTACAGTCCTGCCGAAACGCTGCGCATCAGGGTGGGTTATTTTCCCATTTGGTCCTCACAAGCTTACGCGCGTAGCGTTGTGGTCCCTGCTCGCCCCTTTTTTATTTATTGCGATTTTGGTCCTCATTAATTTATTCTGATTTCAATCTAGTTTTCAACCTGTTTTAAAGAGTTTATTTATTTATTTTTCTTCAAAATTTCATTATTATTATTATTTATTTTAAGTTTTTGTATATTATTTTTTTAAACTTTATGAATACTGTTTATTTTAAATTTTGACATTATTTTAAATTGTTTCATATATTATTTACCTTATTTTTTTATGTATTCTTTATCTTAAATCATTTTGCTAATTATTTTAAATTGATTTATGTATTATTTCTCTTTAAATTGTTTAATTCATTGGTCTTTGTTTATTAATGTTATTACCTAGATGGTGTATATTGTTTAGTTATTGCTTTTGCATGTGCCATAATTTATTTATTTGTATTATCATATTATTAGAGTTCATTATATAATTTCGTATTCATGTATTATTGTTCCATTATTGTTATTATTATTCATGCATGTTAATATTTTAGATTAACGATTCCAATGTCATGTATTATGTGTATTATGTTATCGTTACGTCAAATTCGTGCCACATTACCATTATTCGTCGGGCATAACCCCCATTTCACGCTTTAATTAATGTTTCTTTAAAACATAATCTAAATTTTTTTATAAATTTCATCCAAAAACAAAAGTTTTCAAAATAAGGCAATATTCTATGTTTGGAAACCCGAGAGATCGTGCCCTACGTGCTGGGTTTCGGTTTTTTGTTTGGCCAAATACTCGAATATCCTTTTGATACCTTCAATGCATGAGTCTCGAGAATTATGAGATGATCTTGGATTCGAGGATTTAAATTATCGTGTCCTAACGTACTGGATGTGATATTTTGTTCCTTCGGAGCGAGAAAATCTTGATATTCAATTTGAGAAAATTCAAATATTCTTAAAAGAGATCGTATTTTTAATCTTTTTTTAAAATTTTCAACTTTCGACATTAAGACATTAAATAATCAATTAGGTACCAAGTTTGGGCGTGACGAGGGTGCTAACCCTTCCTCGCACGTAACCGACTCCCGAACTCGTTTTCTAAAATTCGCAGACCAAAAAATCGTCGTTTTAGTAAATTACAAATTTTATTAAAATGACCAAATTACACGGTGACCCGATCACACCTCATCAAAAAGGATTGGTGGCGACTCCCATTTTATTTTCATTTTCAAAACCAAAGTCGATTCTCGTTTTCAAGAAAATGGTTACGACACATCAGATGCCCAAAGATCAGTTCCAAGAGACCTTCCTTTCACAGTAAGTTCAGTGAAGCACAAAAATCTTTCTGATACTACAAATATGTCGAATGCTATTGTTCATTTACTGCATAAGGATGATGGAGCTGCAGAGGTGGATGCCAAGTTTCTCAATCATAAAAAGAACGATGTTTGTGGAAGTGCTGAACAACTTGGTGCAGAGGAAACTAAAGGCTTTTCTTCCAAAATTTCTTATAAATGTCAGCAATTGAAAATTTTAATTGCTTTGATATTTGCTTTGATTCTATTTAAATTTTGGAATGAGTTTTAAGTTGAGAAACTTATCTTTGGAACCTCTAGAGAAATTAAGTTGAAAAGACTAGTATGACATGCATTCATTCCTTGTTTAATTGTTGGAACCATCTTCCCTTAGTGATTTTTTGTTAATTTGTCTTTTGCTGCTTTCTCTTGAAATTCACAGTACAGGGCTAACTCTTGCGGATTTTTAGTTTCCTGATTGCATTAACTGATTTGGATTGGGAATTTTTCTGAAAATTTCTTTGCCACCAGGTCAAAGAGAAACTTAGTCCTACAGAATACAAAGACTTTGTGGGTTATATGAAGGAAATAAAGTCGAAAGTTATAAATATTGGTAATCCTCTGCAATGCATTGTGGAGTTATTTTCAGGGCCTGGGAGGCTTCCTCTTCTTGAAAGGTATGCGAATACTCCAAAATGGTCGTCACCTAAAAAATAGCATTAAATTTGAAGACTGAGCAATTACTTAACATTGTCAGATAGGCATTGTGAAAAATAATTTAGTAGGCTTAACATTGTATACATTGAGCAAAGACTTTCTGATACTCATCCAGTTAATCCTATGATGCTATAAACCATATTCTGCGGTTCTAGGTTTCATTGGAAGTGTGGCAAAATTAATTTCCTATTCTCGACATGAGTAAATGACTTATAAAGCTAAGCCCAACATTGTCTGAAATCATCAAATATGTTAGAGCCTTAAAGGCTGCAAGTGCCATCAGAGGTCTTATTTGCAACACTAGCAAAGAAACAAATTGCTAGTTTACACCATACCTAGACTACTGTCTACTGATATTCTTTAGCCAGTCATTCATTTCCATCCCCCTTGTTAGCTTGCAACTATTATTGATTATTTTTACTGGATCTTACCCTCTGTTGTCATCTGTTATAGATTCAAGGATTACGTGCCTGCGAGATATCGTTCTTTGTATGAGCAGTACCTCGAAAGAAGTAAAAGAAATGCCTGAAAATCAGAGGAACTAAACTTATCTGGTCTAAACAGTAATTAGACGATGCCGTTTGCCAATGTGATCGATTAGAAATGAAACTTTGAGACTTTAGCAGCATGATACTTTCTAGGTCAACAATCTTTGAAGAAACGTACAAACATTATGGAAGGTTTGTATGTAGTAAACTACAACTTTGCACAGCGATTAGAAGCTTTTGGATGCATAACCAAGCAACCAAGTTGCTCATTTGTGTGTGGAGAAAAGAAACTTATTCAACATGAAGGTGGTGTTACACATAGCAAACAATCTTTCCATAATTATTTGATGCTACTACTGAGATTATGAAGAACTAGACCTGGCGACAGCTAACATTTTGTACAAATTGATATCAAACCAACTTAAATAGCAATGAAACTAAGTATATGGCTCGTGGGAGTTTTTATTCAGTTCCAGAAAAGCACTTTAAATTCATGTCTTAACACAGTTATTCCATATAAACATGGCTTTGCAATCGACAGTTTTATACCCCTTGTAAACTCTTTTCTCGGAAATCGCAATTGCTTTGCTACATGTTTCCATTACAAAAATTTCTGGGGAAATTATCTACCACAAAGTAGTAGCAGGAATCAACGGCCATTTGTATATAGTAAAACCATGCTTGCCTCCGTTAAGGATTTATGTATAGCACAGTTGCGATACATAATAGCACCATCACGTAACATGCGAAGAAGCTTGCATAGTAGGCATCCATATCAATGAAACCATGGTCTTCTTTGTTGCCAGCCGAAGCCTTTGGTGTCAATGGTAATTCCACGGGTGAACAATTCTTCCCCACCAATGAGCCACAAAGACCAATGAGCCTCAAAGAAAAGGATTCCCGACATAGTTGCTTTCATCAAATGCTCCCAATTGTCCAATCCTTTCAGGTGCCTTTCCAGACAAATTGTTGTACGACACATTGAAGTATTCCAGGAAATGTAACACCACAAATTCATCAGGGATATTCCTTGTCAAATTGTTGTAGGAAAGATTTAGACTTTCCATGTCTATGAGGTTAGAAAATGCTCATGGCACTGGTCTGGTCAAGCTATTGTGAGAAAGGTTCAATGTGAAGATCTTCATAATGTTTTTTATTTCAAAACTAATTTCACCGATAAGCTTGTTGTAGGAAAGATCAATTCCAGACATGTATTGAAGCATTCTTCTCTTGTAATTATAGGATCTGCTCTTTACTGTTTATTCTATTGAAACTTCATTGGACATTGAGCTATTCATGCTAGAATAAATAGTTTGATGCCAAATATATTGCTCAGTTACATAGTTCAGTGTAGAAACTTTTAAACAAGAAGGAATACTAACAGAGAGATTGTGTTAAGAAAGATCAATCAAGCTTAAACGATCCAGCTTGCATAATTGAATTAGAATTTTGTTGGAACATTTTCAAATATTTATAGTGTTCCAATAACTATAAATGAATGGGTGTAATTAATCAAAAGATTATATTTTTTTGATTTTTTGAAAAAGAATTATAACTATTTAAATAATATTATTTGAATAGTTATAATTAAATGAATAATTATGTTTTTATTTTAAAAACATTATTATTCAAAAAGACAACTATTGATGAAAGATGTCTCTATGAAGAGATATGAAAATTCCTATAAATAGGAATTAGATTTCATTTGGAGAGATAAAAAAATTCTAAAATTCTCTTTCTTCCTTCATTTTCTAATATTGTTAGATTGTTCTATAAAGTATTACTGCAGAAATCCTCTATAGAAATTGAGTTTCTTGTCATACATTGCTCAGTGTGTAGTGGGCTATTCTCGTCAGTGCAAAACGCAAATAGCCATTGGCTTCATTGTATCCTCGAGGTTAATTTGCTTGGAACTCGTTTGCACACCAAAGATAGGTGGGGGCGAATATAACCTTAAAGATAGTGGTTTGATACACGCCTTGGAGCCTTGTCCTATTTCTTCTTCTATTCGAGTTTCGTTCGTGTGTTCGAGATTTTCCTCACCGGAGATTTGTACTAACAATTTTAAGGTTATAATTCATGATGACTACCACAACTCATGAAAGTGGAACACTAAGGGAGTTGGCTTCCAATTTTGTCAAATTTGATCGGTTTGATGGTCAGGGGCGAAGCCAGGACAATTTTTTAGGGGGGGCGGACGAACATTTAATTTTTTATAGTTTATATCTTTCTAATTTGTAAAGGATTAAATTGAATTTTTATAATTTTAGGGGGGCCAAAGTGCAATTTTACCTTTACTAATTTAAAATTTTTAAAAAAATTTGAGGGCCTAAATAGTAATTTTACCTTTTAGGGGGTCGGGGCCCATGCCAGCCCCTGGCTTCGCCACTGTTGATGGTGGCAATTTTCGACGATGGCAGAAAAAGATGCACTTCTTATTATCAACTTTGAAGATTGCTTATGTTTTGGATACTCCAAGACCTGACGAGACTAAAAACGAATCTGTTGCTGCAAGCCGAAAAAGACAAAAATAGGACAATGCTGATTACATGTGCATGGGCCACATATTGAATGGTTTATCTGATGGTTTGTCCGACACCTACCAAAACGAGGTCACCGCTAAATAATTATGGGAGAAATTGGAGACAAGAAACATGACCGAAGATGTTACAAGTAAGAAATTTCTTGTCAGTCATTTCAATAATTATCAAATGATTGATGGTCGTTCTGTTATGGAACAATTCCGTGATATTGAAAAAATGTTGAATCAATTCAAGCAATATGATATGAAAATGGATGAAATGATTGTTGTATCCTCCATAATAGACAAACTTCCTCCATCTTGGAAAGACTTTAAAAGAAGTCTAAAACATAAGAAAGAGGAAATATCTCTTGAGGCTTTGGTAAATCATCTTCGTATTGAAGAAGAATATCGAAAGCAAGATCAGAATCTAAATTCTGAAAATGCCAAAGTGCATGTTACGGAGGAAGTACAGACTACTAAACCATTCAAGAGAAAGTTCAAACAGACTGATAGAGCACCTAAGTTTAAAAAGAAACAAAAGGGCTCATGTTATCATTGTGGTAAGCCGGGACATTTCAAGAATGAATGTCAATTTTTAAAGAAGAAATCATCTTCTAAGGCTAATAATAACGAAAAGTTCGTTGCAATGATATCTGAAATTAATATGGCACAAGATGATAATACATGGTGGATTGATACCGAGACAACCAAACATGTGTGCAAAGACAAAAGCATGTTCACAAAGTTCACACAATGTGAAAATGACAATATCTTGTACATGGGAAATTCTTCCACCGCAGCAATCAAAGGCAAGGGTCTCTGTAAACTACAATTCATGGAAAGGTTTTAACCTTAAATGATGTATATTATGTACCGAAGTTAGAAAGAATTTAGTGTCCTGAAGTCTCATTAAATAAGTTTGGTTTCAAACTTGTTTTTTAGGCAGATAAGTTTATTTTGTCTAAGGGAGGAATTTTTGTAGGGAAAGGGTATATGTATGAGAGTACGTTCAAACTGAATATTATCAATAAGAATAAAAATACTATTTCTGCTTATATGGTTGAATCATTTTGTTTATGGCATTATAGATTAGGTCATTTGAATTATAGAAAATTGAATGACATGTATAAGTTAGATTTAATTCATGTTTTTAATAATAATATTGAAAAATGCAATACATGTATGTTGACTAAAATTACAAGAAACCCTTTCCTTAAGGTTAAAAGAAAAACAAAATTGCTTGATTTGATACATAGTGATTTATGTGATATGCATAATACTCCTACATTAGGTGGAAAGAAATATTTTGTTACTTTTATTGATGATTGTTCTAGATATTGTTATGTATATTTATTGCATTCAAAAGATGAAGCGCTTGATAAATGTAAAGTTTATAAATCTAAAGTTGAACTTCAGTGTGAATCATTTATCAAGTGCTTAAGATCGGATAGAGGTGGAGAATATTATAATCCAAGTTATTTTGAATCCACTAGGATTGTCCAGAATATACTCTAGCCAAGTATATAATGAAAAGGCATATAGCCAAGTTATCAATTTCACCTATTTCTATCCGTTGTGATAGTGAGGCTACTCTAGCAAAGGCATATAGCCAAGTATATAATGGAAAGTCTAGACACATTGGATTAAGACATAGTTATGTCCGACAATTAATCTCTGATGGAGTGATCACTATTAATTATGTGAGGTCAAGTGAAACTTTGGCGGATCTTTTGACAAAAAGTCTTACTAGAGATGTAATAAAAGGACCTCAAAAGGGATGGGACTCAAGCCCATTAATTAGAGTCATCCATGATGGAAACTCGACTCAACGCTTGGTATAACGTCAAGTCTTGAGTTCAATGAGACAAAGTACATCATTCGTATGTGACTGTTAGCACTATAAATAAATCCATCCTAAGATTAAAGTGCTAGGTACCCGTAATGATAAGGGAAGGATGAGTAATGTATTCTTAATGGACCCATAACATAAATATGTTAGAGTGTTATAATTACGGGAACACTCTTGATGGGATCTACCTATGTGAGTGGAAGTGTGGCCGCTTCTAGGAGCTCAAGGGCTTGGCTCTGACAGCACTCATGAAAAGAGGACAGAGACACATGGCCATAATAGTGTCCCTAGATACTATGCATTGACCGATGTTGAAATCATTGTGTGAGATATGTTCGGTTAATCAAATGAAATAGTTGGTTCAAAGCTTAGTCTACCATACAATTTCGATTAACTTTAACATGTTTTTACTAAGTGAAGGTTCAATCGTAAGATACCTTCATTTTTGCAAATTGATTTCCAAGAATATCAAAATCTAAAATATTTTGAAAATGGGGGGAGATTGTTGGAACATTTTCAAATATTTATAGTGTTCCAATAACTATAAATGAATGGGTGTAATTAATCAAAAGATTATATTTTTTGATTTTTTTAAAAAGAATTATAACTATTTAAATAATATTATTTGAATAATTATAATTAAATGAATAATTATGTTTTTATTTTAAAAACATTATTATTCAAAAAGACACCTATTGATGAAAGATGTCTCTATGAAGAGATACGAAAATTCCTATAAATAGGAATTAGATTTCATTTGGAGAGATAAAAAAAAAACAAATTCTAAAATTCTCTTTCTTCCTTCATTTTCTAATATTGTTAGATTGTTCTATAAAGTATTACTGCAGAAATCCTCTATAGAAATTGAGTTTCTTGTCATACATTGCTCAGTGTGTAGTGGGCTATTCTAAATCATTGCAAAACGCAAATAGCCATTGGCTTCATTGTATCCTCGAGGTTAATTTGCTTGGAACTCGTTTGCACACCAAAGATAGGTGGGGGCGAATATAACCTTAAAGATAGTGGTTTGATACACGCATTGGAGCCTTGTCCTATTTCTTCTTCTATTCGAGTTTCGTTCGTGTGTTCGAGATTTTCCTCACCGGAGATTTGTACTAACAAATTTCACCCTCAAAGTGGTTTCTCCTTAAGAGAAGATAACTTAAGTCAAAAAGATTGCTAACCCAATTTAGAATGTTACCCTTCAAGTGGTTATAGCTGCGATCCAATGTCACCAACGAAGATCTATCATGAAAAGCATTTGGTAATGCTCCTTGTAGCTTATTTTTAAATAAATGAACTTCCCTTACAGACACCGACTTGAAGCAAGATATGGTAGAATCCCAGATAAACTGTTCATGGAAAGGTCCAAAAATTAAAGTTTGAGATATAGACTACAAATTTCCCTTGGTATTGAACCTTCAAGTTGATTATCTGCCATGGAAACTTGTTCCAAATTCGAAGCATTTCCCCTCCATTGTGGCAACCTACCAAAGAGTTGGTTCCTGCTCACATCCAATGCTGCCAGCCTTGACTTATTCCAAATCCAACTTGGGACTTCACCAAAGATGAAGCTATTGCTAAGATCTAGTATATACAAGTTAGAGAAGTTAGCTAAGACGTTTGGGATCATCCCAATGAAATTATTTCCATTTAATTCGAGCTCGGACAAGCTCGTTAGATTAAAATTTTTATAGAAAATTGGTCCTTGTAGTGTGTTATTTGATAATGCAAGGACCATTAATGAAGAGCAGCCCATAGCCTTCTTCTCAAGTATCTCTCTAGATAATTGGTTGTTTGATAAGTCCAAAACTATTAGGGAACTCATATCACCAAATGAAGAAGGAATGCTGCCATTGAAATAATTATTTGACATGTTCAAATCACCAAAAATGGTAGGTGTGCTCCCATTCTTACTAGGATGTTTCCATCGAAGGCATTGTTGTAGATATCCAAATATAATAAAGCAGAATGCACATGCGATGGCACTTGAAAAGGCCCTGAAAAAGAGCAATTCATGAGGTCCAGGATCCTTAGCTTCGTGTTGTTTTCCAACAACCAAAACGGAAATCAATCCACCTTGAAATATATGTCTGAGAGAGTAACATCCTTCAACTCACTTTGATGGTACAAGAATTATGGAAATGACCCAACACTTCCACAACAAGATAGGCTGATGGAATACAATTGGAACCTTGGAGCCAAAGAATGCGACATCTTATGATCATTAGCATGTATGGTGTAAACTGAATGGTTCCAAATCAATGCTGCAATCAAAATTGAAACATTCAATGATTTAAAACACAAACTTTTTAAACAATTAGTCTATACTATAATTTTACTGTAGTTGTTGTACTTTATGGGTTTGTAAATCATAGTTCAATAGTTATTTGTGAACTGCTGGAAATTGTGGAAATCTCTAGGCTACTTAACGTATCCCAAAGGCAATTCAACATTTCATCATTGCAGTAGAGTAAAATTGAATTGAATTTTCACATAGGTTGAAATCAAGAAACTCATTTAAATCCCCAACATGAATTATTTAATGAGTATTTCTTAGCTACATGTTTCCATTACAAAAATTTTTGGGGGAGAGATTATCTACCACAAAATAGTAGCAGGAATCAACGACCATTTGTACATAGTAGAGCCATGCTTGCCTCCAGTAAGGATTTATGTACAATACAGCTGCGATACACAATAGCACCATCATGTAACATGCAAAGAAGCTTGCATAGAAGGCATCCATGTCAATGAAACCATGGTCTTCTTTATTACCAGTTGAATCCTTTGGTGTCAAAGGTGGTCTGAGGAATGAGCAGTTCTTCCCCACCAATGAGCCACAAAGAAAAGGATTCCCAACGTAGCTGCTTTCATCAAATGCTCCCAATTGTCCAATCCTTTCAGGTGTTTTTCCAGATAAGTTGTTGTATGACACATTGAAGTATCCCAAGAAATGTAACACTGCAAATTCAACAGGGATATTCCCTGTCAATTTGTTGTAGGAAAGATCTAGACTTTCTATGCCCTCAAGGTTAGAAAATGCTCGTGGGATAGGTCCGGTCAAGCTGTTGTGAGAAAGGTTCAATGTGAAGAGCTGCATAATGCTTTTTGTTTCAAAACTAATTTCACCGGTAAGCTTGTTGCAGGAGAGATCAATTCCAGACATGTATTGAAGCATTCTTTTCTTGTAATTGTAGGATCTGCTCTTTACAGTGTATTCTATTGATACATCAATGGACTTCGAGTTAACCCCGGAGGATTTATTAGGTACAAAACTAAAATTTTGGTTAATTACGTAGTTCAGCGCAGCAACTTTTAAACAAGAAGGAATACCACCAGAAAGATTATTTTGAGAAAGATCAACCAAGCTTAAATGATTTAACTTGCATAATTGAATTGGAATTTCACCCTCAAAGTGGTTTCCTTTTAAGAGAAGATAACTTAAGTAAGAAAGGTTGCTAACCCAATTTGGAATGTTACCCTTCAAGTGGTTATAGTTGAGATCCAATGTCACCAACAAAGAGCTGTCACGAAAAGCATTCGGTAAAGGTCCTTGTAGCATATTTTTAGATAAAAGAACTTCCCTCACTGATACCGGCTTGAAGCAAGATGGTAGAGTCCCAGATAAGCTGTTCATGGAAAGGTCCAAAAATTGAAGCTTGAGGTTGAGACTGCAAATTGCCCTTGGCATTGTACCTTTAAGTTGATTATCTGCCATGGCAACTTGTTCCAAATTCGAAGCATTTCCCCTCCATTGTGGCAACCTACCAAAGAGTCGATTCCTACTAACATCCAACGCTATCAACCATGACATATTCCAAATCCAACTTGGGACTTCACCAAAGATAAAGTTATTGCTCAGATCTAGTATATACAAGTCAGAGCAGTTAGCTAAGACATTTGGGATCATCCCAGTGAAGTTATTTCCATTTAATTCGAGCTCGGACAAGCTTGTTAGATTAAAATTTTCAGAGAAAATTGATCCTTGTAATGTGTTATTTGATAATGCAAGGACCTCTAATAAGGAGCATCCCGTAGCCATGTGCTCAGGTATCTCGCCAGATAATTGGTTGTTTGATAAGTCTAAAACTTCTAAGGAACTCATATCACCAAATGAAGAGGGAATGCTACCATTGAAATAATTTCGTGACATGTTCAGAGTCCACAACGATGGTAGATGTGCTCCAATTCTTAATGGGATGTTGCCACCGAAGGCATTGTTGGAGATATCCAAATATGATAAAGCAGAATGTACATGCGATGGCGCTTGAAAAGGCCCTGACAGAGAGCAATTCACGAGATCCAGGCTCACTAGCATTGTGTTGTTTTCCAACAACCAAAACGGAAATCGATCCACCTTGAAATATATGTCTGAGAGAGTAACCTCCTGCAACTCACATTGATGGTACAAGAATTGTGGAAATGACCCACCACTTCCACAACAAGATAAGCTGATGGAATTCAATTGGAACCTTGGAGCCGAAGAATGCAACATCTCATGATCATCAGCATGTATGGTGTTGTTATCTGCATTGATGTACTTGAGTTTTGAAAGGTTGAACAAGGGTCTTAATGAGCTTGGGATGTGAAATTTGTTGTTTGAAATGTCCAACCATTGGAGGGATGTTAGACTTTCAAGGGCAGATATATTTCCAGAGAACTGATTAGAAGAGAGGTCCAAAGATTCAAGCAATGTTAGGCTCTTAAGGGCAGATATATTTCCAGAGAACTGATTAGAAGAGAGAGATAGCTCTTTAAGGGAGGTGAGGTTGGAGAAACACATGGGTAAGATACCCCTTAGATTATTGCCACTGATCTCCAACTCTTGGAGATTTATCAATTCACAAAAATCTGCAAAAGTAGTAGTATTATATGTATATATTTAAGGAGTTTATAAATAGGTAGAAATCTAAATGATAAATAATATATGTTGAATTAATTAGAATTATAATCAACTCAATAATAATATATTATTAAATCGTGTGCGTTTTATTCTAAACACATCAACATTCATCTAATTTTTACTTTCAGAAAGGCATGACTTTTTTTTACTGTTTTGAAAGGTAATTAGGTGCTTGCAAAGAAATATTAACAATTTATTTAATATATGTCTAATTAAATGGAAAATGGATGAAAAGCATTTAATTGTGAAAGGAAAATTACAAATAAAACAAATAACAAATCATATAAAATCAAAAGATGCCATATTCTTACCTTTTGTATATATTGTCCCCTCCAATTGGTTATAGGATAAATCCAATATCTTCAAATTCGAGAGCTCAACAAGGGATGAGAATGTGCTATTGTTAAATTCGTTACCATATAAACTAAGTACCTCAAGTTTGTTGAACTTCATTCCTTCTTTTTCTGAAAAGAAAAAAAAAGTTAAAGTAATTTCATCTTAAAAAAGATGATATGTTGGAACAACAATTAATTAAGCCAAGTGATTTACCATGGAATAGTGACCCAAGGCTCTCAATTTCATTTCCCCCTAAATACAACTCCTTCAAGTTCATCCAATTATTATTGCTTTCTGTTCATATCCAATGAAAATATATGTTAGTTAATCAAGTTATTTAAAAAAGGGATAAGATAACATTTAGTCCCTGAATTTTGTAACTTTCTCCAACTTGGTTCTTGAATTGTTTTTTGTCCACATTAGTCTTGGAATTTAACATCTTTCCATACCTTTGGTCCATGAGATGATGTGGCACTATGAGATTGTGTCATGTCATCACCTAAATTCTTGAAAAATTGCTAAATTTTAGGACTAATGTGGACCAAAATAGTTTATTAGAAAAAATGACTAAATTCAAGGACTAAATGTTGCTTTCCCCTTATAAAAACAACTAACTAATAAGCTTTCTATTTTTTTTTAATCAAATTAAGCATGATATTCAAAAAGGAAACATGCCTTGTATATCAAGGGTTCCGTTTAGTCCGCAATTCTCCAAACGCAATGATTTTAAGGAGGCAAAACCATCTAGCTGTGATAGGATGTTATTTCCTAAACTATTGCCAGATAAATCCAAAGTTTCTAAATTGTTCAGCTTTGATAACATCTCAATACCTGTCAACAATAATATTAAAAAAATGGACAAAACTACTTTAAACTTGGATAAGCTTTGCATCACATACAATTTAATACTTTTACCATTGGTATGATTTGATCCTGTGAATATATTGTAACCTAGATTTAAAGACTTGAGTGATGAAAGTTCACTTAAGGATGATAAAATGCTATCGTTGAAATGATTTCTACTCAAGTCAAGATTCTCCAACTTGTCCAATTTCGATGACAACCTTTCAAAACCTACATGGAATAAGGAAATATAGTAAATTAACAATGTCGGGGAGAGGGTCTTGGCTCCAAAAAATATGGTAAATTTTTAGTTTAGTCCTTAACAAAACTATAAATTGATGCAACAATAAAATGTCATTTCAACGATGAACAAGTAGTTGAAATGATTTTTTTTACATACAAAATAAGAAAAATAAATAAATGCTCATAATAAAGTTGAAAGGTAATAAACCTTGATTGGCAGCACAACCGGCTATGGAATTCCCACTTAAAGAAAGATTTTGTAATTCCTCAAAAGGAAGAAACAAAGAGGCATTGAGATACCAATCCATCTTGTAGGTGGAATAATTAAGGAAAAGATGGGTGACTCGGCCAGTTATTGGGTTGCATTCAACCTTTTCCCACTCACAACAATTTGATGAACTCTCTTTTTCATAAAATAACTCAAAGTCTTTTTCCGGATTTGACTCAAAGCCTAGAGATTGAATCCTATAATTAATGAACTCAAAGAAAGGTTTGAGTTGAAAGAGAGCAAATCTTTCGTCCTCTAAGCACCCATCACACAGCCCAGCTCCTAAGGATAACACTACAAGAACCATGGCCAACCATTTCAACTCCATCTCACCACTTTATGCATTTGTAGCCAATGCAGCAACCCCTTTATATGCTAAAAGAAAAAGGAAGAACGCTTCATGCTTCCAAGAAATTCATTCACAATCTTATTATTTACTAATTTCAAATATCATATGTGTTGTATGTAATTTTACATGTTTAATATTTAACAATTTTTAAATAATGTACTTTCAATATAAAGTAATATTTTTTATTTGAATTATTGAATATAATTAAAATATATAAAATTATCAATTCAAATAAAAAAAATTCAATTAACAATTAACACATTTTTAACATATTAAACATACACTATATTTTTATTTTATGCAATTAATATGAAGTAATATTATTCAAAATAATAACTAATTACATAATTACCTCTAATATTAATTAAGTGGTGATTAATATGCTTAAAATTTTATTCAAATAATAAGTATAATTTATAAATAATTACAATCTAAATTCTAATTCTTTTAAATATGTATTTATCACAACTTCCATTAAACTATAATTATTTTTAAATGTGAATTTAGTAATATGATGAAAAATAAAGGGTATTCTTATCAGTTCAAAAGGTTTTTGAAAATCATGATATATATATGTCAGATTATAGATATTTTCTATGGAGTTCTCTTATTTATTTCTCTCTCTTGAGGTAAAATGAGTTAAGAGTTGTTGAGTGGCGGTCAACAACGCCAACTGCAGGCTGCAACTAAGGTGGTTTAATATTTAGAATTGTCCGTAGTTCCTCCCAACCCTTAAATAGGAGGATAATGCGCTTCAACGCACTCGAATCCATGTCCTCCTACACTAACAACAATATCGATATCAATCGAATTAAGATTCAATTCCCATATTTTTTTACTTTTTAATTACAAACATCTTACTTTTTCTCTCTGTTTTTCTTCCACGTTAAAGATGTATAAGTACTTAATGTATATAAATGGCTTACAAGGTGTATAGTGAGTCAATCCCGTGTGAACCCTTTTCTTTGCTTACTTCTCATACACAGCACTGTCGTTTCTTGTCTTTCATCATCCTCACTTGTTTTTCCAGTTTCCAATTGTTGTTGCTTTGCTGATTTTATTTTCATTAAATAAGTTTTATAAATTTGCTTATTATAGAAAACTATTAAAACATTATTTTTAATAGTATAGGGATGAAATTAATCTGACCACTATAACAGAAACACCTACCAGATACATTCAACCGACGAATCAATGAACTGACAGGTGATTTTACCACTGATCTAATTTAAAAAAAACATTGGTTTTTATCATTTACACTAAACATAACAACAAATATATATATTTTTGACATTTAACTTGTATAGAGGTTTTTAAAATTTTTAAAAAGAATTTACTTATTTATCTATGTAATTTTCATTTTATAAAATTAAATATTTTTGTCTTCTTTCAATAAAAAATGCTTAACTTTAATAAAAATTAAATATTTTAAAATTATATTTAATTTAGTTATATATTAATCTTCAAAGAATTTACTAAATTATTTTATATAAAATTAATTAATTAATATTATTAAAAAATTATATTTGAAAAAATTGATTAAAATATAAATATAAAAAAATTACTAACCCCTCGTGCTTGCAAGAAAAGGTCCATTCATCCCTAAAATGGTTCAGTTTTTTCCCCAAACTTAATGAATGATATTTTCAATGGAAAAGCCTCTTATTTCTTTTCTTTAGATGTGATAGAATCCTAACATAATTAGTAATCACCCAACGCCTACGCCGGTGTTTAATAAACAATTTTTATTATTTATTTCATATTCAAAATCTGTTGCTTTTTGTTGTTTTCACTGTTGTTATTTTGTCTTTTTTTTTTTTTTTGTGTTGTTTCACTATTATATTACTTTTATTTTATTGTTATTGTTTGAATATTATATAATTTTTATTTTATTATTAATTTTACTATTATTTTAGAGGTATTTATTTGCTTAGTTGCACTCATATTAATATTATTTAAGTATAAATATTTTTTAAATTTATTTTTAATATTATTTAAGTAATAAGTATATTTTAAATCATCACATTTTTTAACTAATAATTACAATCTAAATTCTAATTATTTTTAAATGTGTAATTATCACGACTTCCATTAAACTATAATTATTTTTAAATGTGAATTTAGTAATATGATGAAAAATTAAAGGGTATTCTTATCGGTTCAAAAGGTTTTCGAAAATCATGATATATATATTATAGATTATAGATATTTTCCATGGAGTTCTCTTATTTATTTCTCTCTCTTGAGGTAAAATGAGTTAAGAGTTGTTCAACAAAGCCAACTGCAGGCTGCAACTAAGGTGGTTTAATATTTAGAATTATCCGTAACTCCTCCCAACCCTTAAATAGAAGGATAATGCGCTTTAATACACTCGAATCCATGTCCTCCTATACTAACAACAATATCGATACCAATCAAATTAAGATTCAATTCCCATATTTTTTACTTTTTAATTACAAGCATCTTACTTTTTCTCTCTGTTTTTCTTCCACATTAAAGATGTATAAGTTAATGTATATAAATGGCTTACAAGGTGTATAGTGAGTCAATCCCGTGTGGACCCTTTTCTTTGATATTTTGCATGAAAAAGCTCTTTTTTCTCTCTTGTATTAATTTGGATGTGATAGAATACTAACATTTACATGACTAGTCATCACCCATTGCTCACGCCGGGGTTTAATAAAATAATTTTTATTATTTATTTAATATTAATTTTGTTTAAATTTTATTAAATAACAATTAATTAATTAAAACTCATTAAATATTGATTAATTATTTAAACTCTTTTTTATTTTTATTGTATCAAATATGTTATAGTTTTTTTGTTAATTATAAAATTGAAATTTATGAAAATATTTTTTAAAAAGAATTGATGAGAACCTTGATTTACAAGTTATTTTATGGTTAATTCATTTTAAATTGATCTTAAAATGTATATTCAAATCGACCCTTATATCGGTAAATACAGTTGTGCATGAGTTGGGTGATTAGCTCAAGTCAAGCAAGATTTATTGACCATTCAAAAGAAATAACAAAAATTAATTTAATTATAAAAATATATAAAATCAATGTGAAGGATAAAATCAGATTATGAAATTAGGTGAAGCTGGCCCAACTTCACGATTACACGTGCTTCAATGGTGCTTTAGATGCTTCAAGAAATTCATGCTTAAATGGTTTACTTTTTGTGCTTTATATGCTACTAGTAAAATTAAAACAAAACTTAACCCATCAGTTTTCTTCAAAATTGGATCAAAAAAATTAAACCATTTTTTTTTCCACATTGGGATTCAAAGTAAGGTGAGCACCTACATGGCAGTTCAAATGGGTTTTAAATGCCAACTTGTACGTTTTATGTGGAAGTCCAAATTAAATTTATTTAATTGAAAACATATTTTCATCCCAGCAGCTGGATATCCTAATTGACATTTAAACCCATTTGAACTACCACGTAAGACTGTCATTAGGGAGGTAACGGAGTTTAACAATAAAGTAACCACTTCGTAACAAAATGATAACATAGGTGACTGAAACGTAACAAGTCAAACATAAGTGACTAAAATATAATCTAAGAAAAATAAAAGTGATTATTTTTATAACTTACTCAAAAAAAATATGTTTAATTTCAATAAAATTAAATATTTAATTTAGTTATATATTAATGTTGTTGAGATGAATTCATTAAATGTTTTATATAAAATTAATTAGTTGCTATTTATTAAAAAAATATGATCGAAAAAATTGATAAAAATATAAAATTAAAAAAAATTATTAGCCCTCATCATGCTTCCAAGAAACTCATTCCATAAAGGGTCCATTCATCCCTTAAATGGTTTACTTTTTTTCCCAACTTTATTAATTTTAATTTGGATGTGATGGAATATTAATTAACCCACCACTTACGTCGGGGGTTTAATAAAACAATTTATATTGTTTAACTATATTAAATATTATTTGAATTAATATCTATTTAAAATTTGTTAGATAATAATTATTTTTTATCGATTAATTAATTAAAATTGATAAATATTAATTAATTATTTAAACTTTTTTATTTTTATTTTATCAAATATGTTATATTTTTGTTAATTATACACTTTAAATTTATGAAATTATTTTTTTATTAAAAATTTATTAAAACCTTAAATTAATTCACAAGTTTTATTAACAATCCATTTTGAATTGACCTTAAATTGAATATTCAAGTCAACCCTTATTAGTAAATAGTGTTGAGTATGAGTTGGGTGATTTACTCAGGTCAAGTAAAATTTATTGACCTCAGTTAATAATAAAAAATAATTTTTATTATAAAAATAATTTTTATTATATTACAATATATATGTCCACCCGAAGCGAGAGAGTTTGGACAAAAATATAGGTTTAAAAAACGAGTTTGGGCAAAAAAACGGGCCACTTTCTAAACGAGTTGGGCCTCGAGTAATCTTTTTTTGCTCGGGCTCAACTCAGCCCGAATTTGTAAGAGAAAAACCTGTTGCTTTTTGTTGTTTTTTCGTTATTATATTGCTTCTATTTTTTTTTGTTATTGTTTGGAGATTGTATAACTCTTCTTTTGTTGTTAATTTTGCTGCTATTTTTAAGTTATTTACTTGCTAAGTTGTACTTATCTTAGTTTTATTTAAGTATAAATAAATTTTTAAATTTATTTTCAATTTGGTGAGAAATATTTATTTTATTATTTTTAGTATATTTGATGTATTATATTTTCTAATTTGTTTTTATATAAAAAATAATATAAAAAATTAATACGGACGGGCTGAATCAAGCTCGAATTTTAATATTTTTATCCGGGTCGAGTTTGGATAAAATTTTAGGCCCATTTTTCGGGTCAAACCCAGACCTAAAAACAGACCTAAAATTCTACCCGACCCTAAATTTTAATAATTATATTCAACATTTGAATTTCATATATTTGAAATGTTTGGATTTCATATTTTAATAATTGTAACTTAGGTGAAAATGTCGGCTTTTGTTATGATAGATAGAGCTACTATTAAAGAGATTTTAACTTAAGTGATGGCTTGTGAAATTACGAAATGGGTCTACTACTAAATAAATTTAAACAAATAAACTATTATACCCTTACTATTATTTATTTATGTAATTTCCATTTTATAAATTAGATATATTTGTCTTCTTAATGTTTAATTTCAATAAAAATTAAAATTAAAATAATATTTATTAGAAGTTGTAAAACAGTTATTAGAAGATGTAAATTGTTAGTTTGTTATAACTATTTCTGTTAAACAGTTTACATATCTAGCTGATCTAGTTATGTATAAATACATCACATTAGTGTTCATTAAGATGAAGCAATACTAATTTCAGTTCATACATCTATACTGTTTCTATTTTCTATACTATTGTTTCAATATTTAATTTAATTATATATTAATTTTTAGATGAATTATCATCTTGAAGCCAACTAACCAACCACCACTTGGACCCCTTATCACTCCACCTACTGTCACTCTTGAACTACAATCATCCACGTTAACCTTGACCCATCCAATGTAAGAAGCTGCCAATGTGAGACCAACGCTCCAAAGCCCCTTCAAAATGTAAGGACTTTGTCCATGCACTAGCCATGGAAATAACCTCCCGACTTTATTATTGACTAGCTTTAAATGTCACATATTGTATGTCCCGTGAATTGGTTGAAGAATGAAGTGGGTACCATTTGCAATGGGGCTTTAACTCATTTGCATATTTGATGTTGACTTTAAACATTGATTCCATTCCACGTATAAGAAACTGATATAAGAGAAGAGGGAAACTTCCAAGTCAAGCTTTGTTTGTATTACAAACGTATAAACCAAGTTTAAAACAACTACATATATTAATATTCATAATTTGAATTTCATATATTTAAAATGTTTGATACTATATTTATGGAATTTTGTCTGAAGATGAAAATATGAATTTTCGTTCCAATAGATAGAATTACTATTAAAGTGATGGCCACGAAATGGATGTATTAACTAAATAAATTTAAATAAATAAATCTTTATACCCTTACTATTATTTATCTATGTATTTTTCATTTAGTTTATTTATAAGATTAAATATATTATTTTATGAAATAATATGTGAAGGATAAAATTAGATTATGAAATTAGGTGAAGCTGGCCAACTTCACCATTAGACATGTAAACTTTGTGCTTTCTACGCTACAAAAAATAGGAAGAACCCCTTGTAGCGACCTAAAATTTAGCACGTGCGCTAGTTGAGGCGATTATTATAAATTTGAAAACAGAGTTTCCATTTTATTTAAAAAAAAGAGAGTCGCCACTGATCCTTTTTCCTAGGTGTGATCGGACACCTAAAAAATCCCCTTTTTTAAAAAGAAAAATTATTTTTTTTAAATTTTCTTTTAAAAAAAAAGGTCGAGTTTAGGCCTACGTCAAAATTCCAGAGAAGAGAAGAACCCAATCAACGCTTCAGATGAGGGCAAAGATGTAGGCTTCTACACTCGTAGTGGAAAACGCTACAATCCAGCGAATTCAAGAGCAGAACCAGTAAAAGGAAAGGCCTTCGCGATGGAGCAAGAAAAAGAAAAGACGATTAGAGTTGAATTACCCATTAACGAGCCTGTGACTGAAAAAGAGGCTAAGGAATTCTTGAAATTCCTAAAGCACAGTGAATATAGCATTGTAGAACGACTGCACAAGCAGTCGGCTCGTATATCGGTGTTGGCTCTACTCTTAAGCTCAGAGACGCATCGTCGCGCATTGATGAAAGTGTTGAACGAAACTTATGCCAAGGATGATATCTCTGTCAACAAGCTGGACCGTCTGGTCAGCAACATAAGTGTCGACAACTTCATCTTCTTCAATGATGATGAGATACCTCCGGGGGGTATGGGATCTACGAAGGCTCTACACATCACTACTCGTTGCAAAGGATATACACTGCCGGGTGTGCTAATTGATAACGGATCAACATTGAATGTCTTGCCTTTATCCATGCTGAATAGGTTACTTGTGGATAGTTCTCACATTAAGACATGTCAAAACATGGTGAGAGCATTCGATGGTACTGAAAGGAAGGTGATGGGAAAGATCGATATACCTCTTTTAATTGGGCCAAACACATATGAGGTGGAATTTTTGGTGATGGACATTAAGCCTTCTTACAATTGCTTATTGGGGAGACCTTGGATCCACTCAGCGGGAGCAGTGCCGTCGTCACTACACCAAAAAGTTAAAGTTGATAACTGAAGGTAGACTGGTAACGATAAACGCAAAAGAAGACATTATTGCATCCATTACCAGTGACGCACCATACATAGGGGCGGACGACGAAGCAATAGAATGTTCCTTTCGATCGCTAGAATTTGTCAACGCAACATTCATTGTCAAAGGCAGCAGGATCCCAATGCCTAGGATGTCCAGAACCATAAGGATGGGCTTGCGATTGACGGTCGAAAAAGGAGCCTTGCCGAGAAGAGGGCTCGGAAGATACCTCCAAGGGAGGGTCGAGGCACCAATGTCAAAGGATAAACGAGACGCTATGGCTTAAGATTCAAGCCAAATGCAAGACAAAAGAAAAAGAAGCAAGAGAAGAAACAGGAAAGAAGAATGGCGCGTTTAAGCTGGGGAGAGGTCAAATGGGAGCCAATGACCTTTCCTCATATATCTAGAACTTTTGTGTCGGAATGAACTATCTACCCCGAACAGAAAATGACAAAAAAGAAAACTGCGAAAGAAATGTTGGGAAGTCTGAGCATTAATGCCATATCTAAGGAAGAAACGGGAGAAGAAAATTTATCAGGCATCCGCCCTTATGTACCCAAGAGTGTTTTGAACAATTGGACTGTAACACCCCCTAACCCTAAACCGTCGCCGGAACAGAGTTACAAGGCATTACCGGACATATCAGACAATTTACTAATTACTCATAAATAAAATAACATTCATAGTATAATTTAATAATTAAATCATTATATTGGACTCTCGAAGCCCAAAGCATATATTAAAAGTAGAATGGAACTTGTTCAAACATTCTAGAAAATTTTTCGTAAATATTTTTTTTTATTTCTATAAAAATTTCGGCAGCATTTCTGCTTATTTTTACCTAAATCCCCCTGCAATTTCAAACCGAAACAACCAATACCAAATTTATCATATTATAACTTTATATCATTTTTCTCATCCAAAACATTATAATCATTTATATACAACCAAATTCATTTAACTTAAGTATATATATATATTTATAATTCATATAACTATCTAGTACATGCCACTTAACAAAAGGAAGAAATTCATCACCAAAATCTTCTTGTTGGAGTCGGGTTTGTTTTGGATGCTGGACCGGATCAGAAACTCTATTGACATGCGCACGGAAACAACCGTACGCTGAGTATTTCATACTCAGTGGTATTACTATAAATCAAAACTATTTGACATTAATAAATTACAAACATCCACCATAAACTTTATAAATCATTTAAACTAATTACACATAATTATATATCACTTCATAAATCTTAAATTCACATTACATTTATCATATACTAATTCAATTCATAATTTAACTCATACATTCTTTCACATATCTTTCAATATAGCCAAATCAATCAATCTCATTTTCAAAGTTCCATTTCAATTATTTACCCTATTAACAATGCCGGGACTCTGACAGATACGCGGATTCCACCCAAACACACCAGAATATCCAACCCAATCACACCCGGAATAATATAAATCCTCCATAACACACCAGTATAATATAACCTCCCAAACACACCAGTAAGGCATTAAATGCCTCTTCGGATAAACCGAAGCATATAATAACAGAATCATCTTCTCAACCGAGCTACAAATCTCCTAATCACATAACAAATCCAATGGCATGCCATTTGTATCAAATCTAGTCCGACAAGTTAATAGGGTATTATTTTACTTTTCCAATTTCGAATTCATTTCCACAACAATTTCAAATACTTAATCAATTCAAAACATATATTATATCAATTCACATATAATTCAATATTCACACATATTCTTACTTAATTTCAAATATTATTACTTACCTTATCTAAAATGTCCCATGATTACAAATTCAATATAACATTTAATAAATAGTTTGAGTTATAGTAATACAAACCCGAAATACACGTTTACTCCTCAGCGATCTTTTCTTTTCCCTTGGATGTCGATGCCTCGTTTTCCTTGTTAGCTACGAAAATAATAATAACAATTTACATTATTAATTACAGCATTAAATTACAACAAATAATTGAATTTTATTCAATTCCTACCCTTGCTCTTCATTCCACATTCTTTGTACACAATTCTATTATTTACTTATAAGTTCTTTCAAGGCTGTCTACCTGAGTCATTGTCACTAAATTATCTATATCTTGAGTTAAAAAATTCCAAATTAAGATCCTTAAATTTTATATGAAACTAGACTCACATATCTTCTTGCCATAAAATTTTCAGAATTTTTTATTTAGCCAATAAGTACAGTTTATTCTTTAAAATCACCCCTATTCTGTTGTCTGACAGTTCCGACCACTCTTTACTAAAATTTAATTATCTTTTTATACAGAGTTCAAATGATGTTCTAGTTTGTTTATTCTAAAAATATACTCATTAAGGAATCTAACCATATAAATTATGTCCCCAAATTATTTTTTTACAATTTTTTAATGATTTTTCCAAGTCAGAACAGTGGATCTCGAAATCACTCTGAACCAGTCTCACAAAAATCTAAATATCTCAAAATACAGAATTTCTTTGCTTTCTATGTTTCTTTCATATGAAAATAGACTCAATAAGATTTAATTTCATATCTCACTAAACTTCTACTTACATTTCTACCATTTTTTGGTGATTTTTCAAATTTACTCTTCTGCTGTTGTCCCAAAACTGTTTTCTTATAGCTTATTTTGCAATTAAATCCTAATTAAGTTTACTTATTTCCTTAACTTAATTCATGCTTTGTTTCTACTTAAATTCCTTCTATATTCAACTTGACTATCTAATGTTCATAATAAAACCCTAATTTATAATTTCTTCCAAATTAATCCCTATAATACAAAACTTATAGCTTACTTTACAATTTAATCCTTTTACTAATTCTAACTTAAATTTCATTCAATTTAATCTCTAATTCATCTTTTTCTTCAACATCAACTATACTTGAAAACCTATAAACTCTCAAAATATCAACTTAGTTTCATCAAAATCTTGCTTTAAAGCTTCTAAAACATCAAAATTAAGAGAATAGGACTTGATTGACTTACCTAATTAAATTCCAAGCTTTAAAACCTGAAATTTTCCTTTTCTTTTTCTTTCTTTCTTTCCTTTCCCCTGTTTCGAAAACTTCTCTGTTGTTTTCTGTTCTTCTTTTGTTTCTTTTTTTATTTCATTTACTTTATTTTATATTTAAGTTAATTAATAATTATAGAATATCTATTTTAATAACAAATATAATTAATACATTTGTACCATATCATAACCTTACATTTGTCTTAATCTAACTAATTTATCAAATATAAAAATCTTTTAATATAATAATTTAATTAATAAATATCTTTTACTTAAAATTTAAGAAAATATACAACTATATTACAAATGTACAAATACATATATTACACATGTATTTTATCATATCCATACAATTGGCATATTTTGATTTATTTAATAATATTATATCATTATAATTTAATTATCATAAATTCATATAATATAAATTATATTAAAATATCATTAATTATATAATTAAAACAAATAAAATCTTAGATTTTATTCCTTTATGCCGCCTCAACTATGCTAAATGGCTTAATTGTCATTTTAGCCCCTTTTTACTTTCTTTTAATCTATAATTAGACTTTCACTCTTTATTCAATTTGATCCTTTTTCCTAATTACTTTAAATTAAGCTAAATTCACTAAATAAAAATCTAATTAAACACACTATTAGACTCATAATTACTCCTAATAATTATTTACTAACTCGGTTTACTAAGACGGAGGCCCAATAACACACTTTTCCTGTGCCCACGGATTTTGGGTCGTTACATGGACTGCGGAGGAAATCCCTGTAACCTTTAGAATTAATTCAGAGTAATGTCCAAAACACACATATTATTCTAAGCCTAGGAGCAATAAAAGTCTTTTGTTAAATATGCATATGTCCAAATATCTTTATTTCAATAAAATGCATCTTGGTGTCTTATTCTGAGCAAGTATTCTTTTATTCTTTTCATTTCATTCATAACCAAAATGTTCTTTTATTCTTTCCATTTCATTCATTACCAATCATATAGATATTTATTCTTAGATTCTTTATTCTTTGGGCCTTCTTTCATCTCGATAACAGGTCTCCAAATATCAATGATATAAGCGACACTGCTACTGACTCAGAATCTCCTATTGAGCAAGATGCAGGTATGGAGGATTCTTAGGATTTTGAAGATAACCAGGACCGTAACATATCTCTTGATTTGTTAAGGATGAAAGAGCAAGATGAGAAACAAATCCTACCCCACAAAGAGTCAGTGGAAATTGTGAGCTTAGGAGAAGGAAAATGAAAAGAGTTGAAGATTGGAGCTGGAATTGCCGTAGAAACAAAGCGAGACCTCATTGAGTTACTCCAAGAATTCAAGGATGCCTTCGCATGGTCATACCAAGACATGCCCGGGTTAAATACGGATATCGTGGTACACCGACTCCCAATAAAGGAAGAGTGTAGGCCAGTTCAACAGAAGCTCCGAAGGATGAGACCCGATGTTTTGTTGAAGATAAAAGAAGATATCATGAAATAGTTCGATGTCGGTTTCTTACAAGTGGTTAAGTACTCAGAATGGGTAGCCAATATAGTACACGTTCCTAAGAAAGATGGGAAGGTACGGATGTGTGTGGACTATATAGATTTGAACAATACCAGCCCAAAAGACAACTTCTTGTTGCCTCACATTGATACCTTAGTGGATAATACGGCTGGTTATTCACTTTTCTCTTTCATGGATGGCTTCTCCAGATACAACCAAATTAAGATGCACATTGAAGATATGGAGAAGACCACATTCGTAATCATGTGGGGAACGTTTTGTTATAAGGTAATGCCATTTGGACTGAAAAATGTGGGAGCAATGTATCAAAGAGCCATGGTAACCCTTTTCCATGATATGATGCACAAGGAGATCGAAGTTTATGTGGGCGATATGATTGTAAAATCCAGAGCTGAGAAGGAGCATGTGCAGGTCTTAAGGAAATTGTTCCTAAGATTGAGAAAATTCCAACTAAAGCTCAATCCAGCAAAATGTACCTTCGGGGATAGGTCGGGAAAATTTCTAGGATTTGTAGTCAGTGAAAAATGATTTGAGATTGACCCAGATAAAGTAAAGGCCATACAGGAGCTGTCTCCATCGCGCACTCAAAAAGAAGTTTGAGGTTTCCTAGGAAGACTAAATTACATCGCCCGGATCATTGCACAACTAACGGAGAAATGTGACCCTATATTCCGTCTCCTTAGGAAACACAACTCAGGTGTATAGGATGAGGAGTGCTAGAAAGCTTTTGATAAGGTCAAGCATTGCTTGTCCAAAACCCCAGTACTGATGCCACATTGCCCAGACAAGCCACTGATATTGTATTTGGTGGTATTCAAAAATTTCATGGGATGAGTGCTAGGCCAACATGATGAGCCGGAAAGAAAAGAAATAGCGATATACTATCTCAGTAAGAAGTTCACTGAATGTGAGACAAGATATTCGCCAATTGAGAAATTATATTACGCTTTGATTTGGACGACTCGGAGACTGAGATAGTACATGGTGTACCATACAACTTGCCTCATCTCGAAACTGGACCCTCTCAAGTACATGATGGAGTCGACTACTTTGAATGGAAGAATGGCCCGATGGCAGATTCTACTTTCTGAGTTCGATATAGTCTATGTAAACCAGAAGACTGTAAAAGGGAGTGCAATAGCAGACTTTCTAGCCAGCAGAGCTTTAAAAAATTACGAGCCACTGAACTTTGATTTCCCGAATAAAGATCTAATGTATGTTGCGATCACTGAAGAAGGTGCTCAAAAGGAGGGTCATTCTTAGAAACTAAACTTTGACGGAGCTTCAAACGTAGTGGGTAATGGAATCGGGGCAGTCCTAGTATCTCCAAATGGAGATCATTATCCTTTTACTAGCAAATTGGATTTTGATTGCACAAATAACATGGTCAAATATGAAGCATGCATCATGGGTATCCGTGCAGCCATTGAACGCAAAATCAAAGTGGAAGAAGTATATGGCGATTCTGCATTAGTGATCTATCAGGTCAAAGGCAAATGGGAAACAAGAGATCCCAAATTGATCAATTATCGAAAGCTAGTTTTGGAGTTATGTAACACCCCAAACCCGGCCCAAACACCATGACCGGATCTGGCATGTCACTTAGGGAGATTTTAAAAGATGTCGCAATTTCGGAAAATATTTTTCTTGAGTTTAACACTTTATTCGAGAAAACTAAATGGTTAGATGTTTTGTAAAAGATATACATTTTATATATAAGCCTTAGTGGATTAAAAACCAAAATTTGATACATGCCTTAACTTAATTAAAACGTAAAATGTAAATGTCTAATAATAATAAAAGCCCAACACAAACGAAAATATGAAGCTAGTGGCCCATGGCCTTATTACAATGAAATTTAAACCCACTGATTAAAAATATTAAAAATAAATAGACTAGTAAAGTCTTTTGCTGAATCAAAATAATCCCTCGCATGACCACCTTGCGCTCTTCTCCAACCCGGTCCGATGCACTAGGTGCTTCCTGAAAGATGTTAAATAATAGGGTGAGTCGCGAGACTCAGTGTGCAACCGCGTCCACCATCAGATTGGGCCTTAGCCCCTGCGTAAGCAGAATAATAGAGTATAATATATCAGAAAATATGCAAAGCCCAACCCAATCCTAGGTTTCCATCCGCTACACACCATCCGTACCTGCCATTCACACCATTGGGTATTTCTACAATCAACCCACGTCGCTACACACCATCGATGGCAGTCACGCTGCAGATAGCTGTTCATCGTCAGATCATGGCAATAGCCACTACAACAGATCATGGCAAAAGCCACTACAACAGATCATCGCATTAGCCACTACAACAGATCATGGCATTAGCCACTACAACAGATCATGGCAAAAGCCACTACAATAGAACACTTCCCCTTTCATCAATCACCCAACCCCACGCATACATAGAAATTGGCACACATATAAAACAAATCATCTCAACAGAAACATTCACTTTAGAATGACAGAGATCACTAACCTGGTGATTCGCCTTTACCCTTTCGGGTTTTCATGACCATGCCGGTATTTTGGCATTTACGAGAATATCTGAGAATATAACGAGGTTTGTATGCATACTAATCAAGCAATCTAAATGGTGTGAGAGTGTTACACACGATTAATGCGTAAGACTACCCTCTATGTCGATACCCTCGCTAATCGGATCTATCGCCTCTGTCTACAACTTTGCTCAAAAGCGGAAAAACGCGAATATAAGGCCTCTCCTATATTCAGCCAAGGGTTAGTGTTTACCCGAATCTATACTTTTAGATTAATAGATCTCCTTACCTAGATCGATTAAATCTCGAAAGTAGTATGATTTGTGTGCTACTGATTTAGAAACTTAGGCGATTGGATCTCCTTCAAATCCCGGAATGCCGCCCATGAAAGATAATACGAGATTAGTCAACCATCTAGCCATTCGGCTATGGTCTCCAAAAGCCGGAAAAGATTGAAAGAATAACATAATCGACACTTACCACTTCAGAAAATTTCGGCTACCCCTTGTAGGAAGATTCGGCAAACACCAAAGAAGAGATCTCAGAATTTTGGCTTTTAAGAAAATCCCGAAAAAGTATGAACAAAAGAAGGCTGATGCGTTTTCGGCTTTTAGAAGAACTGAGTGAAGAGTTTCGGTTTCTAAAAAAAGAAAAGAAGAAAAGAAATCAAGAGAGAAGCTTGGAGATTTTTGGCTAGGAAGAAAAAAGAATGGAAAGGATTTCGTCAACTGATAAGGCTTCAAAGGGTTTGGTTCTTAATGAATGGAAGAAGAGATGAACAAATGGGTAGGGAGAATTCGGCTTTTGAAGAAATTAAAGAAAAGAAATTGTAGAGGAGATTGAGGATTTTTGCACGGGAAGAGAGAAGAAAAGGGTAGGGTTCAAATCCGGAATTGATGAGCTATCCCCTCTATTTATAGAAATTTGGCACACCTTTAGCCTATACTCAACCGATTTTCCCCCTTTCTGTGTTTGATTTTCGGCCAACACTAGCCTTCTGATAGATCCTCATCCTATCCTTATCCCTATCAAAAACCCATCCAAAAGAGGCTTAATTATCTCCAACTCTTCCTCATTTATCGACTTTAATTATCCACATATTAAAACAATAAAATCCCTAAATAATAGCCTTGTTGCCATCCAACCTACTCCTCCTTATAAGTGTCGAATTTGGCCCAAAAACATGGGCTCCAAACGGCCACAAATTGGGCCTCTCCCTTTGCCTATTGACGCCAACTCCCTTCCCTCTTAGTGGCGCCATTTTGCCACTGGGCTACAAGCCCATTTTGCCATTTAAGCTACCAAAACTTTATTTTAAGCCCTAGAGTATCTAAACAGAATATTTAATCAAGGCCTCAGCCCAAGCTTTGAGCCCAATTTGCACCTCTAATTCTCAAATTAACACATTAAACACATCCACACCCTAAACGCATAGGCCCAAAAATTCGAGGATGTTACGGTTCTACCCCTTAAAGAAATTTCGTCCTCGAAATTTCCAACTAACTATTAATCATACTACCCAAGTCTCACCACTATGCTTCCGCTGCGAACTCTAATTCTAAAGCTAAAAGAAACACTTAGGATAATATGATAGAGTACGCACCGGTACTCGCATTTGGAGCGTCCTCGTCCCCTTGTACTCATTCTACCGATTCACGTTTATTTGATTTGAAATTTTATAAATTATTAGTTTTCTTCCACTGATTAACCATGAACAGTCTTATGAATAGTAGTTTAAGAGTAGTTCTTTCGAATTCGGAATTACATCTACAAGTTTCAGTCTCAAGTTTGTCTCCTAGTTCCACATACACATACATGCAATCATCAATCATACAAATAGAACTTACATTCATCACCAACGGGTATTTTCTTCATTTCACTACCCAGGGGTATTTTCGTAATTTATCCTTACAGGGGTATTTTCTAATTTTCCAAAATAGGGTTCCTTGGTGATTTTGTGAAAAAAAAGGTATTTTGGTAATTTTGCAATCTGGGGGTATTTTGGTAATTTTGAAATCAGGGGTACTTTGGTCATTTTACAAATCAGGGGCAATTTCAAAATTTTACAAAACTTGGGAGGGTATTTTAGTTGCGAAATAGGGTGGCTGGTCCCTTTCGGGTTTTAAATTATTAATTTTGGCCCGTCCACAAGTCCTCATGGCTAAGGTGAAAAGTCACTACGCATCAGGTAGGATTCTAGCGAAGAGGATGTGAGTCACTAGGACTGCTTAAATACCAAGCTCTCCCTGAATCCAATTCTAGACATGCGTATGCCTGTTGCCACACCCTAATCTCGCGACTTGTTCACAGGTTTGTTTGGTTGGATTAAATCTTATGAATTTAGAAAGTTGTTTTAACTAAGCCTAAAGTCCATCAATGTCTAATATACTAGCCTACGTCCATCAAGCTCTAACTAGGATAACCTACGTCCCTTAAAGCCCATCAAGCCCACATACATATACAACACCCAGTGAGTTCTGAATACTTACCTAGCGGACTTGGGCCGGAGACGCAGGTGCCATGCCGAGAAAACCAACTTTAGAAAATGTTTTGAGCCCAAAACCCCAAAGCCGAGTTTTGAACCAGGTTTTGATACCAATTTGTAACACCCCAAACCCGGCCCAAACACCATGACCGGATCTGACATGTCACTTAGGGAGATTTTAAAAGATGTCGCAATTTCAGAAAATATTTTTCTTGAGTTTAACACTTTATCCGAGAAAACTAAATGGTTAGATGTTTTGTAAAATATATACATTTTATATTTAAGCCTTAGTGGATTAAAAACTGAAATTTGATACATGCCTTAACTTAATTAAAACATAAAATGTAAATGTCTAATAATAATAAAATCCCAACACAAACGAAAATATGAAGCTAGTGGCCCATGGCCTTATTACAATGAAATTTAAACCCACTGATTAAAAATATTAAAAATAAATAGACTAGTAAAGTCTTTTGCTGAATCAAAATAATCCCTCGCATGGCCACCTTGCGCTCTTCTCCAACCCGGTCCGATGCACTAGGTGCTTCCTGAAAGATGTTAAATAATAGAGTGAGTCGCGAGACTCAGTGTGCAACCCGCGTCCACCATCAGATTGGGCCTTAGCCCCACAGAACAGATAATAGAGTATAGTATATCAGAAAATATGCAAAGCCCAACCCAATCCTAGGTTTCCATCCGCTACACACCACCCGTACCTGCCATTCACACCATTGGGTATTTCTACAATCAACCCACGCCGCTACACACCATCAATAGCAGTCACGCTGCAGATAGCTGTTCATCGTCAGATCATGGCAATAGCCACTACAACAGATCATGGCAAAAGCCACTACAACAAATCATGGCATTAGCCACTACAATAGATCATGGCATTAGCCACTACAACAGATCATGGCAAAAGCCACTACAACAGAACACTTCCCCTTTCATCAATCACCCAACCCCATGCATACATAGAAATTGCACACATATAAAACAAATCATCTCAATGAAACATTCACTTTAGAATGACAGAGATCACTAACCTGGTGATTCGCTTTTACCCCTTTTTCGAGGTTTTCAACGACCATGCGGTATTTTGGCATTTAACAGAATATCTGAGAATATAACGAGTTTGTATGCATACTAATCAAGCAATCTAAATGGTGTGAGAGTGTTACACACGATTAATGCGTAAGACTACCCTCTATGTCGATACCCTCGCTAATCGGATCTCGCCTCCCTCTGTCTACAACTTTGCTCAAGTTTAAAAACGCGAATATAAGGCCTCTCCTATATTCACCAAGGGTTAGTGTTTACCGAATCTATACTTTTAGATTAACAGATCTCCTTACCTAGATCGATTAAATCTCGAAAGTAGTATGATTTGTGTGCTCTTGATTTAGAAACTTAGGCGATTGGATCTCCTTCAAATCCTGAACGCCGCCCATGAAAGATAATACGAGATTAGTTAACCATCTAGCCATTCGGCTATGGTCTCAAAAAAGCGGAAAAGATTGAAAGAATAACATAATCGACACTTACCACTTGAGAAGATTTGGCTACCCCTTGTAGGAAGATTCGGCAAACACCCGAGAGAGAAGAGATCTAAGAATTTGGCTTTTAAGAAAATCCGAAAAAGTATGAACAAAAGAAGGTTGATGCGTGTTGACTTTTAGAAGAACTGAGTGAAGAGTTTGGTTTCTAGAAAAAGAAAAGAAGAAAAGAAATCAAGAGAGAAGCTTGGAGATTTTTGGCTAGGAAGAAAAAGAATGGAAAGGATTTCGTCAATCGATAAGGCTTCAAAGGGTTTCGGTTCTTAATGAATGGAAGAAGAGATGAACAAATGGGTAGGGAGAATTCGGCTTTTGAAGAAATTAAAAAAAAAAAAGAAATTGTAGAGGGAGACTGAGGATTTTGGCACAGGAAGAGAAGAAAAGGGTAGGGTTCAAATGCCGGAATTGATGAGCTATCCCCTCTATTTATAGAAATTTCGGCACACCTTTAGCCTATACTCAACCGATTTTTCCCCCTCTCCTGTGTTTGATTTTCGGCCAACACTAGCCTTCCTGATAGATCCTCATCCTATCCCTTATCCCTATCAAAACACCCATCCAAAAGAGGCTTAATTATCTCCAACTCTTCCCTCCTTTATCAGCTTTAATTATCCACATATTAAAACAATAAAATCCCCTAAATAATAGCCTTGTTGCCATCCAACCTACTCCTCCTTATAAGTGTCGAATTTGGCCCAAAAACATGGGCTCCAAACGGCCACAAATTGGGCCTCTCCCCTTGCCTATTGACGCCAACTCCCTTCCCTCTTAGTGGCGCCATTTTGCCACTAGGCTACAAGCCCATTTTGCCATTTAAGCTACCAAAACTTTATTTTAAGCCCTAGAGTATCTAAACAGAATATTTAATCAAGGCCTCAGCCCAAGCCTGAGCCCAATTTGCACCTCTAATTCTCAAATTAACACATTAAACACATCCACACCCTAAACGCATAGGCCTAAAAATTTAGGATGTTACAAGTTAATTAAAGAGTTTGATGATATTATTTTCTGTTACCTCCCACGAGATGAGAACCAGATGGCCTACGCCTTGGCTACCTTAGCTTCTATGATCAGATTAAATAAGCAAGAGGGAGTGAAGCCTATCCAAATAAGTATTTATGAGGCTCCGGCTCATTGCTACAACATCGACGAAGAAGAAGAAAAAGATGATCACTCTTGGTATCACGATATATTGCAATATGTGAAGAATCGTGAATACCCTGACCAAGCAACCGAGAACGATAAGAGGACATTGAGAAGACTGGCAAGTGATTATGTCTTATATGGAGAGATCATATATAAGAGAAGGAATGATCAGGTGCTTTTAAGATGCATGGGTGCTGTTGAAGCTAAGAAAATCCTGGAAGAGGTCTATGAGGGTGTCTGTGGAACGCATGCTAATTGTTTTACAATGGCCAGACAGATCATGAGATTCGGGCATTATTGGTCCACTATGGAAGGGGATTGCATTAGATTTGCCAATAAGTGCCACAAATGCCAAATTTATGGAGATAAAATTCATGTACCTCATTCACCTATTCATGTCATGACTTCTCCAAAAGCATCTAATGGGCATCGATTCATCTTCGTAGTCATTTATTACTTTACTAAATGGGTAGAGGCCACTTCTTATGCCAATGTTACAAAGTCGACAGTCAGCAAGTTCTTAAAGAAGGAGATCACATGTCGATATGAAATGCCCTAAAGGATCATATCTGACAATGCACTGAACATGAACAATAGTACGATAGCAGAGGTCTGCAGTCAATTCAAAATTAAACACCACAACTCATCACCATATCACCCAAAGATGAATGGTGCAGTGGAAGAGGCCAATAAGAACATCAAGAAGATCGTGGAGAAAATAACTGAGGCTTATAAAGATTGGCATGAGAAATTACCATTTGCTCTCTATGCCTACCGAATGTTAGTCAGAACCTCTACTGAGGCAACACATTTTTCTTTGGTTTATGGGATGGACGCAGTTTTGCCCATTGAAGTGGAGATTCCTTCTCTCAAATTTTTATCAGAGTTAAAATTGGATGAAGCAGAATGGATCCAGTCTCGATATGATCAACTGAACTTGATTGAAGAGAAAAGGCTGAAGGCTATTCGTCATGGTCAAATGTACCAAAAGCGAATGATGTGGGCTTATAATAAGAAGGTTCGCCCTAGAGAATTCCATGAAGGATACCTTATTTTGAAAAAGATCCTCCCCATACAGAAGGACTTCAGAAGAAAATGGATGCCAAACTGGGAGGGACCTTATGTAGTGAAGAAGGCCTTCTCTAGAGGAGCGTTGATTTTTACAGAGATGGATGGAAAAAACCTACCTAATTCTGTGAATTTAGATTTAGTCAAGAGGTACTTACCTAAAAAAAAGGAGAGGCCAAGGCGAAAACTCGCAAAGGGCGCCTTGAGACTGAAGGGGTTTTGAGTTAAAAACCCGGAAAAGGGCAATTCAAACTTTGATCAAAGGTGGGGCATGTAGTAGTCTTGCTATGAATTAATAAGGAGAAGAGATGTTACATCTTGGGGCATCAACAAAGTCTTCTAGATCTTCTAAACACGCATCAAGTTCAAAAGGTCCTCGAGGAGTTCGTACGGAGAAGCTAATGCTACGATATCTGGGGCATCTGTTTTCACCTTATTCTTTCTCTTCTAACAAATTTGTTATGTTGATTAATCTATTTCGAGCGTTACTCTCAATAAAATCCCATCTTGTTTATTGTGATAGTCTTTTTCAAGCATCTTTCATTGAAATAACGATTAATGGACTAATAATATTCAAGTAAAAGGGGTTTTGCATATTACTCTAAAAAGTTTAAAATAGTACAAGGACCTGAAACGGGACCATTAGTCAGAACTAACCAAACTTAAGGGATGGAAACATTTGGGAAAGAATAGTCTAAATCGCGACTGTTTCTTCAAATTTTCTATTAAGGATACCAGCTGAATAAAAAGGCAGGGTAATGCGTCAGTGATAGAACCTTGATGAATAACGAGCAATGACAACCTAAGCATTAAAAAAGGAGGATCATGCTAAAGATGACATTCCTTGCATTCGTGCAAACATCATTCATATACATCTAGTTAGGAGCATTTGATTCATTCTGATCATGACATCCTAATAATTTGGCATAAATAGGCCCATGAAATACACTCTACAGGTCATGTTTCCCAAAGAATTGCGTAACAGACCAGAGATGCAAAAAAATCTTATACCCCTTGAAGATGCAGTGGGAAGGATTGAAATCACCATGGCGAATCTTACCTCCCTGAAGTTACAGTGAAGTAGATTGAGACCACAAACCTCATTTCCCTGAATTGGTAGCGAAACAGGTTGAAGTTACGAGTCTTATCTCCCTGAAGTTGTAGTGGAGCAAATTGAAGATAGCAAGTCTTATCTCCATAAAGTTGTAGTGGAATAGATTACAGCTGCAAACCACAAATCTTATCTCCCTGAAGTTGCAATGGAGTAGATGGAAGTAGGGGTGTGCAAAATTCGGGTAAAACCGAAAAAATTTGGTTAACCGACCGAATTCGGTTAATCAGTCGGTTAACCGAATTTTTTTTGGTCGGGGGTCGGTTAATTATTTTTTAATTTTTCGGTTAACGGTTAATTCGGTTCAAAACCGGTCGATTAACCGAATTTTTTCGGTTTAACCTAAAAAATTAATAAATAAAATTATAATATATAAAAAGCCCACTTACCCAATCCAATCCAAACTCAAATATTCAACCAAACCCAATTACCAACCAAGCCCAATTACCCAACCCCCCAATTACCCAACCCAACCAAATTATATCATTTTATTAGTAATTTAATAAATAAAAATAACTTTCTAAAACTAAAACTAAACTAAACTCCCTACTCACTCACAGTAAACACACGACAGAAAAAAAAATACCCCCTTCAACTTCAAATCCCTAATTGAAAAATCCCAAAGTCTCTACCAGGCCAGCCACCTTCCGTCCGGCACTCCGGCGGCTACCAGGTCACCATCCATCACCGGTGAGTTCAAGTTCAGGTAGGCTTTTACTAGCTCAAAGAGTACTTACATATCAGACAAAAGAGAAAACCTCCATTAATACAAGCTCTTGTTTTTTTTTGGGGGGGGTTCATTTTATCTGATTTATCTTGTTTCTGGTCCTTGGTGTGTTTATTGTTTAACATTCTTAGCACATGTTCATAATAAATTCTTGGAGTGCTCTATGGATTCTGAAAATGGAGTTTTCAGTTGCAGTAAATTTAGAAACCCACCAAATGAGAGCAAACGAAAGAGTGACAGAGAGAAAAATAAAAGAAAATGGAAAATGGAACTGCTAATATGCAGGACAGTTCATTATAACAATGGAGAAAATAATTTTAGTGCAGAGGGGAATCTTAGTTCAAAACCAAACACGTCATGATCTTAGGAAAACAAGGTTTTCTTATTGCAAAACGCAAGCTTTTGAACTGTTTATAAAGGGCATAAACCAGCTCAGATAACAGAGGAATAGGCAAGAATCAATCAAACATGTAATGAGAAAAAGGAAATAGAAAACACCCAAGAATGTAAAAGAATCAAAGAACAAATCAATAGTTGGTGGGGATACCTTTAGATATTCCAACAACAAACAAGAAGACAAAAAAAAAAAAGATAACATATAAGAACATGTAAAGTGGCCACTTCACTGATAACTCATTGATCAGTGAATTACACCTACCCCATCACACTTTTCCTTGAAATAAGCAACTTTAAATTATATTCTTGTTTTATTATGGTTAAAGTCTCAAGATAAGCTTAGCAAAAACGTAAGAATATATTATTTTATTTTATTATATTATATTTTGTTATTTAATTGTTTTTGTTCATTAGGTTACAAGGAATAGTATTTCTACCTACATTCTTAAAATACCGCATTGTGTTTCCATGGTTCTAGTCAACAATGTATGCGCTTGCCTACTGATGTGGAAAATATTTTCTTTTTTGTTTTACTTGAATATTCGCATTTGACACATGAGTATATTGATATGAATCTCCAAATGTCTTTTAAATTCATAAGATAACTTAGATGAAATTGAACATACCCATCAAAATATGTTTATAAATTGCGTTTTGCAATGGATGTTACCTTTGTTATATATCTAAACTATGTTTTTTTCTAAAACTCAACATCAAAATATGTTTAATATTATAAATGTATTTTAATATATTATATACTATTTTTCTTGTAGAATGTCAACCGAACCAACATCTATTGAGGGTAGTGTTACACCTCCTACTTCAATAGATTCTGAAAATTCGTGAGTTGGAGCTTCAAGCCAAACAAAGGGGACTACCGGGAAAAGAAAAGCCACTCTTCAAAGGTCAAAAGTTTGGTCTCACTTCACTAAGATTATTAATAGTGAGGGTGCAAGCAAGGTTAAATGTAATTATTGTCAAAAGGAATTTTGTTGTGATATGAAAAAAAAAATGGTACGGGATCATTGAAATATCATATTGGTTCATGTAAGAAAAATCCTAGTAATGTTGTTGACACTAGTCAAGGACAACTAGTTTTACCTAGAAATGGAGTTGAAGGGGGGGAAGGGAATCTTTCAACTTGGAGATTTGATCAAGAAGCATGTAGGAAAGGATTAGCACAAATGATTGTGATTGATGAATTACCTTTCAAGTTTGTTGAAAGTGAAGGTTTTAAGAAATTTATGTTTGTGGCATGTCCTAGATTTCATATTCCTTCACGAACTACTATGACTAGGGATGTTTATCAATTGTATTTAGATGAAAGGGTCAAGATAAAGCAATTTTTGATAAGTTCTTGTTCTAGAGTTTGCTTAACTACTGACACATGGACTTCTTTGCAAAGAGTTAATTATTTGTGTATCACTGCTCACTTTATTGATAACGATTGGAAATTGAATAAAAAGATTTTAAACTTTTGTCCAATTTCTAGTCATAAGGGTGAGTCCATTGGGATGGTGATTGAGAAATGCTTGTTGAATTGGGGGGTTGATAAGTTGTTTACTGTTACTGTTGATAATGCAAGTTCAAATGATGTTGCTATTGGCTATTTGAGAAAGAAATTTAACCCTCGAGGGGGCTTAGTTCAAAATGGTAAATATCTTCATATGAGATGCATGACACACATTGTGAATTTGATTGTTGTTGAAGGCTTAAAGGAAATGAATAGATCTGTTGAACATGTTAGGGGGGTTGTTAGATATGTGAGACAATCTTTAGCTAGATTACAAAAGTTTAAGGAGTGTGTTATGGTGGAAAAGATAGAGTGCAAGAAGATGTTGTGTCTTGATGTTTGTACTAGGTGGAACTTGACCTACTTAATGTTAGACATCGCTCGAGAACTTTGAAAGAGCTTTTGAGAGATTTGAGGAGCAAGATACAAACTTTAGAAATTTGAACTTGAAAGGGGTGAGGTTGGCCTAGTGTGGATGATTGGGATAATGTTAGAAACTTGAGGGATTTCTTGGAACACTTTTATGAAGTTACTTTGCGTATATCGGCACTTCATATGTCACGCCCAATAATTTTTTGATGAGCTTTACGAAATTGATATTCTTTACGAGATGCTCAATTAAATAGTAATGTTGATTTCAATGTTATGGCCATCAAGATGAAAGAAAAGTATGATAAATATTGGGGTGATATTGATAAGATGAATTTGCTTATGTTTGTTGCTTGTGTTTTAGATCCTAGACAAAAACTAAAGTATCTTGAATTTGCACTTAGTGAAATGTCTAGTTCTGAAAAAGCTTGTGAAATGATGCAAAAATTGAAGGAATCTTTGTATGAATTGTTTGATGAGTATAAGCCTCCACTTCATAGTACTTGTAGTCAATCGAGTGTGCCAACACATGTTTCTCTCGGTGAACCACAACAAAAAATGAAAAGGCGAATGCAAGCTTTGTATAAAAAGCGTGAGTTGGAAATTTGTGGTGAGGATAAAACATCTGAGTTGGATAAATATCTAGCTGAGGCTAATGAGGAATTTGTTGAAGATTTTGATATTTTATTATGGTGGAAAGTGAACAGCCCTAGATTTCCCACTCTTTCAAAAATGGCTAGAGATGTGTTAGCTATACCGGTTTCTCTACAGTTTGCTTGAGTCTACATTTAGCACCGGGGGACGTGTGCTTGATCAATATAGGAGTTCTTTAACTCCTAAAATTGTACAAGCTCTTGTGTGTACTCAAGATTAGATTCGAAAATCATCATCACAAGAAGACATCAAAAAGATTGAAGAACAATTCCAAGAGCTTGACAAGATTGAAAATGGTATATTTGTTATTTTATTTTAATAGTTTCATTTTTTTTACCATATCACTCCTACTTATTTACTTGATTCAATGTTTAGACTTTTCTTGGAATGCATCAGAGCCTACCCTAAATTCATGAGCTTTCGTGAGTTGAAGGGTATACTTACTATCTTATTCTTGTTAACTTATAATCTATTCGTTTCTTTATATTATTTGATTTTTTTAAATGTGTATATTTCTATTATATGCTAAACTTTTGCACATGTTTTTTTTCTTTTTGTAGGTTTAATGCAAATGGAGATCTTTTGGAGAGAAGAAATGGATACAAATGAACAATATTAAAGACTTACATTTCAATTATGTGTTAATTTCAAGACTTATGTAATGTTTTTAATTATGTAGTGGTTCAAAGACTTATGTAATGTTTTTAATTATGTAGTTATTCAAAGACTTATGTAATCTTTTTAATTATGTAGTGATTCAAGGACTTATGTAATCTTTTTAATTATGTAGTGATTTAATTCGGGTAATTCGAGTAATTCGGGTAATTCGGGTAATTCGGGTAATTCGGTTAATTTTTAACCAAAAATTAAAAAAATATAATTTTCGGTTAATTCGGTTAACCGACCGAATTAACTGAAAAAAATTCGGTTCGATTAATTTTTTTGAAAAAATTTTGGTTCGGTTAACGGTTAAAAATTTTGAGAGGTCGGTTAATTCGGTTAATGTTAATTCGGGTCGGTTAACCGAATGAACACCCCTAGATGGAAGCCATTAACCTTATCTCCCTGAAGTTGCAGTGGAGCAGGTTGAAGTTACAAGTTTTATCTCCCTGAAATTACAGTGGGGCAGACTGAAGATAGCAAGTCTTATCTCCCTGAAGTTGTAGTGGAATAGATTACAGCTACAAACCACAAATCTTATCTCCCTGAAGTTGCAGTGGAGTAGGTTGAAGTTACAAGTTTTATCTCCCTGAAATTGCAGTGGGGCAGACTGAAGATAGCAATTCTTCCTTCCCTGAAGTTGCAGTGGAACAGGTTAAAGCTACGAGTTACAAGTCCTATACCTCTAAAGTTGCAGTGGATCGGATCAAATCTATCATGGCGAATCTTACCTCCCTGAAGTTGCAGTAGAGCAGGTTGAAGATACAAGTCTTATCTCCCTAAAGTTGTAGTGGAGCAGACTGAAGATAGTGAATCTTATCTTTCTGAAGTTGCAGTAGAGTAGATTGAAGCCACAAACCTTATCCCCCCCAAGTTGCAGTGGGCCAGGTTGAAGTTACGATTCTTGTCTCCCTGAAGTTGCAGTGGAGTGAATCAAAGCAACAATCTCTATACCCCTGAAGATGCAGTGGGATGGAATGAGGCTACTCGAAGAATAGAAGCACCAAAGGAGTCAAGATTCGATAAGACTAGGCAAAATTGGCCCTTTTGAAGTCTTTGCTCCATTCTCGTTACACGACAATAATCAAAGAGGGGCAGCTGTAATAGCCAATTTTGGCCCAGGTCAATAAAACAAAAATAAACCCAAACAAATAAATAATTAAATAGCCCAAAATAAATACATATTAAACCCAGGCCTAAAAATCCAATAGCCCAATCAAGACCCAACTACCAGCCCAAGACCTAAAAAAGCTAACCCTAACCCACTAACTATCAACATTTTTAGCAAGCAAAAAAAAACCCTAGCCGCCTCTGCCATCAGCCACCACTCCACCCTATGTGCGCCGCACGTCAGCAAGGTTCCCCTGCGCACGCCATCGCTGGCCTCGCACACCTCTGATGCTTCTCACATCATCTGCAAGACAAAAACAAAGGACAAGAAGCCAACGCACAACAGAACAAAGAAGAAAAGGACAAAAAGCAACAAAAAGCAAAACAAAAACAAACAAAAATGGATCTATGTAACTCGGCTATAAAAGCCAAAATAAATCCCTTTTATTTTTTTTACGAATATCAGAAATAAAAAACAGAATAAAAGGTTTAGAAGGTTTATTTTGGTCTTTTCTTTGTTATCTCGATTTTCTTGTTTATTTCATTTCGATTTTATTTTATTTTATTATCTTTTAATCTACTTTAAAGCATAAAATGTAAAAGGGAAGAGCCTTACTGAAACCTCTGCGGTGACAGTGTCAGAGTGCTCTCTCTCCATCGTCGGAGCTCGGCCTGAGGAGGGGTGTCGAAGGCCCTTTCCTTTCGTTTTAGAGGCGCTAAAAGTTGGGGCCTTTGGGGTGCTTTCAACCAGAGCCAATGGGTCTATTTGCACACTTCATCGGCCGTCGGATTTAGTGGCGTTGCGGCGAACGGAGGAGCCCTTTAATCAGAGAAGATGAGAGGGAGAAGGGGTTTAAAGAAGCTTTTAGTTTTTTTTTTTTTTTGGAGAGAAGGTTTGAAAGGCTGTTTAGGTTTTTTTTTTTTTTTTAGATTAGGGTTAAATGTGATTTTTAAAAAAAAATTGGGCTTTTATACATTGAATGAAACGGCGCCGTTTGGCTTTGGGGGGTGACCACGCGTTTTCCCTTAAGGGGAGATTTGCACTATTAGTCCCTCCATTTTGCAACGCCATTCTATCAGGCCTTAGTTTCTTATCTTTTGTCATTTCTATTTCAGCCCTCAGATTTCGTTTGGTCTTCAATTTGGTCCCTTGTGCTGTCAGTTGAACACGCGCAGAGAACTTAGGGAATATTTTCCCATCTAGTCCCCGCTAGTTTATGCGCGTTTCACTTTGATCCTTAATTGGCTTTTCCTTATTTCGCATTTATACCTTGAATGTCAGTCCATTTTTAATCTAGTCCTCGATCTGTTTGATGGGTTTATTTATTTATTTATTTTCTTTAAAAATTGTATGATGATGATTATTATTATTATTTTTTTTTATTTTTTTTTAAGTTTTTATATACTACTTTTATTAAACTGTTTTGTTTTTATATATGTTATTTATTTTAAACTCTTTCTATACATATATTTTTGAATTATCAACTATTATAAATTTTTATATACTGTTTCCCAAAAAACTTTTGTGTACATTATTTATTTTTAATTTTTTATGTTATTCATTTTAAATCATTTTCATGCTTTTTATTAGTTATTTATTTTTTTAATCTATTTTACATATTATTCATTTAAATATTTTCTTCATATATCATTTATTTTAATTCTTTGTACATATTATCTATTTTGAATTTATATATTGCTTGGTTTTAAATCGGTTTTTATATACCTTATTTTAAACCCTTTTGTTTGTCAAAGTATTTTATTATTGTTCGTTTTAAGTTTTTAACAATATATTATTTATCTTATACCTATATTTATATGTACATGTTATCTATTTTAAATGTTTATAAATCTATCATCTTTTTAACCGTTTTGTGTATTTTAAATTTCTTTTTTCACGTTATTTATTTTAAGCTCACTATTTTCATTTTAAAATGTTGTACATTTTATTTAGTTTATTTTAATTAACTTTATACTATTTATTTTTTAAATTGCTTATTTAATTCATTTGTCTTTGATTATTAATGATTAGTATTTAAATGGTGCATATTGTGAGATTATTGCCATTGTGTATATTTTAATTCATTTATTTCGTATTTTTGTATTATAGTTATTCACTCGTATAATGTTGTGTTCATGTATCATTGTTCTAGGCTCATCACTATATTTTTATTTTATATCATCGCCTCATGAATCTAGCCTCGTTACATTTATTCAATAATTTGTTTTATTTTAATCCAAACAAATAATGCATGTCATTTAAATATTGTACCCGCTATTATTCAAAAACAAAAATTTTCAAAAGAAGTCAACATTTCGCGCTTTAGGGAAATCCGAGTAATCGTGCCCTAACTTACGGGGTTTCGGTTTTCGTGTTAAACCTAAATAGTCAAACATCCTTTTAAACTTCAAAATACATGAAATTTCAATAAAAATTTAAAGACGAGATTATTCTCAAGGATTTAAAATGTCGTGTCCTAACTTACTGGATGTGACATTTTACTACCTTGAAATGAGAATGTCTTTAACTTCCGTTTCGATTTAGCCAAGTATTTTTTTTATAAAATTAACATTAATAAAAAAGGATCATATTTTTAAAATTTGTTCAAATTTTCAACTTTCGACGTTAAGACATTAATTAATCAATTAGGTACCAATTTTGGGCGTGACGAGGGTGCTAATCCTTCCTCGCACGTAACCGACTCCCGAACCCAATTTCTTAAATTTAGTAGACCAAAATCGTCGTTTTAGTTAAACAAAATATTTTATTAAAACAATCAAATTTTACGAGGTGACCCGATCACACCTCATCAAAAAAAGATTAATGGCGACTCCCATTTTCGTTTTCATTTTCAAAATCAAAATCGACTCGTTTTAAAAAAAATAGTTTCAACACAATTGTTCAGCACTTACACAAACATCGTTCTTTTTATGATTGATAAACTTAGCATCTGAGCTGATTTTGTTCAGTCTTACCACTTCCAATATTAGGTTGTAGACCAATGTCTTCGGGCTGGCTTACCAGATATGTCCAATCTGATCCATTCTCCTGGAAGACTTTTGTCTTATTCTAGCCAGAGCCCAGGAGAATATTTTTGAGCTGATAACTACCTCTTTCTCTCTCTCTCTCCTCTTTTTAAAAAATATTTGTGGTAGAATCTATTGTCTTAAATCTGTTTGATAAGATATGAGGTGGGATCTTGAGGTAATATAATATGCTTTGGAACTGAGCAATCGTGAACCTCTATTTAGCCATATGTTCAATGGCTTGATCAAGTTGGCGACAAATTTATCAAAAGAAAGAGAAATATGAAGATACTGCAGATTTCCTAGCATTTTCTTGTCAACTATTACATCTAAGGGAGCTTCTCTTGTTGTTAATCATTGTTGTTAAAATATGTTCTTAAGCTTCTTCAGGGGTATCAGTGGACATTTATGTTGTTGATATTTTCATAAGCTCAATATTTTGGCTTAGGGTTTTGACTTTCTAAATATTAGAGGATGTACAGGCCCAAGATGGTAGTTTTGGGATCTCGAGAGCAATTGTGCATACATGAAGAAGTAAGTTCCCTTTGCAGAGAGCGTCAGAAGCATTCATGCACTCATTTTTCACGTGTTGCTGGTACTTGTTCTGTTGTTCACTTTTTTGCATAGATGTTGTTTGACATACACCGCTCATGCCCTGAATATGTCAGCATCTATTCAATAGGTCGTTTACTAAATGATAATTTGTATGTTTTAGAAACCAAGGCATTACCTCATGATTAACACTAATGGTAATGGTTACAGGCTGTGGGACACTTAGAAGAAGGATGAATTTTTTTGGTTTAATCAGTTTTAAATTAAATTAAATTAAATTAATTTTTTTATAAATATTCAAATATAATTAAAATTTTTAATAAATGAAAAAATAAATTATAAAATTAAATTAAAAATTTTAAACTAATTTAAATATGTTTTTTATATCTCATTCAATCTTCTTTTGATTTTACGAAATTGGTTCTCAATCCAACTAGTTTAATTTAGCTTGTTCAATCATGTGTCTCATCAATAAAAACAAATGGCGATCACTTTTTCGAAATTTGCCACTAATGTTGAATATTAAATTTCTTTTTTGAAATATATATATATTTGAATGTCATATTTCAATAAGTATTAAAGTCTAAATAAGTATTGTAGCCCTAATTTAGGTCAAATAGATTTTATAAATAAGACATTTTGAGAGGGTTAGAAAACTTGTCATACGTTGAATCTATGGCTTATTTCAAACTTATTGCTTTTGCGTTTTTTCTTATTCTATGGATTTTTAAACTTTTTTTTATAGTCAAATAAATTTCGAAGTTTGATCCTACAAAATTCATGAGATCTTATTGTTCTTAATATTTTATTTGGTTTTTAGTATTTTTCATGTCTTTTGGTTTAATTACAAATATTTAAGTTTGTTGGATTTATAACATGTATTCACTTGCTCAAAATTAATTAAAATTGTTAAATTTCGTAATTGTTTAATCGACTCTAATATTTGTGGCGAGCATTATAGGTGGGTATGACGCATATATGCATTCTATGTTGTGTAGGCATGTGATCTAACTTAAATTAACCTTTTATGCGTGCTTGTTGGTTAGAACTAGGTCTCTCTCAATCTCAATCTACCTGTAAGCTAAATTTTAGACGTAAAGCTTGAAGGTTGTTTATTAGTAAGCGAAATAATTTCAAATGGGTTACCCCTTAAATATTAAAATGGTAAGAAGAGATTGATTACTAAGTGCGACATCGGTAAGTATAGATAGTTTATTAAAGAACATTGAAAATAAATTATCCTTATAACCCCTCATCCCTCGAGTGTACCATCATAAACCACCACAACTTCCTCTTTATATCAACAAGTTTAAGATTAAAACCGCATATAAAATCTTGAACATAATGTTTTCAAATAAAATAATCAAAAGTATATTTTATTTAAATTAAATTATAACAAATTATAAATATTAATATAAAACTATTATTTTTAAACCAAAAAGTTTGATTCAGATTTTGACATCTAACATGTTAAGGTAAAAGTATCATAAAGGTCATTGTATTAGAAGTTAGATTACATTTTTTCCCTTCTACTCAAAAATGAGTAAATCAGTCCCTATATGCTATATATATCAAAGTGTAAACTGATCATTCTATTAAAAATTTCATTCATTTTTACTGTTAAAAACTAGTATTGTACGTCGACATAAGGTAAACATGGCATGCCATGTATAACTGTCTAGTTATTCCATCAACCACAACAGTTTTTAGCAATAAAAATTGATGAAAATTTTAACTGAAATAACCAATTGACTTTTTGATTTAACGTATATGGACTAATTTGTTTATTTTTTAAGTAAAAGGAACAAAATATAATCTAACTTCTAATATAGGGGCCTCCATAATACTTTTACCAATTTTTAAGTATCTAATTATAAATCTAATTGGTCGGATTTATGAATACTCTGCTACTTCCATTTTATATTTTTTAGCCGCTAATTACACGATTGGTCACTATACAAAACCGGAGGAAAATTACAGGCCCAAAGATTATTAGGATCCAAATTAAGTTTTATCGTTAATTAATGCTTAATTAGCCTCAAAAAATAATAATACTATTACAGGAGGCGGGAGCAGTCAACTGTTAACCCACTTTTAAAGGAAAATGAAAAACAAAAATGGAAATTCAGAAAAATGGAAGATAAAGAGGAGCTTCAAATTGATCCATTAATATTGATCAAATTTCTCTCTAGATGTCTTTCATTGAAATCGATCGCTTCAGCTTTTGAGCTATCAATTTCAAACAAGATTCAATGGGTAAACTTATCTCATTTTTCTCATTATTTTTAGGTTTTTTTTTTTAAAAAATAAATTTAATGATCCGTTTCTTCATTTCATTACCTTATTGATTTTTGCGGTTTCTAATGTAACGCAAAGGAGAGCATTAAAGCATGCAACGACGGTTTTGAGGAGGGGGAGGATCGAATTTTTTTTAAGTGGAAAAATGAAAATTGGATTTGAATTTGATTTGAATTTTACGTTTTTAAGAGCTATCGGAGATGAATTTAATTTTTATTGCATGTTTGGATGCTGAGAAAGCTAAGGAAATGAAAAGGAAAAGGAAAAAAAGAAGAAGAGAAACTCGGATCTTGAATTTTTAACTCTTTTTGTTCACTGAATTTCTCTGTCGTAATCAATGAATGTAATGTATAAGCATTCTTCCAATATCATTTCGTTGATAAACTGATATGGAGAAATTAGGTTTAAAATTAACGTGGAATCGGGCATTTAGTGCTGTTTGTTATGGAAGCTTTTTTTCTTCTTCTTTGACTTACACCTGCTGTGAACGTTTCGTTTCTCAGCGACGAGTGTGGAGTGTTGTTCAACGCAACTTATTGATGGAGATGGCTCATTCAATGTTGCTGGAATCGAACAGTTAATCAAGGAAGTCAAACTTAATGAATGTGGGCTGTCCTATGCTGTGGTTTCCATCATGGGACCACAGAGCAGCGGTATGATTTGATATCTTCAAGACTTCCTGCTTTATACTTATGGTTTTCTTTGTTCCTAAGGTATACATTGACCCATTCGCACTAAGCACTAAGCAGCTTTATTTATCAGTTGTATATTGAATTAGGTTTGTGGAGTACAAGTTTGAGTATATGATTAATTGGAAGTTCAGTCACAATAATTCTTAATGATATTGTTGGATTACTTCTGTAGTTAGTTTTATATCTATCTTTGTTGTATTAATCTTTTGATTCAATTACACACATGAGAGATTTTACCCTTTTGGTGCTTTTATAAATTTTTGGTAGCTATGTAACTTATGTTAATGCCATTTAAAGTTTCACTTTGTTTTAAATAATCTTGACAGGTAAAAGCACACTGTTAAATCATTTGTTTCATACCAATTTCAGAGAAATGGATGCATTTAAGGGAAGGTAACTTATTTTTCTGTAATAATGACAAATTGCATTTGTTTCAATTGGCTCAAACAACTAATGGGATATGCTTCCTGTTAGGTCTCAAACCACGAAAGGTATATGGATGGCAAAATGCAATGGTATAGAGCCTTGCACTTTAGTAATGGATTTGGAGGGTACTGATGGAAGAGAACGTGGGGAGGTGCTATTGCTAACTTGTGTTCTATTTATTAACATATAGCGCCCAAAAATTGAAACTACATTGTTCTATATACCAAAAAGTTCATTTTGTTCACTCTGTTGTTTGCCTTCCTTTCCCCTTGCTTTGATGGTAGTTTTTTTCGAGTACATCCTCTAAATAATTCTTAGAAGTTTCGAATGACTTGGTGATGCTAATGATTTCATTGTTGTAAGAACAGTTATAATCTTGAATGGATTTTTTGTTTTACTGGAGAGTAAAATCAAATTAAAGATCAGTCATTATTTAATTTTTTTATTTTAAGCTTTTAATTGTGAATGTTACACACTTTTCTGTTATAAAAGTTGGACAAAACGAGGTATTTATTAAATATCAGATTGCCAGATATGGCTTAGTAGATTGTACGTGAAACTGAAGAACTGATCATGATCACATAATTACTCTGGGATTTTTAGTTAAAAGAACCCTTACTGATTTTCGAATGTCTTAAAAGAGGTCTCACTGCCTTAATAACGTGAAATCTAGAGTGATGGATCAAGCTGAACTGAACCAATAGTTGGAATTCAGATCATAAAAGATGAAGAAGCGGATTATTCGTATCTAGTTTTGTTTGTTGAGCTTTATTTGATTTTCATTTGCTTTATGAATAACTGGGAGAAAAAGAGATTTTCTTCATATGACTTATTTATTTGTTTATTGTTTTGCCTTATTCCAGGATGACACAGCATTTGAGAAACAAAGTGCACTTTTTGCACTGGCGGTTTCTGATATAGTACTCATAAACATGTAAGGTTTGACACCTACATGGTGCTTGATTCATTTAAGTTAATTTCCATCAGTAGTATGTGCAAATGCAAGTGCAAGTAATATTCTTGAGAAACTTTCATTTAGGTGGTGTCATGATATTGGACGTGAGCAAGCTGCAAACAAGCCTCTTCTTAAGACTGTATTCCAGGTATTTTATGACCTTGCTTCCTTTTAAGCATTGCCCTGAATTTCAAGTGGTTCTTTTTCTTCTTTTTATAATTTTGTTGCAACGGGTTGCAGGTCATGATGAGATTGTTTAGTCCCCGCAAAACAACATTGATGTTTGTCATCCGTGATAAAACAAGGGTGGGTACCTTTCTTCTATTATGGAGTATTTTGTGTTTTGAGAGCTATTTTTCCCCCCATCTTTTCCCTTAAGGTTTCTTAGCATCTGAAATTTATATTGTCCTTATATCTCACTAAGGATATCTAAATTCAAGCGAGTTTATAGTTACTCAAGCATTCCTTCTTTACAGACACCACTGGAAAATTTAGAACCTGTTCTGAGAGAAGACATTCAGAAGGTACAGATGTGGTGCTTATGCTTCCTTTCTTTTTTCATTAACTTCAATTATGCTTTCTTCTGACCGGTGTTTTCTGACCTGCAGATATGGGACTCAGTTCCTAAGCCTGAAGCACATAAGGAAACTCCATTAAGTGAATTTTTCCATGTATGATACATTCCGTTGTTATTTCAAGCAGCATATTCTAAATGTTAACATCTCTTTTGCATCTTTTCTGATGAGTATTGTTTCCAATGATTGATGCAATTGTTGGTATTGGCCAGGTTGAGGTTGTTGCACTTTCTAGTTATGAAGAAAAGGAAGAGCTATTTAAAGAGCAGGTACACGGTCTGTGTTTAAGTCACCCATAAGGACATTCAACATAGCATGCAAATGGGACTTTCACACTATTTTATGTTTAGAACTTTGTTTAAATGGAAAGAAAGAAGTTTAACATCTAGATTTGTGGAGGTCAACTTACTGATTGTTTGATGACTTAATCTTTTTTCTCAGTCATCTTGTTGCATTTCTTTTTGTCTCTCTTGTCTTGGTGGTAAGGTGCAGCTTACTTCTTCTGGAGATTGCTAAAATAAAAGATCTCTACTTAAAAAGTTTATAAATTTGTCTGTATGGTGGATGATGGTGCTGAAACTTTTGATTAATTGGCATGAAAGTGGCAGTTTATCTGATTCTATTATTACTACTGAAGGTTTCTAATTTGAGACAACGATTCTTCCACTCCATTGCGCCGGGGGGACTTGCTGGAGATAGGAGGGGAGTGGTACCTGCTTCAGGGTTCTCTTTTAGTGCACAAGAGATCTGGAAAGTCATTAAGGAGAATAAGGACCTCGACCTTCCAGCCCATAAAGTAACCTTTTGGACATTATTTTGACTGTAACTTTGTAAATCTTGTTGATTTTTCTGTTATCCATGTTTTATTTGCCTGTAGGTCATGGTGGCTACTGTACGCTGCGAAGAAATTGCCAATGAAAAGTACAATTCTTTCACTGAATGTGAGGTATGTGGACATGTGATTTTGTTTATATTCTTAAATATATGCATGCAGCCACTCACAGATCCACATTTGTTTGAGAGCTGGCTATTTTTTTAGAAACTGAAACCGAGCTATTACTTCATATAACAGAGTTGGTGTCAGTTAGAAGAAGCCTCAAGGTCTGATCTTGTTTCTGGCTTTGGGAAGAAGCTGAATTCACTTCTCCACACTTCTCTAACTAAGTAAGACTACTTTAATGAAATCTCGAGATAATTGTTTCAGTGTCAAGTTACAAATAGGCTAGCATCTATAAAGCATTTTGAAGAGCTACACTGACTTAGGCAAAGACCATCTGAACATTAAAGAAACTTTATAAGTGATTTATTCTATCAGAGTGACAGTACAGAACTCTGATACTAAAGGATAAATAAGAATGGCTTCATAACTGATTGGCAACTTCCTGACTTGTAACTTGTAAGTCATGAAGATGCTAATGGCATATTGCTTTAGTGAATGAGTGGATGAAAATTATCTAAAGGCATAGCTTGGCCAAATAAGAGTCAGTTCCGATGATCAAATTCAAGATTGTTGGCTTTTCTGTGATTGTTATCTGTGGTTTTACAACTACATCAGTGACATTGATTTATTTGTTCATTTTGATCTGATTTTAGGTATGATTCAGAAGCCACATTTTTTGATGAAGGGGTGAGATCCTTAAAGCGAAAACAGCTTGAAGAAAAACTGCTACAAGTAATGGCACTCAATTCTATTCTTCTCCAGTTTTTGTTGTTATTTAAATTGTGTCAGCTCATTTTCCATTTTTCTTCTGATTTAGCTTGCACAACCAGCCCACCAAGCCATTCTAGGACATTTAAGGTCTGGAACTCTTGAAAAATTTAAGGAAGCATTTGAGAAGGCTTTGAATGGAGGGGAGAAGTTTTCTGTGGCTGCTCGTAACTGCATTGAATCTTACATGGCTCTGTTTGATGAGGGATATCAAGGTATGGTTGACCTTTATAAATCATTCTCATTACCAAAAATCTAATTATAAAAGAAACTACAGAGCACAAGTTCAAGAGCTACAAAATGAACAAATAATATTAATTAAGGTTTATCAGGCAATAAAGAAGTCATAGAAGAATTAAGAATAGCGATTCTTAAACTCTTACTATGAGAAAAAGCTTCAAATCAGGGTTCACCTGTTAATAGGAGAATGCTAAAGTTGAGTCAGTGATGCCTTTTTTTCACTTGTTAAGGTAAAGTGACTTCTTTATGGAGTTTGACATCATTTTTCAGATGCTTTTGTTGAGCTAGCAAATTGGGATTCCTCTAAAGTCAGGGAAAAGCTACGTCGTGATATTGATGCACATGTTGCTTCTGTCCAAGCTGCTAAGCTTGCAGAGCTTACTTCATCATACGAGGTATGGAAACTTATCTGTTCGCCCTTGTGACCATTTACTTATTAAAGTGATGTGTCGTCATAATTATGAACAGTTTTACTATTGTAACCTAACAAAATTTTAAAGTGGGAGTTTTTGTATCATTCTGTAGTTGTTTGGGTTGGTTTGCAAGGAGGCAAGTTAAACTGAAGTTGATACTATGGTGTTATGACCTTTGTTCTGAAAATTTCAAATTGTTTCATGTTAAAACAGTTAATCTGTTTAAACTTCATTTTGTTCATAATTTTTGAAAATTTCACAATTCGAATTGTTGCATACAAAGTAAATTACTTGGAAATAATTGAGCTAAATTAACTAAGGTTTCATGTTAAGCAATTGGGTTATTAGAACTTTAATATATGAGCATCCAATACCATCTAGGTCTGAATACGAAAGGCCCGGAATTTCTTGTTTAATTCTTTTGAAGACCACGAATTATCAAAGTTGGCATCGATGTGATTGTTCTTATTTTGTTTGTGATATATGTGGTTTATAGTTGAGGACTTCCATAACATTTCAAGAATTTCTTGTGGTGACATCCAACAGTTTTAAATCACCACTCGGAATCATTCTGATAAGTTCTGGTGCTTTTGCAGGTAAGGGTGAAAGAGGCATTATATGGACCTGTTGAATCACTATTTGATGGAGCTAATAATGAGACCTGGCTCTCAATAAGGAACCTTCTCCGGTGTGAAACTGAATCAGCTGTCCGTGGACTGTCCAGTGCCCTCTCTGGTTTTGACCTGGATGAAAATGCCAGGGGCAAGATGATAACGGGTCTAGAGGATTACGCCAAAGGAATTATTGAAACAAAAGCTAGAGAAGAAGCTGGAAGGGTAGTGGTCCGTATGAAGGACAGGTAATAACACTTTTCAATGATTTGGGTTAAAGTAGTTGATTTGCTAGATACTGTGACATTACGGAAACTGACTGGAAATTTGCATAAAGGTTTTCAAATTTGTTTGCTTATGATGCTGATTCAATGCCACGGGTTTGGACTGGGAAAGAAGATATTCGATTCATAACTAAAACAGCTCGAGTTGAAGTATGTTTATGTATTATGAGTTATTGGATTTTAAGAACAATGCTACATTCTCTTCTCTGCTAAACTTTCTTATTATCTTTTACCAGTGCTTGAAACTACTATCCGTTATGGCCGCAATCCGGTTGGATGATACTGCTGATAATATCGAGAAAATACTATTTACTGCCTTGTTGGATCCGAGCAGTAGTGCTGCTGCGATTAAGAGCAATAAAGCAGGTGATCCACTGGCCTCGAGCACTTGGGATCAGGTAAAGTCTTGTTCTTTCTGAGGACCTTCATGAGATTTAGTTGTGTACAAACTGCTTGGCCATTGCATATTGTTTATTTAAATATGAAAAATTGCAGTTTTACGGGTTTGTCTGAGTGAGTATTACTGTAAATACCAAATTTATAATGCTAAAGCAATTCATGGTCTTTACAATTTCAGTCTTTCTCTCTCACGCCGTATTGTCATTTATTTGAACAATCTGTCTTTTATATCAATGTGTTAATCGTCATTGGTACAGATCCCTCCCTCCAGGACAATGATCACACCTGTCCAGTGCAAAACGCTGTGGCGGCAATTTATGACTGAGACCGAGTACAGTGTCACTCAGGCCATTTCTGCTCAGGCATGAATTTTATAATTCTATTTTAAAGATTTCGTTTTAATCCTTCCAAATATAATAGTGATCTGATTTTCAGTGCATGATGAGAACTAAAATGTTAGACATCAAATTTAATTCTAATGCTGCATTGGTAATAGTCAATGTCTTAAGAAGTGCTAAAATAATCCCAGTACTCATATCTGGATATATGTCAAGTTCTACGTTACTTGAACCTAAGTGTGAGTCAGGGATACAGGTATGTATCTGATATGGGATATGGTCAACCTTTTCTATGTCTTTCAATGTATGTTAGTACATACGTGAGACACGAGTGTTGGGCATGGGTACTTTTAAGGAAAATGATCAACTTGAATTTAAAATCGAGACTTGATATTGCCAGTACATCCATTTTTTTGTTCTCAAGTGATGCCTGATTTGTTTTCTTCTACTTTCAGGAAGCCAACAGGCGTAGCAACAACTGGTTGCCACCTCCATGGGCAATTGTTGCCTTGCTGATCTTGGGATTTAATGAATTTATGACAGTTCTAAGGTGAGTGCTGCACTCGTGGCTTTGAATATACTTTCGTCGCGATCCGATAATATTATCCTTGTCTGTTGCTTGTGTTTACTCGCAAATATTCTTCATTGCAGAAATCCTTTATATCTGGGTCTCATCTTTGTGGGTTACCTAGTAATAAAGGCTGCATGGGTGCAGCTCGACATTCCGGGTCAATTCCGTTACGGCATTGTGAGTTTTTGACCTAGTATCTTTTCGTCCCCTATTTATTTCTAAACATGCTTATAACATATGTCAGCTAATAACTGTTAGTGACCGAAACAGTTAAAACTTTTCGGTTTATAAACTAGTTATTCAAAAGCATATTGCTCGGAAAGATTTGCTTCGGTTTAAACATATTTGTCAAAGATTTTCTGTTTTACTATCTTTTTAAAAGTATTCCATTGGTCTCGATTTTGCAGCTCCTAAATGTTAATAGCATAAATGACGTATCGGAATCGAAATTTACTTGTTGGACTGCATTTTATAGAATAACCTTTTCAATGCTTGCAGCTTGCGGGGCTTCTGTCCATCTCTACCAAATTAATTCCCACCATCATGAACATTCTCCGAAAATTATCCGAGCCAGCTCCTGTGGCCACCACCGGAGCTAACAACCCTCCAAGACACCTGACTGCAGCAACTAAAGCGCTCGAAAACGGAAGCACCAGGTCTTCAACTGCTTCATCAGGAAACAAGACTGAATACTCTGGCCACAACAAAGAACAATAATTTATTAGACTAGAAACACGTTGTTCCGAGTTCCGAATATGCCGGTTTTGCTCTCACTTTCCTGGCAGGCCTTTCGTTACTATGATCTTTTACGATACATGAAAATATATGAAGTCTCCCGAGAATGTTGAGAGTTTTAACACATCTTGAAAATGGCATATAAATTTTTATGCATAGTGCCACAGTATTGCTTTAGTGCCCTCATTAAATAGGTACTTCTGGTCTCTCCTAAGTCTAGTTTCAATGGCCAAGTTATATAAGGATTTTTATATTTTTTTACCTATGCTTAGTTTTTTTTACCCAATTTTTTATTCCATGATTCATTTTCAATTGTATGAAAATAGTATGAATACAGTAAAATAGTGTAATTAATACGATTAATTATTTAATATGATATGTTTTTAGTTCTTATAAATTAATATTATCTTATTTTTATGTTTAAATTGATACGTGTATATACACATGTAATGTATGCATCACATATATCGTTTGAAATTTAAGTGCTAAATATTATTAGTATTAATATTAAAAAAATACTCATTAAACGTATTGAGGACTGATTCTTTTTGGAGAATCTTTGAAACATCATTAATCGGTCTCCCAACAATCAAAGATATGGTAGCACTTTCCTCAAAAGGTGATTTATATGATAAAGGTCAAGAGTTTGAATCCCACAAAAGGCAAGACATTCAGGTTCTTTTGGTGAGTTGTCGTACTCCTAACATACGACACTGCTTCAACAAAATAGGATTTTTATTATTAAATTGCTAAAGGTTTTTAATTATTAAGTTGCCAACAAGTGCCTTCCCATTGTGTACATTAAAGAGGTTCACAAATTGAGCAAAATTCAATTTTTTTCTCAATTCCTTTATCAAATAGCTTGTTTCACTATTAGGAAATATTTCAAAAATAATTTTATATTTAATATTTTAAAATTATATTTAAATAAAAAATGTTTTTAAATAGAAATACTTTTGACTAAGACTCAAACATTAGACGATAAATTTTGAATCATCCAAGTGGATTTTTAATTGGTTGGTTGTTGATGGAGTTGATTTTTTTAAAAAGTGTATGCAAGGAGAGATTGAGTAATTTTTTTTGACGAAACAGTTATGGTAATAGTTTGTCCTGTCTCACCCCATTCTCCTATATGAAATTATTATTTTCCCCTTATACATTTATAACTATAAAAAGGGTAAAAATGTGTTTCAAAAATATGTTTAATTAAATATTTACTTATCTTTAAAAACATTGAAAATGTTGGAAATAATTAACAAGAATATAATTAAAATGGGACTGGGACGGTGTAAAGCAGGGTTGAATGTATCCAACATTCAAAAATATCATTATAGTTTTTAAGATTACACATGGAGCAAGTGGTAGGACAAAACATGCCAACTCTGAAATGGTAGTAGATTTGGCAACATCACCTCACTCTACTCTGCTCTATTGTCATCCCTAATTGAACTGGACCAATCTAGTATACATTTTACGCATTTATTGCTTACTAATAGTAATTATTATAAATTTCTTGAATAACTTATTTTTTATTACAATTTTTTTCATAAAAAATAGTAGTAAATGTACTTGAAAGGTCCCTCTATTATAGGAACCTAATCAAATTAGTCCTCTAATATTACATGGATAAATTTATTCTCTATACTATTAAAAAGAATTGAATAAGACCAAATCGAAATAGATTTAATATTTACTGTTTAAAAAATATCATTCACTATTTAACAACGTTAATACTTTTAAAGTTTTTATAGTTTAGTAAAATGAAATCTTTTTGTTTGGAATTGAACTGCAATTGAAAAAAATAATTTCAAGACATTTTTTATAAAATAAATGTTATGTTACAATTTGAACTTATTTGATTCTTTTTAATAGTATAGGGACTAAATTAATCCATTTAATAATAGAGAGGTTATTCTGATTCAGCCCCTATAATATAGGGACCTTCCATGTACTTTAACAAAAAAAATATAATATATATAATATTAACGAGTCAATTATACTAGACATCCCCAAACTATATCCCTCATTCTAAATTGGTCCCCGAACTTCAAAATATTCTAATTACATCTCTTAACTATCAATGTTATATCAGTCGTGTCCTTTTGTTATTAAAATCATTAATCTAACCATCTAATGACCCATCAAATCTTATGTAGCTTTTTAAAATGAAACACGTTATCATATAAATTTTAAAAGTAAAGTAAAACTGAAAACAAAAAAATAAATGATAAAGCTTTTATAAAAGTTTTGAAAACCTAAAAATTAAGATTTTTCCAACATTCATTAAATTTTTTAGTTTAAATTATGTCATATAGATATAATGTGTCATTTAAATTAATGATTTTAATAGCAGAAGAATCTAATTGATATAACTTCAATAATATTAAAATATAATAAGAATGATTTCAAAGTTAGATAAATTGAAGAAGGTAATAAATATGAAATTAAGTTGGGGACAACAATTGGATTAGGGTAGAAAGTGGTAATCAAATTTGTAATTAAAAAATAATGGATACATTTAAAAATCACAATCACATGAATGTTTTGACAATAATTAGTACAATTAAAGCTAGGAGGCAATTATTATTATTATTTTAATTTTTTTGGGTCTCCATAATCATTGGGTGAGGAATCAATTAGCTGTCAAATTGGGCAAAGATTTGGTAAGTGCCATTTCATCATATATATATATATATATTACATATGATTAATCAATTTTAATTTTTTTATTAATTCGATAATTATTTAAAAATTATTTTGATATATTTAATTTTAATTTAGGATCGATTCAAATAAACAAATCAATTTACGAATGGATTAAAATTAATTTTTACGCTAATTAATTATGCCTTAATCATTATCAAATTTCTTGGACCAGACCCCATGATAGAGAGAATATGTCAAAATTGAATTAGGAACCATGGAAAACATCCATGTTTGTTGAGAAAATATTATGACTATAAAAATTCAATATTTAATCTTTGTTAAAAAAATCAAAATATTTAATTTTTAATTTCATTTTCAATTTCAAATTATTCTTAAACAAAAACAAGAATATTTGTATTCGTGGTAGAGAACTATTTTATATAAATATATTTATATTCCTATTCCTATTTCATTTTTAAATCCGTATTTAAATAACTATAAAGTAAACTAAACTAATACAAAACACGAATAAATAAGGAAAGAAATATAATCAAACAAAATAACCCACGCATAATAACTACATATGATGAAACTTGAGAAATTTTTCCAACTTAGTCTCTCTTCTCTTTTCGTCCACATTAGTATGTGACAATTTTTTTCACTTTAATCCTTAAACTTCAATTCCGTTAGTGTATGATAATGCGAGATTTTAAGAAAGTGTTACGTCTTGATTTGATTTTTTTTTAAACATAAGATCTAAAAAAACAAATTATAAAATTATATATTTTTAGAAAATTTTGGTAATGATGTGGCGAGGTCTGAGAGTACCACATTATCATGCTTCAATTAGAATCCAAGTTTAAATGATCAAATTGACTAATGTAGATTAAAAAAATTTAAGGACCAAATTAAAAAAAAAATTAACAAATTTAAGGACTAAATCTTGCTTTCACATAATATCTTTTTAGCATTCGACATCTTGCTTTTGTGTAAGATATAATATTTTCTTTCTTTTTTTTAGATTACATTTTAATCCCTATATTTAAAAAATAAAAATTAATCTTTATATATTAGATCAAAGAGTAAACTGATCATCTCTCTAATTTTATTCTTAAAAATTAATTTTTATACATAAATATACACGTGGCATACCATTATTTAGTTATTCTATTAACTACACTAATTTTTAATAATACAAATAAATAAATTTTTAATATAAATGACCAATTTATTTTTTAATCTAACACATAAGAATTAATTCACTCATTTTTTTAATAAGGAACAAAATATAATCTAATTTTTAATACAAGAACCTCTTTGGCAATTTTACCAGTTTACCTTTAACACAATCCCCACCTTCAATATCCTACTCGCATTCAAACTTACGTGCATTCCACTTTACATAAACTAAACAAAATCGAAAAGAAAAAGGAAGGCCAAGTATAAAGATACGAGTGACAAGAGTATTTTCTCTTTGAATCCCCAAAGCAAAACCACCATGAAAGACACTGTTTTCCCTTCATCCAAACAAGCCACAAACGGCGGCGGCGCCGCCAAACCTACCTTTCCCGCCACCAAATCTCAACTGTACGGAGCCACCCGCCCTCTCTACCGTCCACAACCAAAGCCTCACCGTTACCGCCGCTCCTGCTGTTGTTCATGTTGCATTTGGACCACCGTCACCATCCTCATCCTCCTCCTCCTCGCCGGCGTATCAACCGCCATATTAACCCTCATTTACAGCCCCCACCGCCCCACTTTCACAGTCTCCTCCCTCGAAGTCTCCACCCTTAAAATCACGTCATCTTCCAAGCTCATCACCAACATCACTCTCAACGTCAATGCCAAAAACCCTAATAAAGAACTGATCTACATTTACGACCCTATCGCCATATCTCTCACCACCAAAAACGACGTCGTTATAGCGGACGGCTCGTTTGGTCCCTTCGTGCATGGTACTAAAAACAATACCCTTTTGAAAGCCACCATTAATGGTGGAAACCAAGAGATGGATGACTCGTCGGCCGGCGAGCTAAGGGTTGCCTTGAAGAACAAGAAAGGGTTGCCATTGAAGATGAAGCTTGATACTAAAGTGAAAGCTAAAGTTGGGGGCTTAAAAACACCAAAGGTTGGGATTAGGGTCATTTGCGAAGGGATTAAAGTGAGTGCTCCAAAAGGAAAATCCCCATCAAAGGCTTCAATTTCTAATGCAAAATGTAAGGTTGATTTGAGGGTTAAAGTTTGGAGATGGACTTTTTGATGAGGATTGAGGAAGTTAAACAATGGAGAAATAGAAAAAAAAAGTGTTTTTTTTTGCTTTTTAATTATTTTTTGGTTAATAATATTTTGTGTAAATTTGGAGATTGTTTGTAATAACAGGATAGGAACTTGTGATGTTTTTCTTTTTTTTTTTGGATTTGGTGTATTTTTTTAATTTGAAATTTAATTAACAGTAGACTACTATCTGCCGGTGGAGGATCCGAAATCACTAGCCTATTTAGTTGACCTGAACCAATCCTTGACATGTAGCCTGCAACTTCATTCTGCTGTTAACCATTATGTCTCAGGCCGACACTCCATTCCCGTCCACCGCATTATTCACACATCATTCCTCTCGCCATAACAATTTCGAAGAAGCTCAACAAGCAAACCATTATCGCTTTCCAGCTCAACCCTTCGAAACCATCTGTCCCATGCGAGCCGCATCCCCTCGTACAACGCTTTGGCCTCTACTTGGAAGATGGGGAGTGGCATTGACATCCATCGTGAAGCCTACAACCCAATCCCCGCCACAATCGCGAATGACACCACCGATGCTTGCTTTATTCCCATAACTTGACAGAAAGCCACTCGTATTAACCTTCACCCACCACAACCGCGAATGACACCACCGATTTAAGAGATAAATAATCTTCTCACAAAATTCTATCATGCAAAATGACGTGCAGGGTTGTTAAAGAGCCAAGTTATCTTTTGTCTTTGACCCAATTTCTTTTTCTTTCCTTAAGAGAAAGGAAATACTAAAAAAAAAAAAAATCTTCATATAAATCTATATATTATAAATATTAGGTGACTTTTTTTTACATAATATAGGTGATTTTTAGTGGTTGCCATGTCATGTCATACTCCAAATATGAATTGTTTTCAATTCATTCAACTTATTGTTGACTACATTGAAATTAAGACAAAAAAATTAATGCATTATTCTATTAAATAAATAAATAAACTACTAAAAATTGAATAGGATAATGAGTTGGTGAAAGTTGGCAAAACATATAATAATAATGGTTTTTTAAGGTATTTTTAATACATTAATAAATATATTATATAGTTTTTTAAACATTATTGTATCATGATATTATATTCGTGTAAATAAAAATATGAAATTAATTGCTTTGTCACTTGTGGAGTGGTTGGTCCTAAGCACTTAGGATGCCAGCTTAATTATATAGTCTTAGTCAAATTTTAATTATTAAAAAAAACCCTAAAAATTAAAGTGATAGTTGTTAAGAGCTAAAAATTATAAAGATATAAACTATTAAAATGATAAAATTATTGTCTTAATAAAATTTTCTAATTATAGAAAATCTTGCCAAGAGACCATGATCACTACAACAAAACAACCCTATCGCGACACTTTTTTTGACCTAAGACGACGCAAAAAAGGTTGGCATAGGTTTCGCGACGCTTCGTCCGACGCTTCCAAAATGATCGTCTATAGTGTAGTTGGCATATGCATGGCGACGCTTTTAAAAAAGCGTCGCCATAAGTCAACATAAGCCGACCCTTATTGAAGGGTTGTGAAAAGCTTGGTCAATGCCGACCTTTAAAAAAGGTTGGGAAAGACCTAGTCAAGGCCAACCTTTGAAAAAGGTTGCGATAGACCTGTTTAAGGCAACCTTAAAAAGGTTGGTATAGTTCTTGTCTAACGCAACTTTTAAAAACGGTTGGGATAGAGCTGTCTAAGGCAACCTTAAAAAGGTTGAAATAAACATTGTCTAAGACAACCTATAAAAAAAGGTTGGGATAGACCTATCTAAGACAACCTTAAACAGGTTGGGGTAGACCATGTCTAAGGCAACCTTTAAAAAAAGTTGAAATAGACCTGTTTAAGGCAACCTTAAAAAAGTTGGGATAGATCATATCTAAGACAACCTTTAAAAAAAGTTGGGATAGACCCGTCTAAGGCAACCTTAAAATGGTTGGGATAGACCTTGTCTAAGGCAACTTTTAAAAAAAGTTGAGATAGACCATATCTAAGGCAACCTTTAAAAAAAGTTAAGATAGACCCGTTCAAGGCAACCTTAAAATGGTTGGGATAGACCTTGTCTAAGGCAACTTTTAAAAAAGGTTGAGATAGACTCGTTTAAAACATCTTTAAAAAAAGTTAAGATAAACCCGTCTAAGATAACCTGAAAAAAATTGGGATAGACACGTATAATAATGTAATTTTTTCTATTTTTTATTATTTCAATATTAATATATTTTTATAAATATTTACAGTGAATAATGATGAATTTTTGCTTTAAATACAACTAAAAAATATAAAATATAAAATTAAAATTAAAATAAAGATTGAATATTCACTACAAAAATCGCTCCAACAATAAAAATACACTAACATTTAGCTGAAATGTATACCACTAACATTCAACTCAATGTACAAAAGTAAACAAATAAAAAAAAAAGTACTTGAGCTTTAATTTGAGGTCGGTTCAAAGACCTGGAAGCTCCAATAGCCGGGTCGTCAAATAGTCAAAGCCCAGATCCGAAGCACCACAGGAAACATGCGACGAAGGAAGCGGCAAGCAATGCACCACCTCGGAGTGGATGGTGTGTGGTTTGCATAAAAAACCACCATTAGTAAAATATAATGTTAGCTTCACAGAAGTTATTACATAAAAAAATTCTCTTATATGCCAAAAATAAGAAAAATGAAAGTTTTTTTAAACTAAATATATTAAATTGAAATTCGGTTCACAGCTCTAATCATCTATTAACAATTATTTAACAAGTTGAAATCTTTTTAAACTATAGAGAACAGAGACACAGAGAGAAAACCTGTAGCTCAAAACCAGTAAATACCAATTCTTATACCAATAGTTGGCCAAAACATTAGAGTACACCATTTAGTAAATTCAAATTGATAGACACCGTTACTAGTTGCCTATTTTCTTAAAAAATCCAATAAATAGTGTTCAATTCGTCTAAGCCGAATCTCAAAGTCGGGTTTTCTTTTTTAAATGATGTACTATTAGCCATTTGAACCTTCCAATAATATTGTAAAAGTAGAAAGACTAAATTATGCCAAATAAAATTAGAAAAACTGAATCCCAAATTTCAACATAATAAAGGGTCTAAAACCATAATTAGATCACTAAAATCAGACTAGTTGTAAAAATATTGTTCAATTTTGCCTATGCCTGCATATTGAACAACTACTAAATATACAAGCATTTTACTCATCTTAAAGATTTGGGACTCAGATAATAAATTACTACTCACTCAGATAACTAAAATGAGTAATCATGTTATGCGGACTCAATTAATCTAACTACCCCAAATTCCAAATTTACCTATTTACCTATGTGACAGAAATTTAACAGATTTGTAACACCCCTAACCCGTATCCGTCGCCGGATTAGGGTTACGAGGCATTACCTGACAAAACACAGTTCAGCACGCCCAAATAAAACATTTCATGTTCACGAATATATCAACTTTCAAAACTATATCATCATGCATATACCTATTACATCATATATATATATACCATGACCGAAATTTTTGCATATACTTAAGCATCATATCTAGCCATTTTCGCATGGCTTAATATTTACAACTTCAAAACTAACCCAAAACACAAGCTAGCCTATACATGCCATATACTTTAAAATCAACTTCAAAAGTACCAAAATATTGATGATAGTGTGACGAGCTTCACCAATGATCCCCGAGCACATAACGGTCACCCAAAAAATCTAAATCACAAGAGTAACCAAAAACAAACACCAAGTAAGCTTTACTAGCTTAATAAGTTATAAACAAATCTAATAAATCTATTAATTATACTCAAATCGATTAAAACAAAAATTGTATATAAGGTTTCATCAAATAATCATTTACTATTCAACCGCAGAACATTTCTATTTCTCAATTTAATAGTCGAATCCAATATAATAATTTATCATCATGTATTATTCACATATTCAAGATCAAAACTAATTAAACCAACACCTTTATACAAAATTCCACAAGGCCGGATTACATTTTGTAATTCATACAGCAATCAATATGATTTTGTAAACATTCCCTCATATCCACTTATAACATCCAAACTATACATTTAAAAGATAAATTCCTTCAAATCCACAACTAATCACTTATACTTGATTTCAAATAACAATTTCTCGTAGTATCAAAACTTACCAAATTCGATCTTTGAATTGAAAATTAACTCGTACTCTTATTACTTATTAGCCGATTTCACACACTTAGTACTCGGTAATTAAATTCGCACACTTAGTGCTCATTGACCGATTTCGCATACATAGTGCTCGGTAATTCAATTCACACACTTAGTGCATAATGACCGATTTTGCACACAAAGTGCTCTGTAATTAAATTCACACACTTAGTGCATAATGACCGATTTCCCACACAAAGTGCTCGATAATTAAATTCGCACACTTAGTGCATAATGACCAATTTCGCACACAAAGTGCTCGGTAATTAAATTCGCACATTTAGTGCATTTCTCAATCTTGTTACACCTTTATATATATACACACATAAGAATTAAACCTCAACTACAAATATACAAATTAACTTATTTCAATCCCCATAATCAACATCACATTCGGGTGTATCAATGGCATATATGCATACCTCACATTCGACTATACTATACACATATATATAGATATCACATTCGGCTATATCAATAATCTATATACACACTTCCATTAAATTCATGTACACCACTATAAATAAATCCAATTCAACTCAATTGCTTAAAAACTTACTTCGAGTATCGACGGACTATGTTTTCCGACTATTCAATTAATTTAGTTTTTCCCCGATCCAATCCCGATCCTTTTTGTTCTTGATCTAATAAATTTCAAATTTAGCTAAATCAAATATAATTCCATTGAATTTGGTCCAAACACTCATAAATGGGCAAATTACCATTATTAAAATAATACTTTTTGTGCTTGAGATACCTAATAATAATGAAAGAAACTAATGTCTTTTTATCAAATATCAAGTGCATGTGTCAACCATGTGACTCTAGCAAATAGGAGTTGAGTTTAAGTTATGAAGTAGGTTCATGAACCTGTTTCTCTACCTGGACGCCATCCATTCTGGCCCATGATCTCAAAACGAAAGAGAGAAAAAATAAGAATTCAAGAGAATACCAAGCTCCAAACGAGCTGTTGATCAAATTTGTCAAGCTAAATTCATTTAATCCAAGGAGCAATATTTAGTTATTCAAATACCAACTTCAAACATGATAAATTACAGCATTTAAATACCTAAAGTTCAGCATTTGGACCAGCTTCAGACATGATAATTTGCAGCACATAACACCTAAATTTTCAGCTTACTAACATCATAAATTTACATCCATTTGAACATCATTAGTTAGCATTCAACAATTTAGTTTCACATTGTTCAGCCCATTTTAATTTCCTGATCACTTGAATGATCTTTAATTATTATTTGGGCAGCAATAAACAACCATCGATCAGACCACATAAATGGGTAAGAAATTAGACAGCATACATGCAAATTAAATGCTTCAGCAGTTCCCTTGACAGCCAGAAATTTCACTAAAATTTTACTTAATTCCATCACTCATGCCAACATAAAGATGTAACAAAAACAACCAAGGAAGAAAATGTAAAGAACTCACTATCATTTATTTAATTAAATAAATAACATATGCAATTGTTGCATTTTTAGCAAGTTTAAAACATCTTCAAATAAGGAAATTAAAAGCTGAAAGTGGACAGAAGCCAAAGTTGGCATTTAACCTCTCATAATTCCATATTATTTCAACTAGTAGCAGTCCATGTCCTCAACAAATTTAAGTATATTCAGTTCAGCAATTTCATACTTAAAATTGAGCATTCTTAACAACGGTTATCAACAATTAACTCAACATTAATCTCTTCTGTTTTTCTTTTATTCTGAATAGTACATACATTAATTTCAAACCTCAATACAATATGCCGATTTAACTACCATGTACCATATACAACTCAAGCAACTAGCATCAACTTGTTTAACTTTTATTTAATTTTTCTTTAAACAACCAAATAAGCAAGTGTATAGTCCCAATAAACTTCCAGCCAAAATCAACAATTTTTAAGTATTAAAATGCACAAAAATTTCAAAGTTTTGGATTCAAGTACTCACCAGAAATTTCAAGCCGAGCCTAGCCTTGAACAAGCTCTTTCCCCCTCTTGCTGCTGCCTTTTCCTTTAGACGGCTGGAAGAGGAATTTTTTTCCTTCAATAAGCGAATTTCTTGAGAAAATCAGCTCCCAGCCGAGTCAAACCAAGCATGCAATTAGCTCTCCTCTCCCCCTCTCTTCGAACAGTAGCCCGAAAACGAGCAGAAATTTCTTTCATTCCAAACAGCCCCCGGAAAAATATGAGAATGGAAGGAAGAAAATAAGAATATCCTGTTTTACCTTGCAGCGATCAGGGCTTGGGACTGCATACGATTTTACTTCTTTCGGATTCCGGAAGATTGTCTGACATTAGATGAGGAGTTTTAGAAATGAGTTTAGGGGTAGGGTTTTATCCTGTTCAGGTGGGATTTCTGGGGTTGGGGGTAATCGATTTTGGGAAAAAGGAGGGAAAAAAAAGAAGAGATTTCATTTGAAATTTTGGGATAAAAAAAATTTAATTACAAAATGACACCGTTTTTAAAAAACATATTCTTTATACTATTTAAACCAATTAAATAAATCTAAATTGTATTAGAATTAATATTTGTAATATAAAAAATATTTTTTTTCAATTCCAATTCAGTTAAAAAAATAAAAATTTCATTTACAAACTATAAAAAAACAATAAATAATATTATTTTAAACAGTAAATGTTAACTCTATTTCAATTTAATTTTATTTAATAACATAATGAATAAATAGATCCATTTAATAATAGAAAGACTAAAATAGAAATTTGTTAGACTTTCACCTTATTTGATAAGGTAATTCTTTTTTATTGAGCGAGTATATATATAAAAATAAACATTAAAAACATGACTCAATCATGACTTTTTTAGACCATAATAACATTGGACAATATTGAAAGATCTAAGCTAAATATAAATCTCAATATTCATACAAAATGAGAGGCTTAAATCTGAGCACTCTGTCCCCGACATCAATTTTTATCAAGAATGCTTAGTGATGTGTATTTTAATTTGGACGTGATTGTGTGGTTGATTTTTAAGTTTTTTTTTTTTTAATTTCTAAATCAAATAACTAAACAAACCAACACTAATGTTTTTTTAAACCGAACCAGTTCAGCCACCAATTCACCAATCCGACCGGTTAAATTAAAAAATCGTTAAAAATTAAAAAATAAAAACCCCAATTCAACTGTCAATTTAATCGGTCCATGCCAGTTACTGGTCTAACCAAATCAAAGCCATTCTTCAGACTAGTAACCCCGGCTAGCTCCCAATCCGACCAGCCAATATTGTCCGGTTCAAACATCATTGACCAACACTTAAATAGTAAATTGATTTATAGAATGGTATCATTATTCAGTCTAACAATGAATGAGAAATCGAAAAACCTGATCAAACCGAACTGATTACTTTTAATTAGATTAGTTTGATTTCTAACACGAGCACGAACATATGACATTCCAAGAACCCTACAAATAAGGGTGAAAAAGTCTTGATTAAAAATAGCTCAATTCCGATTGACATCGGTTAACTGATTTACAGACCAAACCGTTCTTTAGTAGCATTGGCCTCTCCTTCACACACGTCTTCATTTGATCTACCCTAAACCCTAAACCTTATAATTCTAAACCCTAAATTCTAAATCACTCACTCTAAACCATAAACCATAACCCTTAAT